>VYXC01005347.1:79299-166763 GCA_013397175.1 Platysteira castanea
CGGGGCTTGAGGGGTCTGGGGTTGGCTCTTAAGGGCGTGTGGAGCTGAAGGAGTGTGGAACAAGGAATTAAAGTCTGGGTGGGCAGATGGGCCTGGGGAATAGGCTGGGGCGAGGCATGACGGGCAGCACTGAGGGGTCTGGAGGGAGGTGTGTGAAGCTTGCCTGGAGGAATGGGGCGTTGGGATCTCCTTAGGCTGTGTAAGGATGGGAGCCAGCATGGTTTCACTCGGAGCAAATCCTGCCTCACAAATTCGGGGACCTCCTACGGTGGGGTTTCAAGATTGGTGGATGAGGTCATTCGGGGTCACACCATCACACAGCGACTGATGTAATTTCCCTGAACTTATGAAAAGCATTTGACACTGTCCCACACAAATTCCTTGTCTCTAAACTGGAGAGACATGAATTTGACAGATGACCACTGGGTAGATAAGGATGGTCACCCTCAAAGAGCTGCAGTCAGCAGCTCTGTGTCCAAGTGGAGACAAATGACAAGTGACATTCCTGAGGGGTCAGGATTGGGTCAGGCCTGTTTAACATCTTTGTCAGAGACATGGACAATGGGATTGAGTGTATCCTCTGCAGGTTCGTGCATGGCACCAAATTGTGTGGTGCAGTCAACAAGCTAGAGGGAAGGGATGCCGTCCAGAGGGACCTTGATAGGATAGAAATGAATGTGTGGGAACCTCATGCAGTTCAACAAGGCTGAGTGCCAGATCCTGCACCTGGGTCGTGGCAGTCCCAAGCACAAGTACAGGATGGGTGGAGAGTGGATTGAGAACAGGTTTGAGGAGAAGGAGTCAGGGTTGTTGGTTGCCAGGGAGCTCAACATGAGTCAGCAATGTGCACTTGAAGCCCAGAAAGCCACACGTATTCTGGGCTGCACCAAAAGAAGTGTGGCCAGGGAGTTGAGAGAGGGGATTCTGCCCCTCTACTCTGCTCTTCTCATATCCCACCTGCAGTGTTGCATCCAGCTCTGGGATCCCCACCACAGGAAGGCTGTGAACCTGTTGGAGAGAGTCCAGAGGAGGGCTGGAGCACCTGTTCTATGAATACAGGCTGAGACAATTGGGGTTGTGTAGGCAGGTGAAGAGAAGGCTTCGGGGAGACCATTAGAGCAGTCTTCCAGTACTTAAAGGGATGCTACAAGAGAGCTGGAGAGGGACTTTTTTACCAGGACATGTAGTGACAGAACAAGGCAGAATGGCATCAAACTGAAAGAAGGTAGGTTTAGGTTAGGTCTTAGTAAAAAGTTCTTTACTGTGAGAATGATTAGGCACTGGCACAGGTTGCCCAGAGGAGTGGTGGGTATCCCATTCTTTTTAGCATTCAAGGCCAGATTGGATGGGGCTCTGAGCAGCCTGGTTTAGTGGAAGGTGTCCCTGCCCATGGCAGAAGGGTTGGAACTGGGTGATCTCTAAGGTCCCAAACCATTCTGTGATAAAGACACCAGTATGAGGGGAGTACTGAACAACTTGTTGTGGTTCATATTTTCCTGTGACCAAGTAAAAGGATTGGAAAAGCGGGTAGGCATGAATAAAATTTGTGGTAACTGGGGGAACAGATGTTGTAAATTTTGGAAAAGGTTCTTTTTAGGAGCAGAGGAAAGCTGATTTATGAGTAGGAAGGGAACTTTAGTCAATCGTGAGGCCTAGACAATGCACTTCATTTTGCATAGTGTGCAGATTTTTAATTAAAGAAACACCCAACTGGCTCACTCAACCTGTATTTCTTCTGGCTTTTTATCCTGTTCTAAAGAATATACTGGGCAAATGCTGGTCAAAAGTGCAAATGTTTAAATAAATTCATAGTCATGTTTACTGATGTGACCTAATATTTTTTAAAGTTGAAAAATGTTAGAAAATGCATATGTTTTAGGACCAAAGCTGTTGCTGTTATATATTAATATGTGTTTCAAATATGATAATGCTATCTTCCTTCTAGAGCTTGCATATGAGATCTCTTTTTAAACTAAGGAGCAATATATTTTTGTGATGAATGGGAAGAGGAGGGCAAACCTGGCAAGGTCATAGTCTTCAAAGTGTAGAAACTGCCTTGTTCAAATTCTTAATGTGTCAGAAGTGAATCTCGCTTTTGAAAAATGGTAGCAGAACACTAAACAATATACCTGTGATTACGTCTATATATTTGTAGGAATTTCTGTTGACATGTCACAGTGGACTTTGTTGCAGTCTCTTTTTGTCCTGGTATCTGCTTAATACCAGGCTGGCATGAGAGGTGACCCTCAACAACAACTGAAAAAATACTTGGGAAAATGAAAATTCCTTTACCAAAACATCACTACACATTGTACCATAAACTCAGTATTTGTAAGGATTAGAAAACATAAAAGGAGCAACACTGATTTTGTGAGCCATCAATCTCTTTAAAAACCATTTATTAGTCACATATAAAAATCAGAAATCTGTTTGATCATGGCAGAGCAGATTGCACATGATAAAATTTTGCTTCTTTTGGTACCACTCCTGTCTTGGCCTATCAGGATTCTTTTCTTTGTTCTCTAAAGAACAAGGAAATCTACCTTGATCTAAGAAATGCTGAAAGACAAGAAGAATGTGGTTAGAGAATAAAAAATGTACTTAAACTACTAAATCTATTTCTTGTAAGGATGCTCTACAGAAAACTTTTCTCAAGGTAATTTCTTTTTTTTTTTTTTCTTTTTTTAAGGCTAAAGAGAAAACTGAAATAATGACAGGAAGTTTTGAGACTTTTTAAAATAAATAATAGACCAAGAATCTCTTCTTGCTGCTTATAGAGAAACCATGCCATTTTTGGGCCAAGACTGGAGATCCCCTGGATGGAGATGGGTTAAAACAGAAGATGGATGGAAAAGATGTGAACCCTTTAGTCCTGCCCTTGAGGATGGGAATAATCAGCTGAATGATATCAGCCACACTGTGTAAGTTAAAAAAAAAAAGGTGATTCTGCATGAGTTAATAGCAGGTGGGAAGGCAAAGACTGACTTAATTTCCATCCAGATTGCAACTGTTTGACGTAGCTGATGTCATCTGTGTACAAATGCAGTCATGTGTTTTGTTAGGCAGACAGGAGACCCCTGTGGAGATTGTCTGTCTTTTGTCACTGCTTTGTGAGTTGCTTATTTGAGGCAGCCAGATCCCTTCTTAGGCTGTATGTCTTTCAAAATAATAAAACAATAAATATTAAAAAAACCCCAAAAGCAAAACAGTGAGAAAGCCCCCTCCCCCAGTGCCTGTCGAGTACTATTTAAAGGTAAAAACAATGCTTGTAAATTGCAAATGCAACAGGCATATTGAACTGTTACCTGGAAGTGAATGAAGGCTTTCTGAGTGGGTGTTGCATTAGTTTGTGGCAGACATAAAATTCCTTTGCTCCAAATATACGATCAGTGGTAGCTTAATGCTCATTGTCTAACACAGCATATGACGGTATGTGCTCCTGTAGGACAGGTGAAAAAGAGATTAGATAAATAAAGTAATACTTGTGGCAAATGCCCACAGACTGGTGTGATATAAATAGATTTGTCAAAACAAATTTCTCCACAAAGAAGTAATTCTCCAGGATAGCATTCTTGGTCATAAATTCCAGCATAATGTGCTCATAAGGAGGAAAGGGAACATTCAGTGTTTTGTTCTTAGTCCAGTAAATGATAACTCATCTGATTTAGAGGGAATTTACTGGGAAGCTAGGACTTGCTGTAGTCACACACCTGTGTTTTCTAAATTTGTGAAACAATCTTCCAGGGAGTTATCAAGCAGTGAAGCATTATTATTAAGCTTAACGTACTGTTTTCTTCATGCCTTTTCTCCTTTTGTGGTCATCTGTCACTGATCTCATTTGGACTTCTTTATCCACACAGCCTGGCCACTGTGGATACAAAACACTCTGTCTGGAAGAATGTTCAGTAAGCTTCCGATATAAAAGTTGTCTTAAATACCTTTGAAAAAAAATCTTCCCTCTTTCATATCTTTAATAATATGCTTGGCAAATTAAGGGAAATAATATTTAGCAACTGTGAAAATTGCTTAAAAAATAAATATCTTGTAGGTTGTTTAATTAATACTGTTTGACAAGTATGAAAAGAGTCATCAGTCTTTGTGAATGCCCTTAAGACTTTTGCTCTTCTGCTCGTAATTGTGTGTGTGTGTGTGTGTGTATGTATGTACATATCTTTTCCCCAAAGAGCAAGGTGAGGTATTTTTATTTCCTCTTTGACTAAAAATACTGGATTTTTTTCTTTTTTTCCCCCCTTAGTCTTGGAAGACCCTAGAATTGAACTCCTCTGGAGCCACAAACTGTGGCTTTAGTTTTTTTCTTCTTAATTCTGCTTCTGTCTATGTAATTACTGATGTATGTCGTCCAAACTCAGACTAGAGAATTCAAGTTGGTACTTCTTGGCATAGTAGCACTACTTTGGAGTAATTTCACTACACTTTGGATCTAGGATTGTAACTTGGATTTTTTATATGCCAGTTAAGTTCTGCTGCTGAACAGCAATTGACATCTATTTGCACAACATTATGGAACAATTTAGGGTGGAAATTACCTCTGGGGGTCATCTGGTTGAAACGCATACTCAAAGCAAGGCCAGCGGAGGTTGGGTTGTACAGGGCCTTTCCCAGTTCAGCTTTGTGCTTTTCCAAGAATGGAAATTCTTCTCTGGGCTCCTGTTCTAAGTTCTATTACTCTCAATGTTATTATTTTAGTTTGTTTTTGGCTTGTCCTGTGTTGTGTCATTTCTCCCTGCTCTCCTCAGTCTAGTAAGAATTTCTCTTTTCACAGACTGTGTCCATTACCACTTGACTTGCTACTGCCCACATCCTCCAACCTTACTGTCTCACTCCATCTTATTTATAGCCTCATATTAGAAACCGACAGCAATCAGATTCCCTCCCTACCAGCTCTTAACACTGAACAAGGTCCGTTCTCTTATCCTTGTGTACCATGTGCTCCAGTACCTTGGTAAGTCCCCACTGGAGTTGTGCCAGTATGACCATGTTTTCATTGTACTGGGAAGACCCAAATTAGATGCGGTACTCCAGATGAGTACTCACGCGAAATAAAGATGGATGTTTGCTTCTTTCAGTCTGCAAGATACACTTTTGTTAGCTCAAACCAGGGTGCAGTTGGCTTAATACAACACAAGGGCACACTGCTGACCTGTTTTCAGCTACTTATCCTCAAGACTCCTGGCTCTTTTCCTGCAAAACTATAGGACTTTCCTTTCCTATCCAATCTGTACCCAGAATATACCCAGGCTTGGGCTTCTATGCTATGAGCAGGGATTCACATTGTGGTACAGCAGTGTAAGATGTGTTGCTGGCTGGTTCTCTGTACCATTTTATGCTATTTGGAAATAATTACGATGTACACTGAAGACAGCTCAGCTCAGTAGCACTAAAAAAGAATGAGACTTTATCGATAAAGTGATTCCTTGTAGAAGAAACATATAGGCAACAGAACAAAAATACCTGTTTGTCTCTTTTTAAGCTGCCCTATGAATAGGGATGGTGTTGTATGCCAGTCTGGCAGTTCTAGCAAGGTTTTATTCATTTACATCCATTGTAAGTAATAATATTTTTCACCAAAATGTTCTGTAGGAATCTCTTCTTAGTTAGTTAGAAGTTAGTACTTGAGTACTGTATTTCAGAGAGCAGTATAGCAGTTTTCCTTTATAAAGAAATAAATTCAAGCTGTGTAGTTGATTGAAACCCTGTTTAGTTTTGGTTCTATTCTGTTCTGTGAGAGAAAGTATAGATACAGTTGCTTGCCAAACTTTGTCCTTTACCCATTGCAAATACTTTCTTTTCAGAAGTTACAAAGATCTAATCACGAACAGATTCAGAAATAAACCTTAAAGACACATCAGTTACTTGAATTGAAGAACGTGTTCTTATTAAAATAGAACTTCTAACTTGACTTGATTAGTCATCCAGTGCCTGGTGAATCCAGTTGCTCAATTAGTAAAATTGGTGGACCTAATGGTAACCATGCTTGAACAAATATAATCACTTGTGCAGGAACAGTTTTCATGATTTGGCATAATGCTTGAATGCACTTTAGATCCTTTTATGGAAACTAAGATGGGGAAAAAATGAGACCATCAGTTCTGTAGGTCTTAGTTATTTGCATAAGAGTGCTTTGTGTTCAAGGTGTATAGTAACTGGAAATGTGGCTTGGGCTGTGTGCATTCAAGCTCTGTTGTGTGAATGCTGGCCATGACTGCCTGCAAATTCAAGCAAAGATAGATGCTTCCAGTGCTATGGCACTGTGTCCTTGAAGTTTGGTGTGGAGAGAAGCTTGGTGGGGGGAACTGCCTTACAGAATTGTATGCAAGTGTCTTTCAGTAGCCTGCAACTTAGGAGTAAACCTGTCTTATGCATTCTTTTTGAGGTAATAGAAAGAGAATTAGACTAATATGATTTTTCATGACGGTGGTATTTTTTTGTGTGTGTGTGTTATGTTCATATGATCTACTTGGGCTGGCAGCGTAGTCATTTCAGTCTGCGGTGTCTCTTGTCTAATTCTGTGAGATACAGTGTTCACAAGAATGATTTTGGCACTGGATGGAAGTCCTTTTATTTGAATCTATTAACAGATAACATTACAATATATTTGTCAAATGACAAAATCATTTGGTGCATGCGCTTAACCTCAGGATTTTCCATGCATGGTTGATCTGTAACAGTCACTTCTAAAATACTTAGTGTGTCTCTGTATATGATTTCATGACTTGAGGGCCACACGAAAAGAAGCAAGGGGAGGAGGGAAAATAGTTGGAGCTCAGATAACCCTGTCACATTTTCCATCATTTTAAGTGTCGTAGCCAAGAGGTTATTTAAATACTGCTATGAAATTACTTTTTTGGGAAAAACTGAAATTCTTACATGATTTATCTAAGATATTCTAGTTCTAAGGACACCAGGTACTTTGCTTTTAAAAGCTTTAGAATAATTTTTGATGAAGTGCGTCATCAAGACAAGAGAGTAAGAATAGCTGTAAATTGGCAGTATTATGTATGTATTTAAATCATTCCAGGTGCACTCAAATGTCACGTGCAGTATGATAATAAAAACATTAAATTAAGGCTTCTGTTACACCATATGGCACATGCAGCACTTGATTTGGTTTCTTGTATCTTAGCTTGGTGTTTGAGGGGGCAGGGGTTGCTTTTGGAACAGTAGAGCAGCTTTATTACTCGTCAAGCAGCTCTGCAGATTTCTGGAAGGAACACTAGCAGTCACTGGTAACTCTGTGTTTCTATCCCAGTCTTCTGATGTCTGTGGGGCCCTTGCTTTCATTCATTGCTTTCAGACTACTGGTTTGTCAAGAAGAGTGGTGTTGTTTAGAGTTGAGTAGGGAAAGACTCTCCATATGAAGTGGGACAGAACATGAGGAAATAAAGCCTCATATCAGAAGATCCTTAGAGGTAACAGTCCAATTTGTCTTTTCTCTAAAGAGACTTGAGGAATTTCAGGAATGTCGTGGGCAAATTTGAATGCTAGACAAAGGTGTTTGAAATAACCCTCTTTATCTTCACAATTCCTTATGTTGATTTACTCATTAAGCTGCCATAGTTATTTATATGATACTTGAGGAAATGTATAGTATGGGATGTCAGGAGTGGGCTTCAAATCACTTCAGGTATGTTGCTGATCTAAATTCCTTTCTAGGGACACTTCCTCTCCAGGAACAAAAGAAGGAATGTTTATATATTAACCTTCCTCTTCTAAGCAGGCTTTCAGGAATGTGGCCTCCCATCCTCTCCCCATTGCTTTCCCTGGGTCAAGGGGAATGAGAGAGTTTCTGTGCTGCCTGGATTATGTTGCAGAGTATCAGGACATATCTCCCTAGTCTTGTATCTGTTGTTAGGATGATAAAGCTTGGGGAGCTTTGGGCTCATTTTCTGGTTCTGTAGCAACTCCTCAGATTCTGCAATAACTTCTCACGTGATGTGATGATGCAGCCAATATGTTAAAACATAATTAAATTAATTTCAGTGAATTTATGGATTTCCTATGTGACAGCGTTGGGGAAAAAACCTCCCAAACTGATGGATTGAAATGTTACATAATCAAATGACTTGTTTGTGTTGATGTTTTGCTTTTGTCAGTTACTTCGCTTTTGTCTCTTGCTGGTTTCTTCCCTCTGAACTCTTTTGCTGTTTGACCAGATGTGATATTTGGCACGGTTGCACAGAATATTTAAGGTATTGAGTCTTTATCCTCTGCTTTAAAAATATTAAGGCATGAGCTAAGGCCACCACCTTGGATTGAGCACTATCTGAATGCAGAGGTATGTTAGGTTTAAATCCTGAAAAAAAAAAAAAGCTAAGATGAAACAAACTTTCTAAATCTTCTCGACTATCTTTAAGCTGAGCTAGCATTTACTGATTAGAACAATACAAAAACCAAATTTTTTTTACAGTGTTGTTTAACAGATGGTTCAAACCTGTAAATTTTAACTCTATATGCTAGTAGAAATAGACTAAAATAATTTGATTTTTGTCACTTAATGCCCAGATACAGGTTATTTTGAAAAAACTCATGTCCTTCAGTTTCATGTTCAGTGGTTTTAATCTGAACTTCAAACTAGCAGTGATAAAAAGCAATTTAGATTTAAAATAGTAATGAATGTGAGGAGTTTTGTATACAACTTTATTGTCAGAGAGCAATAATGTAGAAATAAAAAAGTCCCCCTTTTGAACTTCATTACCATGTATCCTTCATTATTATTCTTATCTGTGCAAGACCATGGCCTTCATATGAAGTATCTTCCTTCTCAGTGCTAGAAAAGAGAACACCCATTCTTATCTTTTTTACTGGTCCTTATAGTTATCTGCAAAAATGGAAAGAAAATTTTATGAAGCTCTGTAGATTTCCTGTAGCATAGGCAGTTTTTAAATGTATATAAATTTTAGGAAGGTTAGCTTATTAAAAAAAAATAATAGTTTGTAGTATGTATTTTTTTAATATATTCCCACTATATGTACGATATATGGAAGTATTTGGTGTAGTCCTCAGTGTCGGGTTGCATAGTTAACTGTCAGAAGTGACATAGGTATAGCTAAGTCTCTCTGGCAGAGACAGACCACTTGGCTCTTGATGCTGTACAAATCATCGATAAAACAGTGCCATGGCACCTGTAGTATGTCCTGAGTTGTGAATCAAGCATTTCTTCAAAGAAATATTTTCTTTGCCCCAAAGGTGACAGTAGTAAGAGAGATGTTGTTCTTTGTTGGCTTTCTGCCTGTGCAAGGATGTGCAGTTCTTAACAGACTTTTACCTGTGTGCAGTTAAGATTTGGGCCACTTCAAATAATGGATTTTTGAACACCAGAGCTTTGCAGAGTTTTGCAGCTGTCCCGTTAGTACTGACAGCTGGTAGGTCCTTCCTGAATGTCAGTAATGACTTACAAGATGCTTCTTAGGAAGATACTTTTGCATATATAATCACTTTGACACAAAATTCAACCCCTTTGGGAAGAAAAGAACAAGACAGCTTCTCTCAAGATACATGTTGCTATAGACAATCAGGTAGAAGATCTTAATTAAAAATATGATTTTTTTTTCAGCTGGTAGACTTTAATGTAATTGTAATGGTGTATACATCTTTAATTTTATTTAATTACTGCTATTCTAATTAGATGTTTTTATTTCAGTATCATAACTGGGGATGATGAAAGTGAAGAAGTATACAGTACTGAAGACTGTGAGTTTGCAGCCAAGAAAAGGAAAAAAGATCATTTTAGGAATAACACAGATTCACAATGTAAGGCTGGGATTTTTCATTTATTTTAGAAGACTCATGTAGGCTCAGAAGAATGTTATAATAGCCATTATTTTATATTCACCTATAGAGCAGCCTTCCAAATTATGTCTATTTCTGTACTGGCAACAAATTCTGGTGTCAAAAGTGATGTCTTAATTGAAACAGTGGACTAGTTTTAGATTAAATTCTTCTAGATACTTATGGGAGCTTCTGCTTCCCAAGGCAGCTGGTTTATTTTTGCTTAATTCAACTTCTAATTAGTTATACAACTCCAGAATCAGTTCATAAATCAATATATTTTGTCATAATAATTGTATCTCTTGATAAAGACTTTATCAGTATTGAATTTCTTGGAGAGAAGTCTGTTTTAAAAAAAATTAAAATATGAAAGCCATTTTATCAGTTCTCATTTGTAAAAGATCACTTGTACTTTGGACTGCAAATGTGTATGACAGCAAGTAACTTATTGAAGCAGAGGACTTGGTAGAGTAGGTAAAAAAAAGGTAAGAAGTTGATTAGCAACTTCTTGGCATTTCTAATGCTTTGATCTTGAAATGATCTGTTGTTTGTATATCCCCAAAATTGTTAGAGAGATGGTATTACAGAAAGCTGCAAGCTTCTCCAGGCTTGTCTGAGTTTAAAGTATTTCAGAAGATTCAAGGGGCTGGATGTCTTGTTTGACAACATGTGAGACTTGTGAAAGCTGAAGGTCTGCCTGGTTGCCTTTATTAGTCTTGTATCCTTGACTTCCCTGCAGTCTTCTCCAATTAGTTGAACCAAGTCAATGCAGAGCAGGCACCTCTACAGAAGAAAATGGATTAGAGGGGGAGAGTGGCCAGGAACAAAAACGTTGTCTAAATCTGCTGTACTTTCAAATGCTAAGGAGGCTGTTGCATGGAAGTAAAAGGTCAGGAATTATGTAGGACCACTGTTATGTCAGTGATTGGTCACAGCTGACAAAAGTTTTCATTCATCTGCCAGTTGTGTGCCAACTCTTGTGGTTTTAAAAAAAACATTTATATAACTTTTCTGTTACTTTCATTAAGTCCATAACTTGTGAAAATTTTTTATTTTTTCCAGCCTTTTTAAACTTCCTGCATTAAAATGTTTCTGCTATCTTAGGAAGCATTTTATTGAAAATTGTATGTTAAGTTCAGTTTCTTTCTAGAAGGTGTTAATTAATGTGGAAGCCTAAAATGCTTATATTTTGATTTTATTTTAGGTTTTTACCGTGAAAAGTGGATTTATGTTCATAAGGAAAGCACCAGGGAAGTAAGTCTGCATGGTGTGGGTCAATTCCTACAATCTTTGTGGTTCTTAATTGACAGACCGTATATTGAAAAAATTGTTTTTGCCATATGGTCTTAGGGGTTATACTTAACTATTCTTTGGCAACACTGGATACCGGCACTTGGTGAGGCAAAGGCAGCTGGCAAAGTGACTTCTAGGTATGTCTTTTGGCAGAGATGTGGGAACTTGCAAGGATAGACATACAGTTCTCCACTACTTATACAAGCCCATCTATCTTTCTACTGTCTCTCTTTGAATTAAAATAGAAAGTAGTTGCAAAACCAGAGAAAAATCTCCAAGGAAGTTGCTTGCAGGCAGCCACCTGATATTTTGGAATCTTGGTGTAAATTTGAGTGGAAGTAAAGCATCAGTTTCAAACTTTACGAAGAGGATCAACAGAGTCCACATGCTTTCAGTTTGGGATATAAACTGTATCATGTAACTGTAAAGGGAACATGAAAGCTCTTTGAATGACCTCTTGGAAAGCCAAGAGTTAAAATACATCCATTGTATGTAGAGATTGAACTCTTGAAGTTTGAGTTTCATTCCTGTGCTGATTGCCATGGCTATCTGGGATGTGTGGAACTTGAACATCCGTAAGGAGGTTTTACATCCACATAGTAATGCCAGCCATGAGAGAGGGAAGGAGGTGAGTGTGATGACTCTAGTCACACAGGCAAACGTAGCTTTGCCTTTTAGAGCTCAGAGAGACAATACAGAGCTTTTTTACTCAGGAAGGGCATGCTGTTGAGGAGAGCTTACATAAAGGATGTACTGCAAGACTTCGCAGACCTCGTAGACCAGTGACCCAGAGACTGCCTGTCTACATCTGAAGGGTACTGTAAAGCCTTTCACCAGACACACAGCCCTCTTTCTGCTTTATCTTCTAGATGAGGTGAACTTAGATTGGTCTGCAAAAGTCTCAAGCACACTTTTTCCCTTTGTGCCATCTCGAATTAGGGTGAGAAGGAGCAAGGGGACAACAGACTGTAACCAGTCATTGTGGTGCTTTGAATGAGAAGGTTGTTAAGCTGAGGTTTCAAACTATATTGAGGCCAAAATACAAATAGCCTAAAATCCCTCATTGGTATCCTTCATAACCCATATATATAGGGATTATTTTTTTCCCCTACTTGTGCAGAAGTTGGTGTACTAGTGATGGGTGAGTATTTGCTTTTGTTTCTTGTCCTTTCAGAGTGGACAAAATATTTTGTTTACCATCTGATACTTGACCATTCACCTTTCAGGTTTATTTGGTTTTTTTAGTATAAAAAACAAACCAGGGATGGCTAGAATTAAACACTAATATTTCAAATAATTCTTCATATAAATTTAAAAGCTTAGAGTAGAAGGTTGAAAAAGTAACAAGGAATAAGCATACATGAACCAAAAAATTCAGAGCAATAATTTAAGCTAATCTAAAACATAATATAGAGGCTCTAGTTTTTCTTACAGGTTCTAATCTTTCTTGATGTTGAAATGGCAGTCTCACAACTAGGAGACATTTTTTTCCCAAACTGGATACTGTTTTTTAGGGAAAAATGACAAGATAGGAAGGTCTTGATAAGAAACATGTGAAACATGCTATGGGAGAGCATTGATACTAAAAAAATCAAAACAAGTGCATGTGTGTAGCAGAAATGCAATTGGAGATACTTTTTGAATAATTTTGTCATGATGGTACACTGGGAAAGGTAGAGCTGTAGTTTCATAGAAATCTGTTCAAGGAAATGTCTCTCATGTTAATGTTTTAAGCATAACATTATGATAACTGTTTAGCCAGAGAACAGGCACAAATGTTTAAATTTCAACAAAAGTTTTGTTGACTGTATGTGTTCATTCACTGCTATTAGCTAAGCAAGGTGTGCATATTGTGAAGTGTGCAGTGTGCTTGGGCCTGAGGTATTTCAGCTGAATGAGCAAGCAGGACAACCCTGAATTTGATCATTAACCAATAGGCAGTAATTATCACCACTCTGCAATGAATTGTTAACTGTCCCATCCCACTAGGGTACATGCAGGGTAAGCTTTCACTGGGTCACAAAAAGGAACATTAATTTGTACTGCAAAATTTGTCACCATCACATAATTTACCAAGGAAGTCTGTCCAGGAATGAGCTTCAAATAATTATTTATGTCCCTCCTTCCCATGGCTAATAAAACCATAGTAGCACACTGCTCTGCAAGATTCTCTTTTACCAGTCAGAGTTTTTTCCTAGCTTCAGTATATTTGGTCCTGGGCTCCAGTGTGGCTTTGTGGCTCTAAAGGTACTGAGTTTATGTGACCCCATGTCATTTTGGCCTGCTTATACCACCTTAAGTCATTCACAATATCCTCTGAAACTTCCATTTTCACATTAAGATGTGATGAAGTACCAAAGGAAATGCAGTTGCTCTTGCTCATGGTGCCTAAGCTTCTAGCACCAAAATAAATTCTAGATGTTGAGACCATTTGTTCTTCTGATCCCAGAAGCAACCATCTGTGTTCTTACCCTCCAGTGTGAATCACATAATTCTCATATTTGTAGGCACAGACTGCTGTACAAGCAAGCTCTTCCTTGTGCGTGGCAAATGGGGACTGTGATAGCCTTGAGGGAATGCTAGCATCGTGACACTCTGCAAGAATGGAGTAGATTCCCAGGGAAATCAAATACCAATGATGCCAGATTACACATTCAGTATGGATTGAAAAGCCTTGCCTACATACCTGTTAGTTACAAATAGTGTATCTGGTTTCATTTAATTTCTTGTAGAACAAATGACTCTTCAGTCCAGAGGCACTATATTTCCTGGGAGTATGGTATCCATTAGCATCAGCTGCATGTCAGAGTGCTTTTTTGAATGTTTTGCTCAATTTTGTCTTTGTTTCCTTCCATTTAAAGTGTGTTTTTTCTTCTTCTCAGAGACATGGCTATTGCACCTTGGGAGAAGCGTTTAACCGCTTAGACTTTTCAAGTGCGATTCAGGACATCAGGAGGTTCAATTACGTGGTCAAAGTAAGCTTTTTATTTTGTATGCATATTAGAAAAGTGCACTTCCTGATGTTCCTGTGTGTACAAAAGGAATATTTTTGCACTGAACAGATGATGATTTGTAATTGTGTAAATATCCTGTTCATATGTAATTTATAATGCAAGAAGCAACTTTAAACTGAGTAAATTTTCTTCGGTGAAAACTCACTATATGGCTGTCTGAAAGCCTATAGCTAGAGGAGGATGGTGATGACCAGTGTGCTGTGTATTTAGAGGGAAACATTGATGGAGTTTCAATTGTCATTCATCAGTCTGGGAAATGAACTCTCTTTAAAGGTAAAACAATTTCTATACAACCAAAAATAGCAAAGTGTTATTCATCTTAAATATTTGCTACATCCAAAATATGCTTAAAATAACAGTTGCCAGAAGAATACTTGATGTGTAAATATTTTGCTATTTCTGTATCTTCTGCAACTTCTTACCAGTCCTGTGATTCACTGCAGTTTTTTTTTTTTTATTAAGGACAAGATATCTATGCATTTATCTTTAACATCCCTTAAAACTTGAGACTCCAGCCTAAATTACCACAATGCCAAACCAGCTGCCCATTTGGAAATGCTTGTTCTGGGGATACTGATCTCTTTCTAGCCCCAGGTTTATTATCTAAGTTGATGTAGTAAAGTGCTTGTTCCAATTCCTAGAGAAGCTCAAAATGTGAGTCATATCAGGACTAGAGTTTCAGTGGTGAGGCTGTTCACAAGTATTGTATTTCTTGGAATGCATCCAGAACTTGCAAAGACACAAATAAAAATTAAATAAACATACCAGGAGAACACCCGTACCACTAGGCTGTGGAGTATTTGGAGAGAAAACACATTCTATCCATCCCTGTGAAGCTGAGGCAATGTATTGTACTTCCAGAAAAACAAGAGATGTGGAAACAAAGCAAAAAGGATTTGCTTCCAGGCTAGTTGTTAGGGTACTTGCCTTGTTTGTTCCCCTTGCCGGGTGTGGGGTTTTTTTGGTATATGTATGTGTTGTGGTTTAGAACATTACTTTTTAGTGCTGTTTTGGGAGAAGAATCAAGAGCCTTGATCTTTCCCAAGACTTTTCAGCCTTGAACAGTAAGAAGAAAAAGCCAAAGCACCTAAAAAAGGTGTTTTGTTATAAATGGTATCAACCTTGGGTGCCTCACTTGAAGACCAAGCAGGTAAAAGAAATGCAGATCTAGAATTTTGCATTTGTTTTAGATGCTGCAGTGCCTAAACTGGGTTGCTCAAAACAGTTGATCAAGTCAAAGTGCAAAGTCCAGCATAAGCACGTTGACCAGTTTTTCTTCTGTTCACCAAGGCATGTAAAATGCTGGTTTAGTCAGCCAGACTTAAGATCATTGAGGAAGGAGCACTACTTTAAAATTCAGAAATTTGGCTTTGCAATCCAAACCATTATTCTGCTAATAGTAGACCCTAAGAAATCTGGATGAATTTGAAATAGTAGATAGACTTTAAAAATCCTTCAAATATTTCAGAATTTATTTGGAATTTTTAGAATTTAGAATTGTTTTACAAATACAAAACTTTAATTATGTCTTTGCATCAGTTCCCCTGAGGTGGTGGCTGCTTGTTGATAGCAAGGTATAAATCAAGAATACTTTTTTTTAAAGATCAAGCCCTACTCTAGCTCTTCTTTGATCCCATACCACTAAGATGATTCTCCAACTAACTAAAAATATGCCATTCATTATTATAAGTTAATATAGATGTCTGTCCAGGGTTCTTTTAGGATGGCAGTGAGGGGGAGAAGGTAGGATCAGTTAGTTTTTTGTATTTGTTGGTGTTGTAGTATATTGGTAACTTCGTAGCTTTTACATTCTGATATATTAAATTTAATGTGGGTGGGTTTTTTCCAAATGTTTCCATCTGAATAAACAGATGATCCATTCAAAGTTATAATCTCTAGTAGACAACATAAGCCATGGCTCTGCTTGTATCTGTGTGTCAGATCCTTGTAGTCCTCCTACCTTGCTTTTGCTAAAATTGTCTTAATCCTTGCATATTAACTTTCACTGAAATTGGAATCTTCATTAAAATCAGTCAGGTGGAATTTGTCTTTTGATTTGATCGTTAGACTGAGCAATGTAACTGATTTTTTTTAAATTAATCAAGAGAAATGTACCTACTTGCTTGAACTGGCAGACTGCCATAGACCTCTAGGTGTGTTCTAAATTATTAATCAAGCTAATAGGCTTTGAAAAAGCCAACAAAAAGATCCTGATACCTGTTTATACAGTTTTTGAGACTAGATTGACAAAACATTATGTACTATGAAAGAAAGAAATAATTGTCCTGATATATTTAAATACAAGCAGAGTTTGTGCAGAGAAGCCAGAAAGAACATTATTAAATCAGGGACAGAACAGGTGTATTCTTTCTTCCTCCCAAGGAAAATTAATGTTGAGTGAAGTGTCAAATTGGTGTTTTAGAAATGAAGATACAATATAATTTTTGACAAGCTTAGTCTCTTTCATACTCTGTGCCAGCTCTTGATGCTACCCTACACAGGAGCACTCTGCAGGTCAGTGGTGCGAGCACTCTGTAGGGAATGCTGTTTTCTGCTCCTGGCTTTCTCTTCCCAGTGTGTTGAGAACACTTGTTCTGAACTCATTGTTATGAAGTGCAATTGCAAAGCTCAGTGCCACACCTCTAAAATATTGCAATAGTGCCACAACATCAGTCACTTATTATAAGAGACCATTTTTTGTTGAAGAGCTAATGGTTCTTGTCAGCTGCAAAAATGAATCTAAAATGTAAAAGCAAATGTGCCAGAATGGAGCAAGGGCTGCCCCTAGTAGCTATAGCTTGGCATTCCTGTGCAGCAAGAACTGAAGCTGTTTTGGTTATTTTGCCCTAAACCATTCCCACTGTTCTTGCCACTTTTTTGCTCACAGTGGTTTCAGAGACAGATGTGTGGACAGCTAGGAGATTCT
This sequence comes from Platysteira castanea, assembly GCA_013397175.1. Taxonomy (NCBI): domain Eukaryota; kingdom Metazoa; phylum Chordata; class Aves; order Passeriformes; genus Platysteira; species Platysteira castanea. The sequence continues at coordinate 96,322 of VYXC01005347.1, forward strand.
TACTATAATAGTTGAAGGAAAGTTACTGATATGGTTTGTACACGGCTCCTTATTCGATCACTGAGGTTTATTCTACCAGGGACCTGAATGTAGGACTAATACAGGAATTTCTTCCCCCTAGTTTAGGCAAAATAGGGTATTTTCTCTCCATGAGTAGCAAGTAGTGCACTAAATCCATCACACTTCAGTTTGACCAGTACTTTCACTCAGAAGCTGTAATTCTGGTAGCTGGTATCAATTCAGACTGGTGTTCCTGGCCACCAAATCTGTCAGGGACTTCAGGATCCAGGCACATCCAAGTTCACATTTGTATTTGTGAGCCTCCAAAACAGACTCTGTCTGTTGTTTCACTACAGCTCATAAAGTCTGTGTGTCATGTGCTTTGCCAGACATAAGCACCAGTATTTGTACAGTATTTTGAACGTGTACATCCTTCAGGTATTGTTCATGGAATGCCACTGGGAATGCCTAAAGCTTTCCGCATGTCTTTGTCTTCTGAACTCTGTAGTTATATTTTCACAAAATGCCAATGCAGGCTGTTGTAGGTGAGTGTATGCACTAAGTGTGCATTTAAAACCATCCTTTACTTCTGTCATTCTTCTGACTTAATTTTTTGTCATAGCTTTTGCAGTTAATTGCAAAATCCCAGTTAACTTCACTGAGTGGTGCAGCACAGAAGAACTATTTTAACATTTTGGACAAAATTGTGCAGAAGGGTAAGACCCAAGGATTTGTAATTTGACTGTTTGGATTTTATTGTTGTAACTAAGCTATCAACTGATTTTTTTTTTGTTAGTTTTATTACCATTTTTACATTGTAAGACATAGCAATAGCATACTTAATTAGTGCAAGGTTTCATACTTCCCATCCCATGATTTCAATAAGTTGTTTTCTCTTAGTTATTGAATACTGTTTCTTGAAACAGGTTGGTGAAATTGAGTGACATTTAGATTCTATTCAGAAACTATTGGTTACTGTTAAATTACACTCTTCACAAAATGCAAAAGCTTTTAGGTTAATAAAATGTTTGGGTTTAAGTTTGCATGATGCACTGAGACTGAAAATACATATCTGTTTTGATTATTTTAAGAAAAAGACATGACATTATATTGATTTTTCTTTTTTTTCTGGTAACCACACTAAATGGAGATGTTATACTGTCTGCTTTGAACTGAAGAAATTGGATTTATAACCAGCTGTTTAGCATTAAGTTTGTAAATGAACAGCTTGAAATGTTGCATCAAATTTGCCTGTGAAATTGTTATTGATCTTACGTGTATGGAGCAGCACCAGTGAATGTCATGGTAGGAATTAGGGCAGCTATTTGTACACAAACAATTGAGTCATAATTAATTAATCTAAAAACAGTGTTGATTAGCTTGGTTAACTCTGTCAACCAAAATTGTATTTGTTTTGTTTTCCAGTTATGGAAGACCAATATAATCCACGGCTGATCAAAGATCTTCTACAGGATCTGAGTTCTACTCTCTGTATACTGATTAGGGGAGTAGGAAAATCTGTGTTGGTAGGCAACATCAATATTTGGATTTGCCGATTAGAAACTATCCTTCTGTGGCAACAACAATTAAAAAATCTTCAGATGAACAAGGTATATTATTAAATCATATTAAATAATATTTGGGGGAGGGGAATTATGTTGACTATTGATTGAGCATTTGTAAGTGAACCAAGTTTCAAATATATTTTAAACAGTTTCACTTGTTTTGATTTTTAAAGAAGTAATGTGAAATTAATTAATTGTCATCAACTTAATTTTCTAATGTTTTAATAGCTTTTTGCTAATGAAAACTGCTACAATGTCTGTACTGCTGGTTTGTAGTAGACATAGAATTGATTTTCCCACTCAAATAAGTTTAAAAGAAATAGTATCTAGATTGTCAGCTAGAGATGGGGAAAAAACCCAAAAATTTTAATTCCAAAATAAATTTTCTACAAATGAAGAAATAAAAATCTAGAAGGCATTTTGGAGGTGTATCAAGAAAACAGAAAGAAAGAAGTTGCTCAAGCAGCAATTTTACAGATTTATTCATTAGCACAGCTGCGTTTGTGTGGAAAAAAAAAAAGGATAATGACTTCATCATCTGGATTCTCCTCATGTGACTGTGTTCAAAGCATGTGGTATGCACTGTTCCAGGGTTTTATAGTGGAAACTTCTGATGATAAGCAGGCAAATTTTTTTAATCTGACTTGGTTACTCCTGAAAGAAATGCTTTAAGATATTGCTCACTGTAAAGTCATACAAGTGTTGTATCTGTTGGCTTTCAGCTATGAAATTTTGAAATTGTCCTTTCTGTGTGAGCTGGTTATCTGAATAAACCAGCTACTTTTGGAATAGAAAGGAGAAGTGAGGAACCTGGTCTCAGCAGTTTTCATGTGCCAGGCATCCACAGCACAGACATTTCTGAGACAATGCAGTTACTGCTGTGCTTGTTTCCTTCCAGCGTGACACTTCCCTCGGAGCTGTTTTATGTTGGCTGAAGTAGCCCATGAACAATCTTACATCTGTAGTGCTTACATATTCATTCCTCCATAGAGGACAGGCCCAGCAGTGTTTGTTGCCAGATGACTCTGTGGGAAGTCTGGGCTATAAGCGAGGTGAATGACTGGGAAGGAAGCAGAAGCGCGAGCCCGCAGGTGCAGGGCTGCTGCGCTGCCACCACCTTGGGACGGGGTAGCTCTGCTCCCTGGGGCCAGCACTGCCCATGGTCCCTCACTGCCAGCTGGGCACTGCCTCCAGCCTCCTGGGCCTCTGCCACCTGGCACTGTGGGCTCCAGCTTCAGTCACGTAGGAGCTGTGGTGTAGCTTACCCCACTACAGTTCACAGAGGTGTATAGTCTTAATGAAAACTTGCTCAGTGCTCTAATCTGTCACCTGTGCAGATCTTCTCATTTATATATGACAGGGAACTGTCTCCAGAGCTCAGAAATTATCCCGCTCTCTTCTGCCTCTGACTTCCATAATGCTTTCATTTTGTATCTCTGATCTTCAGTCCTGTATTCTGTATTATATTCTGTGCTCTAGTTGTCTTAAGGCAAGTCAACATGTGTTTTGTTTCTTAATAAAAATTGAGAAACTGTAGTGATCCAACAAGTTAGAAATAATTGGTTCATACCTTTATTACAGTTAAGGGTTTAGCACACTAAGGATGGAAATGACTATTATAGTTGACAAGACTGCAAAATGTTATTTTGAGAGAACAGAAGTCTTTCAAAAATTATTTGAAATTTAAATAATGAATTTACAATATGTTTATTTTAACTGTAAGAAAGCTATGAGTTATAAAGTTTACAGTCTGTTTCTCCTTATGCACTATTAGTCATTTATATTTTCAACAGCAGTTAGAGAATAATTGTAGACAAGAATTAACCATAGATTTTACATAATGATTTGAAAAAACTAAACTAAGAACTAAGATGCCTCTAAAGTAAAGAATTTTATTTGTACTTTATACTGTCATGTTTTTGTAGCTAAAAGTCTTCAACTCTTATTTCCAGCAAGTCAACAATGGACTTACGCTTAGCGATCTCCCTCTCCATATGCTGAATAACATCTTATACAGGTTCTCTGATGGCTGGGACATTATTACTCTGGGTCAAGTGACCCCAACTTTGTACATGCTTAGCGAAGACAGACAGTTGTGGAAAAAGCTCTGCCAGTACCATTTTGCAGAGAAGCAGGTAATAAACTGTTATTTGTATAAGTGTAGCCCTTTTGATATCATATGCTAATAATGGAGTGTGAACTTTCCCTTTTTGAGATAAAAGTGTATCATTGTGCAGTAATCGTGAGTTTTCTCTGTATTTGGGGCTTGATTCCTCCTAAATATTGCATTCAGTATGTCTGTGAGTTTAGGATAACTACTGGGCTGTTTCTTCCCATTATTTTTAAAAATGTATATTGCAGGATGGCTCTTTTTAAAACTGCCTAACCAGTGTTGTAGAGGATACCTCGAAAGTGTTCCTCTAAAGTAGAGCTTGCTTTACTAACTAAGGTAGGCAGACAGGTTGCTCAAACTTTTAACCTACATGAAAATTCTGGAGAAGCCAAACTGATTTTTTGCTAAGAAGAAGACTAGAACAAATCCTTTGAAATTAATAACAAAAAGAGAAACAGTACTTTCCTGTCACTTCCTCATAAAGAGCATTAAAGTAATCTAGGAATGATTCCAGAACTGTCTTTTTTTTCTGGCATTAATAAATGATAGGAAAAAATCAGACTAGGTGAAAATAAACCTAAGAAAGTAGAAGTTACCTCATGAGAGCTGGAGGAAGAACCTTTGAAACCTAGTACATTTTGTACTGGAGGAAGCGAAAGTGCCCATTCCTAAATCTGACAGGTTGAAGTTGCTTGGTGACTACCAGATTAAGTATTATTGTAATGGGTAAGACAGAACTGAAGATCAATTAAGTCATGCACAGTTGACCCAAATAAGATTTTTTTTTTTGTTGTGAGATGAAAGGTTTTAGAAGTAACTGTGGAAAAACTATACAGACAAAAGCAAACTGAAAACCCATCTTCAGAAGCAGCCCAGAAGAATTCAAGGTGAAGTTACAAGGATAACAAATTTAAGCTTATGTAGCAGTTGAGTGGATTTTGAGGGTAGATGAGGTAAGCTCTACTGAACAGTGACAAAACTGATTAGAGAGGGACTTTGTATACTAGGGTAATGCAGGGAAAAAGATCCATAAGGATTTCAGTAAAATTAGCTATCCTGATGCCACATAAAGTACTCTTGTACACAGTGTTTCTAGTGTGTTCCTGAATGTTCACATTCAATTTTTTACAAAATTTATTAATAACAGAAATTTAATGATTTTATTTATATTGCCGTATCAAATTCTGCTTCCTCTCTTTACAAGTGTACTGTCCTAATAAGCCACAGAATCACGTTAGGTTTTTCTTTTCTGTCCTCTGCAGTATATTTGTTGAACCATTGAAACAGCCATGAACACATAATTGATATTTGAAGAGCACTGTTGGAAAAAATAAGAGCCATTATGAAACAAAGTGAAGTGTAGCTGAAATCAGAAAGGCAGTGCTATTCTCTCCCCATCCAGCAATTGTCTTCTGAATGAAGAAAGCCCTCAATGTATTAGCATTAATCCACACTGAGTGGAACAAAAGTCTTTTATAAATACATACTTAATAAACCTTGGCTGTCTCTCAAGCTGGGAAGAAATAGCTGTTGTACATCAGCTAATCATCACATGCAGATTAGGTCCTCAAGAAGTAAATCAGTCACTAATTATTGCTATCCTTCTAGAAAGACCACAACCAAATGTGAAAAATAATCATGTATATGCTTTTAAAATTAAAGAGCTTTATTCAAAGCCATAATGCTTTTACAGAAAACCACCATCTGTAATGCACAATCATGTTTAAATCTCATTCCTGAGTGGTTTGGGTTTTTTTAAAGGATAAAATTAATTGCTTACAGCTCTAAATACTGTTTTGTTAAATGCTTCTTGACTATAATTAGAATAATTTCGAGACAGTAGAATTAGATCAGCTGTGTATGGCCTAGTTTTTCTTGGCAAATATGCACTCTCCTATTTTTAGTCTTTGCCTTCCATCTTTTTTGTGGCCAGATCTCTCTCACTGCTCTGCAGAGATGTATGAGGTCAGAATATTGACTTCAAAGAATTCTAGTTACAAAACTTCAGTTTAACTACCTTCCCCCCCCACCTTCCCCTGTCCTTTGCCTGAATTGACTACAACAGTTTTAAAGGAAGATATTAATTTTATGTCTAGTTTTGTAGGCATTTGATTCCATCAGAGAAAGGTCACATTGACTGGAAGCTGATGTACTTTGCACTTCAGAAATATTACCCAATAAAGGAACAGTATGGGGACACCTTGCATTTCTGTCGACACTGTAGTATTCTGTTTTGGAAGGTAAGAGCTTTGAAACAGATAATCAGAAGTAAGTTTAAACCGCTACTGGTGATCATCTGCAAGGAGAAATATTAAGGTCATCTTGTCAGCTTTCTCATGTCAAATGTGATTGGGCAACTAATATCTAACTTTAAAATAATATGAAAAACTTTCATATAAAATCCACATTAAATTCTAAAGTTGTTCTTAATCTTGCCTTCTTACTTCTTGATATCTGATAACCTCTATACTTAGAATTGCAATCAAAAGTGCCATGTGGAAAGTTACTCTGTCTACTTTTAATTAATTTGATCTTATGGAAAGTTGTGATGGACTAATCTGAGTTAGTATATTCTAAGGATGCCATGGTAATCAATACATCTGTAATGAGAAATAATTACTACATTTTTTCTGCCTTTTTCTACACCGCTACATTGGTGTAGAGCTATGTATTTTTATTTTTGCTTCTGTCCCATATGAAGCTTGGAGGGACAGGAGGTACTTTATTAATTCTAGATAAATCCTGTGCTAGGTGAAAATATTTCTTAATCAGAATTTTTTTCAGGCTTTGACAATTTATTCAAGCTTCAGTATCATACTTGATTAGAAAGATTTTTAAATTAAATAGGTGTATGAGTGCTTGACATACAATTATATCTATAATGCATAGCAAGAAAAACCCCCCAAAAAAACCAAAGCAAAAAGCCAACAAAAACACTACCACCAAATCCAAATTTTAAAAGATAAATCAGTTATTTTACAGAGGGAAAGTTGCAAGAGTTTGAATCTTGAAACAAATGGAAGCACTGTATTCTTCAGATAGCTGATAATAAGTAAAAATTTGTTTCTTCTTTTAATAGTATAATTCAGAAGTCAGGCAACTTTTGTTTCCAAGGGCATTCAGAAGAACTTCAGGCATAGCTGAACTTCTTCATATGGCATCTATTTTTATTTTTTTTCCCTCATTAAAGAACAAAGCAAAACACTGCAATAGTGCCAGAGAAAAACGTGCTAAAGTGATCAGGGCATGAAGAAGACTAGGAATGATTAATTTCTCTTAACTCAGCTGTGTTAAAGCTAACAAGGAATGTGACTGCTCTCCATAATTTTTTTTGGAGACAGAGAAGTGTTGCGTAAGCATGAGACTACTTAGGGAAATTATTTACACTAAGGGACATCCATGATGCAAGTAAATTGTAGTTTTGAGTAAGTGTGCTGAGAGTTAAGAGTTTCTAAGAACCAAAGGCACAAGGGTCTGAAATAGCCCTGAAGCACAGGCCTAGCTAGTGATGAGAAGAATTTTCAGCAGTTTATGAAATTGATAATGTAATTGCTGGCAACATGAGAGGGCTACACACAGGAAATTCTTAGAGCCCTCTGTTTTGTGTTCTTTTCAAAGAAGGCCTTGCAAAAGAAGAGACTGATGGCTGCTGAATTGAATTAGCTATTGAACTGTTGAAGTAGGGAAATGACTTTTCACTTTCTTAGTATGCTATAATAATCATAGTGGGTTTTTAACAAGTCTTTGAGCTTTTCAGGAAGAGGCATTTGTGTTCCTGTACTTGTCTCAAATCTGTGACCAAAGTAAATTTATATATAGTACGTAGGACTCTCCTGAGTTCTTTGTTGGAAGTACACTGACTTTTGTACTCTTCTGTGTTAGGAGGGAGTCATAAGAAAATTTTCATATTGAATGTCTGTTTTCAAAAATGACTTCTCATTAAAGGATTTGTCCATGATGAAACTGAGAAAAACACATAATTTCAGTAGTGTAAAAGTAATGACTAATTATTGTGGGATGCCTCTGTGAGTGCTTTTGTGTATACTATTTCTTCTGTTCCACTAGGCACTATTGCAATTGTGGCAGGTTCTTTTATTTTCTTAGGCTTACTTAGTAGCACTTTTCAGTTATCTCAGACATGGCCACAGAAGCTGAAATACCTTTCCTTCTTTCAGTTTCCAGGGCTTTATGAAAACAGTGTAAGCACTTTGCATAATATTTGCTTTTAGTCTTCTTGGGACTTGTGCTGATTCTGGTTCTCTCAGAGCTGCTTGTGATATGCCACAAGAATAAAAGACTTTTTCTAAATGGCTTATGAACCTTTGCTTAAATAAACCTTAACTCTGCTTCTTTTACTTTACGGCTCTCCTTCCTGCTTCCTTCTTCACGATCTCAAAGGACTACCACCTTGCTTTGTTACTCCAGGTATTTCCTGTGTCTCATCTGTTTTCATTGCTGACTGTTCCGTAATGTCAAAGTGAATAATGTGTTCCTTTCTAATCGTCTGATGCTCTTTGTTTTGGTTTTTGTTTCTGCACATCAGTTTGGCAGCAGGAATAGTTTTGTTTCTTGTTCCCTTTTAGATAAAGGGAACAAGTGATGACTTCCCAGCTCAGCTTTTCATCATTTTGTCTTTTATTATTGCTGTATTCCCTCTTAAAGCCATTTAAACTAGGAACCGTAATTCAATTTCTAATGAGCATAGGTGTCTGTGAAATCAGCCAGATTTTGCTAAGAAGTAGGTTTCTCTGGACTCAGTGTTATTATAAACTGTTTTCTGCACTCCCTGGTGTGTTTAATTCAGTACTTAAATCTGAAGAGTAACATGTACCTCAGATAACTTTGATACAAAGGTACTAAAATTGATTTTATTGCACTTGAAGTGCTGTAGTCATGTTTACTTTTATGGAGAATCTGTCTGAAAAGAAATTCCCCAAAACAGGCTGCATGTGACTTGGGATAGTCAAGGGAAGCAATTATATTGTTGCCTTCTGAAGGAGGAAATTGTGAGAATATTTATAAAGTGCTTCTTAATGTCTAGCTATCCTAAATTTTGAGAACAACTAAATTTACCAGTAAACACTCCTCCTGGAATTCTCTTCTTACTTTAAAAGAAGTCTGCTGTAGCTTTGATACATTGAAATCAATATGATTTTAACACTTTATTATATATAACTGCAATGAAAATATATTTCTCTTGGAAGGAGGAATACTCATAATTACCACTGTGTCATTACAGGGAAGTTAAGATTCTTCTTTTCAGTCCTCATCACCTTTTTCAATGTAAAATTTATGTTGTTTTCAATAACTAAAAACACCAATAACTGATCTCTCAGATTTTTATTGCACCTGTAATTCCTGACTGGGCAGAGCTTTCAAGAGTGTTTTTATAATGATGTGCAGAGAAAGCAGACAGCACACTACAAACTCAGTCTAATATATTCTGGAGTATAAATAAGTACTCAAAGAGGATAAACCCTACCTTGCTTCTCAGAATTATCATTCTGATGGTGTTTTTTCCTGAAAACTAGGAAGGTAATTACATGACATTGACATGGCAATGGGTAGAGAAGATAATAGTCCATTAGCCACTACCTTTAAGAGTGTTTTCTGGTGTGGTGCAGCTCTTCCTTGCAGATGTCATCTCAAGATGAAGGTGTTAACACTTCTGGTTTTGGTCTTGGTCATTTGTTCTTCCTCATCTGCAGATTCCCCCAGTAGGCAGTTCTATCTGGGTCTCTTTTCATGTGTGTGTTTGTTTTTCCCTCTGTGTCATGAATCTAACAACTGTTTCTCAGGTGATGTTAAAGCAATTATTAAAAAGAGTGGTAGGAAGTGATACCACATGGTATTTTCATGTAGTCCTCTATAGACTTAATGGAAAAACACAGATAATAAATCTATTGAGTAACAATTTTCACTGGAAAAGCTGAGCAGTATTTAGAATGTTTCACCTGGTGCACTTTGGTGCTGCAAAGACTTTGGGTGCGAATGTGGCAGTGAGAAAAAAAACCCTTAGAGATTCTTCCCTTCTATTAACTGAATTGCATGTAGTTTCACTTCCTATGGAAACAAAAGCAGTGAAGACAACAGTAGTCTGTGATCTATTTGCCATGTATTTATCCAGTTTTCTTGCCTCACATGGTGAATTCATCAGCGTTGGTGGAAAAGGGAGAGAAACTCCTTAAAGGCTGGTGAGGACACTTCTAAGCCTTACAACACTGACCAAGGTGTTTGACTTCTCCATTGAACTCTTTGGGAACTTCTCATTACACCTCTGCATTTCCCTCATTTAGGGGGTTCTAATAAGCTGCAAAATGCAACTTTTTGTTCAAAGAGGAAATTGAATCTTAAATAATCAGACAGTTCTGCTGAGGTCAGATTTCTGTAAGAGGAAAGATAGCACTGCAGGCTTAGTGAATTCTTAATGACAAGGCCTTTGCACTCTGTCTCACTTCTCTACTCCTAACTTGCCTAGGTGCCAACTTCTGTTTTAAGGCAGTGCTTTCATTTCACTTGGGGAAAAGGTAGGAGAGAAAGACGAAAGAAAGGTATTAGGGGAAAACATAGCAAGGTAGAAAAGCTTTTAAGACTGGGAATTCAAAAATTCAAACATGATGTTCAGGTTTTTTGAAGAAGTATCTGCTGCCCATAATTTTCAAAGCAAGGGGCTCATTTTCCCCCAAAGCAATAGTTTACTTCAGGTTTTGATTAAACAGATAATTTATGTTCAGTAAAGCAGGTGCCTTTTTGCCTTTTTTGTATGCTTATCAAAAAATAATGGATAAGGAAGATGATACTTTCTCAAGGGCTCCAGCTCAGGTTCTGGTTCTGGTAGAAGGAGAGAATTGTTCTTTCTTTTTTTTCCCCCTAAACTGGGGGTAAGGGAAGACTGAATATGGAAAGAGAACTTACTTATTTTTCTCCTTCATTTTTCAGGATACAGGACATCCCTGCACAGCCAGTGATCCAAACACCTGTCTCATGCCAGTATCTCCTCAGCATTTCATTGATCTCTTCAAATTTTGAGATGTTCAGTAGCTGTTCTCCTGTGTTTGTGGCCATTTTTGTGAAGAGTAAGGCAGGATATGTTACGCTTTTTGTGCAATATATTTAAGTGTAATGTTTTATTGTAGTTAAAAAAAAAAATGGGGGAGGTTATCAGAGAGGTTTATTTGGTGTATTGCTTTTGTGCAGAATAGAGAGGAGGAGAAGGAGAAACATAAAGAAAATTTCTTTGTCAGGAAATCTCCAGTGGACTTTTTTTCAAGTCCAAGAAAGGCTGCTTTAATCTCAACTTTAAATCCATGCTTTTGACGCCTTAATAGTTGGTTAAAATTATGTAGGGGAGTTTTGAAATTTTCATGGAAGAATTAAACTACTCTTGCAGGGACCAAAGGAGGGGGATTTTTGTTAATCCTTCTTCCTATAAGCCATGGTTTTCAAAACACCTCCATATAATTTGCACTATTATAAAGAATAGGCCAATATTCTCTTAGACTCTTAGTACATCATTACAAACATGGCATTAATTATTGTGAGCTAGCAAATAAAATATAACTGTGGTTATATCTGCTGTTGAACCTATATGAATGAAGGAAATCAACCAATTTTTGTACATACATTATGCAAAAATATTTATTTTTCTTAAGGACTTTATTAAACATATAACCTATCTTAGCACATCCTGCAGAACTCATGAGACCAATCTGGGGCTACTGGAAATCTTTTTGATGGTAGCTACAGCCTTCATTTATATGGAATGTCTACAAATGCAACTGCATTAATTCATCTTCTAAGAAGAAGACATTATTGAAATGTAATGAGAATGGAGTTGCTTGTTTCTAGACTGGTGCAGTGGCAGAACACTATTCTACCAACTGAGGTTCTAACTTGACAAGCTATGGGAAACACTGACAGTCAGTCTGAGCTGGAGCACCTTCTGCCAAGGTAATCAGATGAGAAATTCTCCAGGAAGCTATTTTGTTCTATCCTGTAGAACAAAATTAATTGCTTGGCTTAAGCAGGTAAAGGAAAAATTGTGGAAGTTTTGGGTTTGTCAGTGAAATTTAACAATATGTAATGTACAGAAAAAATAAATCCTGTACCATATTCTGCACTTGCTTGTTCTGAATCTAGTTTTGTACAGTGCAATAAATCATGTTTTTATCTGTTATCCCTAGAAGCCTCTGGTGCATAGAGATGAATCAATTTGAATTTTTAAGATCTTTCTGTAACCTGTTTCCTATAGTAATTGGTAACAGAATGAGAAGCATGCAAGCATTCCTAGTGCTATTGCTTTACAGTAGCTGGTTGTATTAGCCCTTTTTGTAATAGGATAGCTGGGCTGTTAATAGGCTGCACAAGAAGAGGAGAGTATTTATTTCCTCAAGAAATAGTTTTATATTAACTTAAGTCTTGATGATTGAATTGAATTGCTGATAGGTAGATTTTTCAATACAGGGTTTTGTGGAATTTTTTTTTTTCTTTCTTTCAATTCAGGTGTTGGCTATGGCCATAGTAATGGTAAGGTGTGGAGCCAAGGACATCCATTCTTATTCCTGTTCATTCAGAGCATTGCTGCACTTGCTTCCTCAGCCATGCACTGCTGTAGCCACTGGATTTGTTAAGGTTCCAGCTCCCTCAGCTTTTTCTCACAGGACAGATGCTCCAGTCATCTCCTTTTCTTTACACCTTTATCATCTTTATGACCCTTCACTTGACTCCCTGCCATAGGTCCATGTAGCCCACTAAACTTATTTGTTCAAGGGCACATTGCTTGGCTTGTGTTCAACTTGGTGCCCACCTGGACCCCCAGGCCTCAAAGCCAGTAAGGTGGCTTTTTAAACCTTTCTTCTGGTTTAAGAAAAGGGGGGAAAAAGAGGCGGGAGAAGAGATGTGCACAAATGTGCTGGGAAGCATTTCAGCTCAGGAATCTTTTAAAAAAAAATCTTGAACACTGAGTGCAGAATCACATTGTCATGAGCAGTGTTACAAGCTTTCAACACTTGGCAAAACTGAGCTCTGGGAATAGTTCCACAAACTAGTTAACTATTTAGTGAATACATTGCTTAGACTGGGCAAATACGAGCTTGATTAGGAGTAGCTGTGATCTGAAGTCATCGGATACATAATAAGATAACTTTCAATTGTGTTACTTAAGCAAAAAAGCTAAGGCAGTGATTTTGGTAATAGGGTTGGTGGTGTTTGGGTTTTTGTGTTGGTCTGTTGGTTTTTTTTAAATCACATAAAGAGATGGGAAAGGATTTCACCTTTAGGATATCGATCTTGTTGATACCTCACCTGAAGCACAGAATGTATTTTGACAGCCTGAATTCCTCTGCTTTTCCTTTACACCAGCACTTACTCGTGTAACCTAAAGCATTGTAACCATGTGAAGAGTTATGTCTAAACGTGAAACCTCTGCTCTTTGGCCTCCTGTGTGCTGCTGCCCCAGGCACAGAAAGGCGGGCGCTCTCCCCTCCAGCAGAAAGGGTGCCTTGAAATGTGCTCTAAGTCTCTACAGCACAGCTCCACAGCTTTTGCCTCCCAACCTGGATCTGCTTAGAGACAGATTTTGCAGTGGCAACAGTAGGAAATTGTGTTTTAACTGTGGCTCCTCCATTATCACTTCCCAATCCTGAGTGATTTGGGTTTTAGTGAATTCTAGTCCTGAGAAACAATACTGATTCAAAGGCAATCAGGACATTCTCTGCCGTAGTTCACAGAGCACGTAGTTGACAAGGAGCTTGAAATTACAATTTTGGAAAACAGGATTTTCCTTCCCACTCCCCAGTCACTGCCTCCCAAACCTGTCTTTGAGAGACTCCTGGCCTTTTTTATGACATTCTCTCCCAGCAGTTTTGTTCACCTGTTTCTGGGGAAAGACACTCTACCACGGACTTTTTCCAGGAGCACTGAGTGAGCCTTTCTCCTTGGACATCAGACAGGACTGAGGCTCTTACCTGGAAAAAACAGCGGAGTGGGACCTTGCTCTTTCTTTCCCCCTGTTCCCCATCCCTGGGAAATGCAATAAGTTGCTTTAGGAGAAGGAAGAAGCTGAACGTCAAGAAAACAGCAAGCTCAAATCAAGAGCTCTCCACAGGGACTGGCACTGAAAGAGCAGTGGCCTTTCTGCAGTCTGGAAGGCAGAACCAAGGAAGGCTAGCAGGAAGGAGAGGGTGGGATGGGGAACAGTAGCACAGCATTTTGGATTTTGTGGTGCACAAATTAGCATATTTACAGCTCCATCATTGGCAAAGAACTCAGAAGAAGGCTAGACCCTTAATATCCAACTAAGGTTCCTTCAATTGGCAGAGAGATAGATACCTGCATTAAATAAAGCAAACGATATCAAATGTTTGGAAACACTTGGTAAATTATTTGCTAATGCTTCAATATTCTGAACCATTATGCTATTCACTTGCAGTGTTTTTATACTTTCATCTGCAAGGCTCAGGTCCAACCCCTCAAAGATGCTGGAACGTAATTCCCAGCAACATTCCTATAAAGTTCAGTAGGATTAGGGTTACTTTTAAGCTTAAAATGTCTGTATTGAAGGACATGACAGATACATGGATTCAGAACATGAGAGGTGAGAGTAAAGAGGGGTTTCTTTTCTTTTGATTCCCATGGGCCATTCTCTGTGCCACACAGAGATCTGTCCCTCTAGCTGTCAGACATGCTGGTAATGCTTATTTCCTGCAGATTTATGTGTACATCCTTCTTAAATATGAATAAAACATGTTCAGTTTTATATTTTTGGCACTTGATAGTCATTGTGCCTTCAGCTGAAAGTTTTTCTAACAATTTTCAAGGCCTAAACCAACAGCCACCACTTCTAAAATTTACTTGATTTTTATACCCTCTTCCCAGTTGTATGCTGTTTTTCTGTAGTATTTATAGCAAAACAATAATGGAAGAATAATTAATTTGCTAAAGTCAGTTGTCATTCCCACATAATGCTCAGATACAGAACAAAGTTCTGCATGCTGAGAGCACCTCTTCCCAATGTTTGGGTTATTCTCTTAGACACAGCCATTATTTTTAGCCCTATTCCTACCAGAAACTTTTAAAGCTGTAAACCTGCACTTGCCTTCTGAGCTCAGTGGTATCCCTTTAAAACTTGGTGAATTTATAAAAGCAACACTTCAGCAGCATTTTCACTAGAACCAGATCTGCTTGACCATAATGCAGCAGCTCCTGCAGTTGCATGTCTCAGGCTGCACCTCTGCAGTTTTTCCTTGCACAGCTCCACACTGCACGGCCTGATCCCGTGCCCTCTGTGCCCTTCCCCTCCTCTTACATTGAAGCCTGACCATGTTTAAGGAGCCACAGGGCAGAAGTGAGACCACCACTAACCAGGCTGGGTGTTCCTCCACTGCCTAGTTCAGCCACCTCACTTCAGTAGATTAATCCAACCACCACTTAAGCTCTTGCTGCAAGCTGCCCATGTGCCTTCTGCTGCTCCTATGTTTCTTCTACTTCCTGCACTCACCTTCAACTTCAACTCAGTCTAATTTATAGGTACAGTCATATGGAATAGATCTGGAGAAGTGTTTGCTGCAAGTTGCAGAGCACCAACGTTACAAACAGAACTTGCTGTTTGTACCTATACACAGGGGATGTTCTTTTCAATTGCTTATCACAGACAAAAGTCTTGGTCTTGAAGAGGAAAACCATGAGAAACACCAGGAAAAAGGACTAGATGTGTGTTAGTTCTGATTCTCAAACACCAAAACCTGGCCTAATAGTAAGTATTTGTACTAACAGCTGTAGGAACATTCCCAGATGTTCTGGACTTCTTCCTTCTTTATAGTGTGCTTCATTCCTTGATGCCAAAACATCTGCTCCTTCCCTAGCCTTGAAACCCTCTCCCTGTGCCCAGTGCATCCAGTTCTCACCCCACAGCTCAGGAGCTCAGATCTTGCACTGTGGCCTCAGCTGTTGCTTCACCTTGGCCACAGTGGTTTGGTCAGGTCACACCTGCTCTCGGGCAGGGAGCACTGAGGAAGCCATGCTGTGCAGATGGGTTACTGCACTTCAGGCTTAGTTTATAAAATTTAAAAAAAAAAAAAAAAAAAGCAAGTATATTTCATTAGAAATTCTCTAATTTTCAAAATAGCCCTATGTGCAGATTTACTCTATCTGTAGTATGACCTCTGGGAATCTTGTGCTTCATCCCATCAAACAATGGTTTACTTCCTAATGGGAAATGATGCTTGACTTTTCCTTTTTTTGTCCTATCAAATCTTGGTTGCCAAGTTTCTGTCCAAATGTTCAAGAGATAAACTGTTTACAGGCACTAACTAAACTGAAGGCATTTCAGCCTAAAAGGGGGGTGTTGGTCATGAGAGAAACACCAAAGAGTAGGTCTTCCTGTAATCAGGATCTGTCACCCCCCACAAAAAGCTAACAGACCACAAGTACAAAACTAAAACAAATCAAAGAATAATTAATATTAATCATCTTGCACATTAGAAAGCTTTAGAAGAAAAAAAATAATATGCCAAGTACAGTACTTGGTGTCAGGATACATTGGTCTCCCTTCCTTTCTCCAGCACAAACACCCACACCACAGTGTTTCCTCCCTCCCTCAAATACCAGAAGCATTTTGCAGTTTAACCTTGCAGAGAATCCAAGGCTCCTGGACAAACAAGATGGTCAAGACAACAAAAGGTACAAGATAAAGGCCAAAAGACATTGCTAACTTATAGGGAAGTTTCTCTACCAAATCTGATCTATTTTACTATACAATCTCAAATAATTAAACCAGCCAATTCTCTGAAAAATTACTTAAACTCAGGTGTTCAGTCTCCTCAGTACAAGGGGCTGGAGCAACTAGAAAGCAAAATATCATATGATTATTTTCAGAAGTGGAGAAACCAATCTCAGAAAACACAACTGTGCACTTTTCTATGCAAAGAATAATCATTTGTCTTTTCCAAAAGCAAACTCACAGTTCAAAATGTGTTATCAAGATTCCAGTAGTGTTATTTGGGTCTCAAGAGCATAAAATTTAAATGCCAGCCAAGCTTTTACCAGATTGTTATGGACTCAAAAGAATATACTCACTTTCTTGCATCTTTTAGTAATTGCTAGACACAGAATAGGAAAAAATTTCTTCTCAAGTACAGAGCACATATTTCTTTCTTCATTACCAGTGATAACGGTTGGCAGATACCATATGAAAAACTATCATCTCCCTCCATTTTGTTTACTAGTATGTATTTCATATAAATTTCTATTATTTATATCCCTATTTTTTATTGTTTTCATACTCTTTATTTCTTTGAAACTATAGAAGCAGCAGTATTTTCTGCTATGATGCTGGTGGCACTTAAAATAAATGTAATTCACTCCTTTTGATTTCTAAACTGGCTTTTTTTCCTGTATGTTTGATTCCCTGTCTTGTATGGTACAAAGCAGTCATGCTACAAGAAATTTTTGAGACTGACCATATCTAGATACGAACCTTTGCCAACTATCACTGGTGATAAGCCTTTTGGAAAATTACTTTTCTTCTTCACAGTACTAGTTTTATTTCCCAGATACATCAGAAACAAAGTACCAGGCACTCAGAGGAAAAAAAAAAAATCAAACAAACGAACCCAAATTAGCAAGAACAGTTCAGATATGCAAGAAACAGTTCAATAACATACACATTCATGTTTTCAGATTGCACAGGACCTACAGTTTTGTTATCCAAGATTTCCATACATAACAAGCATTTTGAAAGGTTTGGGAAACTGAGACAGTTGCCAGGCCTAATTCACCTGGGATGTGGGAACATCTATGCTCAAAATTTGACAGGGTCCTCATCTACCCAGGGTCTGGAAATGCAGGTCCTTCCACTTCCTTTCACCTGTGCATATGTGCATCTGACCTACCTGTGTCTAGTCAGAGGCATCTCAATACAGCCTTTTTTCCCCCCAAAGAATATAACTTGTATGAATGAAATTTTCTGGTTTCGCTACTTCACGCACTACAGTAAGAAACATCTTGCCTAAACATTCCCTGCTAAGTCTGTGTAGATAACCACAAAGCCAGCAGACTGGAATGGAAGAACCAGAGACTGACAGTAAACCTCCTTCTGCAGCTGCTCCACTGGTAGCAGTGGCTGCTCCTCACACGTCACAGGCCAGGCCGTGCAGGTCTCACCTTGTTATAGGGCCACTGTGTGCAAAAGCATTTCAGGTCCTCCACTTTACATGTAGTTGGTGAAATATTCAGGGAAAGAATGCTGCTCTGCCCAAGCTTTCACAACAGCCAGTAAGTTTAAAAAAAAAAAAAAACCACAACATTTTAAACCAATAAATTCTGATAAAGCAAAGTATTTTTAGTTTGTTGAAACCTAATGAATTCTTGCCACTGTAAAAGCAGTGTGTGATGCTTTAAATCTAGGATGTTGCAGCTTCTGAGATGGCACGATTCACAGAGTTTGGGCAAACATTGCTATCACTTCCTTGGCCATGCTCTACAATGATGCAGGTAATGTCACAGAATCACAGAATCAGCTGAGTTGGAAGGGACCCACAAAGATCACCGAGTGCAGCTCCCTGCCCTGCCCTGCCATCCCCAGGAGTCACATGGGGGCATTGTCCAAATGCTTCTCGAACTCTGTCAGACTTGGTGCTGTGACCACTTCCCTGGGGAGCCTGTTCAGTGCCCAACCACCCTCTGGGGGAAGAACCTTTCCCTAATATCCAACCTAGACCTCCCCTGACACAGCTTCAGGCCATTCCCTCGAGTCCTGTCACTGTCACCACAGAGAAGAGATCAGGGTCTGCCCCTTCTCTTCCCCTCACGAGGAAGCTGTAACTGCAGTGAGGTGTCTCCTCAGTCTCCTCTTCCCCAGGCTGAACAGGCCAAGTGACCTCAGCCACTTCCCCTCAAGGCCCTTCACCATCTTGATTGCCCTCCTTTGGACACTTTCTAATAGTTTAATATCTTTCTCATATTGTGGTGGCCAAAACTGTCCAAGCAAATGGAAACATATTCACATGACAAATAAAATGGGACCAAAAAAAGTCAAAGAATAAGGCATTTCAGTTCAAACTAGATCTTTATTCATATGGAAAATACTACTTTTCTTTTTTGCAAATGATGCTAATAAATAAAAATAATCAGAAAGAACTTTGCTCAGAGCTAAGTGACTATTAACAGCCACACAAAGCTTTTAATTCCTGTTAAAACCACGCCAAGAATCATGCAGATTGGCTACGAGAAAGCAATATAAACTGTATTTTATTTTGTGCAATCTTATCATACAATCTTAATGCTATCTTCTTCTAAAACATTTCACATAGACCGAAATGCAATTTCAAAAAAATATTAAGGGACATATTCTACACTTATTCCACATATGGAGCTGTGCATAGCTTAAGCTCATAATGTATAATGTAGTTAAGCGTCTAACAAAGGTAAAAGATGAAAGGACCTCATTCTGAAAATTCAGACACATTTATAAACATGAGAAAAGGAAAGCTCACACCAGTGAGTCCTCAACAGACAAATACATTATTAAAGCATAACAATAAGTTATATTAAATCTCATAATGTTGATCCTTAAAATGGTTATTTCTGAGGAAATATCACTTAAAAAGCACACCAAAACTTTCATCACTAGGAGTGAAACTGGAATTTTACATCTCTCAATTTCCCACTTTTGTTTTATAATAGGCTTCAGATTTGTGAGTATATTCTTTATCATACATCTAAAAACAAATTGAAAAAGGTTGCAGTTAAGCTGTGCATCAAACACATCATCAAGGTGAGAAACAGGCACTTGACAGTATAATGTGCAAGGCAAAACCTTTACTGGTCACAGTATAAACAGTTTCTTCAGGAGTGAAATTAAAAGTTCTCAGTCCATTTTTGAGAGCAAAATATTAAGGGCTACTAATAGATCTTTTTCTGTTCTTTCAGGTCAGCACCAACAACCAGACTAAATACTAGCTCATGCCTTAGCGGGTATTCCATAAACTATAAAATGCAGCATACTTTACCCAAGAATACTAATTCTTTCCTGTAATTAACCTCAGCATACGTACCTGCCCAAGGCAAAGCCAGAGTTTACTCACAGACTAAACAATGCAATATAAATGCTAACCTTTTCTCCCCTATTAATGCTTTTTAATATCTAATGCAAATTTTACAAGTATATTCACCAGTTGCAAGATCTTGTTTTGTAGCACAAAACATCACTGTTCTTTTATATAAACTTAAGAACAATGTCTTTTAGCATCCTATTAGTATTAGGAAAAACAAAACCCAACCAGCTAAAACCATTTTGCTACAGTTTCCCTCCAAGCAAATCTTAGCAGGAATCTCCAAAAAATAGCTGTGCAGGAACTGCACGCCAGAAAACTATACATGAATTGGAGGAGAGAGGAGAAAGAGCGAGCTAAGGGATGAGTAATGTGGCAGTAACAGAAACAAGCTTAGAAAAAAATTGCATGCATCCCTTTTCATCAGCATAACCTTCTTGCAAAAATATGTTTACAAGGCATCTGTTATATAAAGGTCTATACTTTCTTGTAAAAATGCTGATTTTCTCTGACATGCTAGCTTCATCTTCTGACTGCACTGGCCATATTGCTAGACAGTCAAGTTTCAGTTCTGTTATACCAGTTTAACAATCAGGAGAGAAAAGGCCTACTGTTCATTTCTCATGAAACTTTTGGTTTGATTTTTATCCATGAATGTTAAAGAAGTCTTTGTGTGGGTCATATAAACAAAACAGAAACTAACTTTGGATCTGACATCAGCTGCACAGCTAGTGAGAGACAATATGCTAAAAAGAGGCACTTTTATTAGTCATATATACATTTCAAATCTCAAGTTTAACATTTCACCTTCTTTTACCAAAAAATCAAAGTATCAGTAGCTAATAAGACGGAACTTTTCAACAAAAATGCTTCAGAAGTTGTGTGCATGCACATACTTGCAATGGCTCAGTTACTCAGCTACCCTGAAAATGCCAGAGTATAATTCAATCATTGTTTATGCAGTGGTGAGAAAGGAAAAACACAGTCAAAACCAAAAAAATTGTTTGTAGAATAAGGAACAGCTATTGCGAAAAAATGAAAACATATGCCCTTCCATGAGAAGCAACTTATTCCTATATCCAGATTCAATAGCCCCCCCGAATATCGAGATCATCTTACACTTTACTCAATGCTGTTTTCCAAATTTTCAATAGTTTCTATTTTTTGGCATAACATGCATCTTAAAAACTGAGAAACTTAGCTTTGTCAAAAAAAGTTCAAAAAAAAAAAAACCAACAACCAAAATAAAACAAAAAACAACAACAACAAAAAAAAATCACAGAGAAAAAAAACAACACAAAAAACCCCCCAAAACACAAAAAGACCCCAAATCTGGAAGACCCATTTGACCCAACTGTTGGTGACAATCCTGTAATGGAAGGAATTACATCAGAATAGTATTTTCCCATGTCACACACAGTACAGCACAATGTGACAGTAAGCATCTTGTACGCACAAGCTGAAGCAAATGCTGAGGCAGAAGATTTGGAAAACAGTACTAAGTGCAAGCATTCTCCCTGCAAGCAACAGATTGGTTACAAAAGGGACAGCATCAAAACTAAAATTTTGAATAGTTCTCAAATACCAGAAAAGAAACAGGACCTCAAGCTAGTGGAAGTTCCTACGTAAGGCAGTCAAATTTACAACCAGTGTATACATTCACTAAGGAATTACTTTTTTTTGGTAAAACCAACAATCTGACATACTGCAGAGTGTGAATGTGAAATATAGGCACAAAATAGATTCTCTACTTTTTTCAGTGTGGAAAACATAGCTATTAACAATGTAATAAGAAAATTTACTATCAGGTGAGCAAAAATTTGTAACAATCTGAATAAAACAAAGTACTGTACAAAGGTGCAATATTGAGCAGATTTGATTTTGGTTTAAACGTATGAGTAAATTATGGAACTTTCCTCTTCTTACCTATTAAGTATTTCATGTTACCAGTATCATTCTAGTTCTTCCCAGTTGTCAGTAAGGTTACCTTTGCTTTGACGTCTAATACTAACCAGTTTTCCAGCTGATTTGATACTCCACCTGGAACTGTTTCCTGAGCTGGCCAGGTTTGTGTATTTTGTGGAGCCTTTGGTTTCATCTTCCCAGCCTGACCAGGCTGTATAGTCACTTAAAGGAGTTGCTGCATCACTGGTAGAGTCAGCTGTGGTAATCTGTGGTGGTTCCCATCCCTCAATCTCATCTGGTTTCCTAGATGGAACATTCTGCTTTATCACCAAACTGTCCCAAAAACCTGGCTTCTTTTCAGATTTCATCTCTTCCTTTAATTTTAGGTTTGTTCTAGAAAATAACAATGATGTGGTGATTAATTTCTTGATTTAACAATGTATGTAGTAGTTATCAATAAACATCCAATTAAATTATGTTTTACAGTAAGGAATGCTAATCATTGTTAGCCTGTGGCAGCACATCCATTACTGTCAACTTCAGGAAAAAGACCCTCACATGCACATAAACCTAAACACAGAAGAATCTTGCAGTGATAAATCAGAAGGGGACTGAGTATGGATTTTTTCTATTACAAAAGAATTCACATATCACTATCCCCCACCCTGTTCCTGTGGGTGAATTCCACAGAGCTGCCTTTGGAAATGTACAAAGTATTTTAGGATGTATTAGAATAATTTAGGACTTTAACCCAAACAAACAAACAAACAAAAACAAATTTTTAAAAACCCCAGGAGTATGATAGTAGAAGGAATATGGAAATATTCTAACACCAGCTTTAACATTCACTATGTGACTCAGTTTCACACACCTGTTACCACCTCGCAGTTAAACCTTATACCCTAAAAGAATTGATGTACATAGTATTAGGACTTTAAAGATACCAGCCTTTTTCTTAATAGTTTCATAAAGATCCACACAATATTGTGAAAACAGCTGTTTTGTATTTCTGGTAAGAACTCTCAAAATCCCTGTCCCAAACCCAAAAAATAACTAACTTCTCTCTCAGACTTTTGAAAGGCTACTCATATTATTATTTTTCTTATCCCATTAAGAATCTTCAACCTGAATAATTTTGCAGTGTGAAATATTTAAATTACAGAATGCCAAATGTTTATGCATAACTTTATATGCAGGATTACATATATAATCAAATAATGGGCCACAAGGAAAGGTTCACACCAGGGGTGAAACACAGAACCTTCAGGGTTCAATGAGCTAAAAAGCAAATTGAAAACATTACCTGTAGTAGCATATAAATTCCTTAGCCACAACTAAACCCACCACTGAATCTTTTTCAAACGTTTCTATTAAAAGAGCTTTGTTCCATTAATGAAAGCTTAGCTCTATCATATTTAAACAGAAGCAACTCAAGCAACACCTTTAAAAACCAATTTTCCTTTACTGAATTTTGAATTTATGATTCCTCAGAATTTTCATCTTGCTAAAACCAGCCATAGTTTCCAAACACTTTTCTTGTATTTTGTGAACAGCACACATAAAAGTTGCACTTGTCTTAAAAAGTAAAGTAGAAATCGTGACATATATTTAAAGAAAAATATCCCTAACTTTAAAAAGAGGCAGTTCTCATAGTAATACCAAAAAAGTTTCTACATTGGTGGTAACTCTCCTACCATACGTCTGCTCTCTTCACTGTTTTACTTGATTCTTATATTGAGCATCAGTTGCAAAGCATTATTACAGGAGCCTAGCATCTTAATAACACCCATAAAATCGCACAGGAATAGTAGCTGGGAACTTTTATGGAACAGGCTCAAGTGGAAATAAAATATATGGATTTATATTCTAAATTGTTTATTTATATACATACACCCCCTACACACATATATATACACTGGCATTCTGAAACACACTAATTTCAAAGTAAACTGGAGACAAAGCCTGCTACAGCAAGTCTTATCAAAGCTAATATTTGGCAGGAACGGATCTACTGATGTGTGGCATATTTGGTTTGCAACCAAGGCAGAGAGGTAGCACATGGAGGTAAAGCCTACATGTACTTGTAACACAGAGATAGTTTGTCCTAGAAGAGTCTTCTGTCCAGGGAACTGCTCTCACCACGCTGGCAGCACAACTGTGCCAAAAATCCTCCTCAGCACCGACAGATCCTAGTATAGCTACTCCAATTAGCCTTTCTAGGTGTAGTAAGACTTCAAAAGAGAGAGTAAGGCAGGTAAAAAAGGGGATTTGTAAACCCAACCATAATTAATCCCTAAGAGGAAAGGGAGAGTGTGAGAATCACCCTTTTACTCACAAGCCTTTACTACTTTTCTACAGTTAAAAAATTATTATGCAGCTAAATTCCTTTTTCTTCCTGACAAACCTAAAAATGTTAACAACACCATCTGTCCTTTCCTAATACAGTATGCCTTATTCATTGTAAGCTAATGTATATGTAGCTTTGCCCATAAACCTTTCTCTGTTGATTTGACTTCCAGCAGTTGAACACTACTGTTTCTCAGTGTCCAGCTCCATTACTTTGCACAGCTATTTTCTGTTCCAGTGAGTGTATTTCAATAGCAGATAGACCAGATGGTTTTACTCACCCTTTGGATTTTGGAGACTTGCATCCTGCTAGCAATTGCTGTTCATCATCTTTATTGAACATAGATGTCACTTCCTTCCAGCCCCGGAAACTTGCTCCTTGAACCTACACAGAGAAGTAAACGCTCATCAGTGGGAGTGACAGACTTACAGGCACAGAGCGGGACTGCCATTGCCAACGCTGGGGCTGACAGGCAGCAATTGCTGTGTCTCCTGTGTGTGGTGCTGCTGGCAATGAGGTGACACAACACAGCAGCAGAGGATGGTCATGCTTGGGAAAAGAGCTGGTCCAGATTCTGCAGCAAGAGTTCTTCCTTGCTCAGCAAACAATAAAAATCCTTGGTGTTTTTGTGATGTCACTGAGTACAGCTGGGCTCCATTTTAATGTATCACAGTAAGAAGGGAATCCAGGCAGGTTTAAAGACAGTCTAAAGGGCTTCAGTAGACAAGAAATGAAACAAACTGCCATTTCTAGAAAGGGTCACAACAGACAGGACAGCCACATGAATTATGAAACTCTTTAGATTTAACTTGCTTTACACATATTGTCCCTCTTTGTAACCCCAAAACTACAACTTCTGGCCTTGCAAGTAAGAACGGTAAGAGCATTGGCTCACCAGTGAAATGTAAGATGTGGCACTGGTGCACTACAGTGTGTTCTCTAAATTTACTGTGACCACCAAGCATGCAGCATAAATTACTTTTTAAACTTTATTAATGGTTTGATTCTCCCTTCCTCAAGGCAAAATAACTAGGTATTGGTTATTTTTACTTTGATAGCACGCTTACAAAAATATACATGTGTGTGTCGAGCACAGAACATGAAAGTTGCTGCTCTTCACAGGATCTAGTAAGAAAGGCAGGGATAGTCTGTCAGTGTTACTTGACTATATTAAAAAAAATACGATAAATAACCAAGTATAATAATCAAAACAAAACCTTAGCTGTCAAGACAAGCAGGAGCTTTTGGCAAGGGCATGTAGTAATAGGACAAGGAGGAATGGCCTTAAGATGAAGGAGGGTAGGTTTAGATTAAACATTAGGAAGAAATTCTTTACTGTGAGGCGCTGGAACAGGTTGCCCAGAGAAGCTGTGGATGCCTCATCCCTGGAAGAGTTCAAGGCCAGGCTGGATGGGACTCTGAGACACCAGGTCTAATGGAAGGTGTCCCTGCTCATGGCAAGAGGCTTGGAACAAGATGATTTTTAGGGTCTTGCCCAACCCAAACCATTCCATGACTCTGTCATCTGTTATCTTACTAAAATTCTATTATTTCAAGGCTGTCTTCTTCCAATAATAATGTTTCATCAAGTCATTTCCACCTAATAAATTTGCTGATTACAAAAAAAGAGAACCACCTTGTTACTAGTTTTCACATAGCAATTTAAGACATAGAACAGGCTTAATCTAAATGATATGTGCCTTTAAAGAACGACACTGATGAAAGACTGCTTAGAGAGAAGCATTTATACCCACACATTCAATGTAACAAAAAGGATAAACCTATACATACACCTCCTTTAATCTAGAACACCATACATACTCTGCCAATGCAATCCCAACCTTTGCTGCACTGTTTGGATACCCAAGCAATCCTCCAACCAGAAAAAGGAAAAAAAAAAAACAAACAAGAAAAGCATCTATATCTAGCCAGAAGCTTCCCATACTTTTTAACTTTAGATTTTTAAAAATTTAATTTCATTAGTCCAATTCTGATTCACAGATATCTTTAAGAACAATTATGAGAAGATTTCTATTCATTGTCAAGCAGATGGCACGTGCAGGTCTTCAGATAAAACTTTACAAGCTCTGCACTCTGTCTACCTGTATGTAAATCACTATCTATGTACACATGGTACCAGTCCTTCCATATTTTCATATCCATGGCATTTGGTAGGTACATACAAGGCTAATAACCGGATTGTAACTGACTTATTCTTCTCTCAACTAGTCCTTAGGAGAAATGTACACTAAACATTTAAGATACACTTCCACCACTTACTTATGTGGGGTTTCCAAAGGAAACACTGTCAGGATAATCTGCAGAGGAACATCAATGTCCAAGTAAACCATATTTTGCCAGTATGTGATACAACTCATTGCACAAAGCCTGCTACATATTAAACAGACTAGGCTGAGAGAAACCATGAAAGTGCAAGAGTAAAACCAGAACCTCTGCTTCAGCCTCCTCTTGTACACCTGCCCGTGCTGGCACCGATCTCCTGAAACATCTTTTCACTCCACCAACCAGGAGCAAACAGCTCACTCTTGATTGTCTTGTCAGTGGTTGCATACCCCGGAATTTAAACCTTAGCAAAGGAGGAGGTCAAATATGTATTTCACACTTCCAGAAGCTTTTCTGTAGCTACTGAACTGTTTTTAAGACAACAATCTTGTTTTTTGACTGCTGCTGTCATGTAGCTGATACATACTAAAGAAATTCCTCAGAGCAGCCTGCTGCATTTCCATGTTTCTTTTCTGAGTTCTTTAAACACTTTTAACCGACTGACAAGTGCAGCTGGAACAGTTACAACTGTATCAGCTGGTAGGTACAGCTCAGGAAGGAGATCTTGAAGTCACCATTCCCTGGAACCATGAGTTTGACATACAGCAGCTGTGTAGCCAAAAAATGCTGGGAACCATCACAAGGAGAATTAGACAAATTCAGACAGGATATCCACAAATGAATAACCCCTATTTAAAGGGGTGCACCCTCTAATACCTCAAAATAGTGATTCTTGATGTTAGGGGAAGAGGTCCTAGACACCAGCCATGCTATGCTCTCCCTGAACACCATCTCCTGTCACCACTCTCACAGACAGATTGCCAGAATACATGGGCCAGTCTCTGAATCAGCTGGGAATCACAATCGTACAGAGCACCTGCAAAAAGACCCATATCCCAGCACAATTAGCTTCCTTGCAATGTATGTCAAAGGAAGGTCAGTAAGTAAAGATGACACTTCAGTAAGCTGACTCCTCACCACACTGGAGATTTGTTTTATGTAAAACTATTAAAGTTATGCAAAGTATGAAAACACAGTACTGATATGGTCTTAAAGCATCAATCCACCAGCAGAAGCTCTGTATTTCATTTTTATGACGTAACTCTCTACACAAAAGTATTACTTACTCCTAAAATTTTCTAGAAGGTTTATAAATGTAACTGACCTGATTATATTCTCAAAAGTTTAAACTACTTTTCTCTGTGTCATTGGAAAAAGAAATAATTCAACATCCAGAATTCACAGAATTACACAGCCTTTACAGCTGGAAAAGACCTCTGGAGACCATCTAGTCCAACCCCACTGCTCAAAGCAGGGTCACCCTCAGCAGATTGCCAAGGATCATGGACAGCCAGGTTTTGAGCATCTCCATAACTGGAGAATCCACAACATCTCTGGAAAACCTGTTCCAGGGCTTGACTGTCCTCATGGTGAAAACATTTGTCTTATTTTTAAGTTATGTTTCTTCTGTTTCAATTTGTGCCCATTGCCTCTTGCCCTTTCACTGAGCACCCTGGGAAGAGTCAGGCTCCATCTTCTTCACACTCTCTCTGCTGCTGGTGTACATACAGAAACCTTTCTTGTTGCTCACCAAATTTCACTCTAGGTGGGTTTAATCCTTCGTAACCCCATCTCTGCATCAAAGAGTGTATCTATACTCCCTTCAGGTCACTTGACCCCGCTTCCATCTCTAGTATACCTCCCTTTATTGCTTGAGGTTTTTCAGGAACATCACGTTCATGCCTTCTGCCACCTTTGCTTCTTTCTCTGCCTGATGGGTTGGGCTTGAGCTTGGAGTAGGTGATCTTTGAAAATCAAAGCTGACTGATAGAACCAGGTGTACACTCAAAACTAGATTGAAAAAAAATTTCAGTGAAATGCCATGGGACAGCTAAAAAAAAAAAAAGGGAGACCACTATTAAGGAAGAGAGCACTATTACTGACTACAACTGTAACATCAGATGTTAGAATTAGAGGACCAGGTTGGATGCTGCAGTCTACTATTTTTCAAAAATGTCAATGAGAAACAAAGCTGAAAGTTCTCAAGATGCCATTTGAGTGTTCTCTGAAGTAGAAATACAGACTGGTCTCATAGTAGTTTGACCATGACAGTACAGAGTATGCCCATCAGAACAAGCAACTAATAAATTTTCTCCTGTATCTTCCACTTTAGGTTTTGAAAACCTTGTAGTAATGCCCTGTGCAATCACCTAAAAGAATCTGTAAAAAGTGAAATTAAACATACATATTAATCCCTCTACTGGCAAACTGTTTCAAAGCCATCATGGT
This sequence comes from Platysteira castanea, assembly GCA_013397175.1. Classification (NCBI taxonomy): domain Eukaryota; kingdom Metazoa; phylum Chordata; class Aves; order Passeriformes; genus Platysteira; species Platysteira castanea. The sequence continues at coordinate 124,873 of VYXC01005347.1, forward strand.
CTGTTCCAACTGGTATCTTAAGAGCTCAAGCCCAGAGCACAGATTCTTTTCCTTTAGCTCCTCCTATCTTAGAAAGTACTTTTTTTCCACCATGAGAAATCTGCCATTTAATTAGTGTATCTTCTGAAACTGAGAGTACAAGCAGTCCCTCCTAGAACATCATGCAAAGGATGTGGTCTGTATCCCTGGTCAAACTGTCTGCCGTTCCTCCTGCTCGCTTCTCTCCTCTCTGCTTTGCCAGTGCTTCAGTACTGGTGCCCATCTGTCAGACAGATCCCCAGAGAGAAGCCTCAGAAGGTGGCAGGTCTGGTTTATCAGATACTGCTGCTGAAAAGGGTCAGCTCAGCCCACTGCCTCCTCACTGATACTGCCTTCCTTACGCTATGGTTTTGTACCTGTGTGATGCTGTGGAAAACTGGTTCAACTACTTAGGCCAGCAGAAATCTAACTCCCTCCTTTTTTGCATTCTTTTAGGTAGTACAAAAGAATCAATTCATTAAGGATGAAGCATGTGGAATTTCAGGGCAGCAACACCTTTTTTGTAGCAGCAACTGTTACAACAGCTGAAGTACCCTCTGAAAATTGCAGCCATCTATCAACTTTCTTCCATAATCAGAGCTTTGAACCTACAGTATAGCTCCCCCAAATCCCCCAAGCTTCACTCTAATCTCAACCTTCATAGTAAGACTTCAGCTGTGTTACCTGTATTGATTCAAGTGAGTTAATTGTATATGTGGACTGCAATTTTTCTTTCTTTAGATAAAACAGGGAACAAATGTCTACTGATAAGTTACCTTTATAAAATGCCCCAGAATGGATCAGGACCTCTTAAGTTGGAAGTCTCCTATAAAACTGATAGGTATTATTACCAAAAATTACTTTAAAGACACCATTTTTCACCACATCAACAAACTCTGATGTTTACGAGACTCCCATCTTCCCATAATAGGTAAACAGGCAAAGACTAATAAATGAACAATCAAAGAGTCTACTGGGAAACAGCAAAGCATCACTATGAAGACTTTTCAGTTAATTTTACTGTCAAAGGTGAACAGTTGGTAATTAGAGCTCTGCTAGAGGGCAAGAAGGTTTATGAAAAATTAGGGTAAAAGGCAAGAAACCAGAAATACTAACAGCTGAGTATAAACTAAAGAAGTAGGTCAGTCCTAAAAGCAAATTTTAAAAGTATATTGCACCCAAAAAAAGTATGCAGATACAGATGAATATATATGGAGGAATGAATATATTATGAATATATATGAATATATAAGGAGGAAGATGGTGTAAATTTAACTGAAAACAGGTAAATTTGTGCATCAGATGGATGTGGTTAATACAGATAAACACCTTATAATGGGAGAGATAAAAAAGCACAGAATTCAATCAAGTCAAAGAATAATAACAATATTTGGGACACGGAATCAGAGGTACAAGGCAAACAGTTTACAAAGCAGGAGATTCAAATATGTTTGAACTTTATTCTGACTGCATTAGGAGTGGGTACCAGTACTTTCAGTATATTCCTGTTAGACTCTTCTACTTCCTGACTGCCAGGCCAGCAGGACTCTGGAGCAGAGAAATCACTCTCTGCGGGCCAGAACAAGCCACATGACAGAGTCTTAGCAAGCAAAATGAGCAATTACAGGGGATTCTTGCTGTAGACCTCCAGTGAGAATCAGCACGTTCAATACCATTGTGTAGTTAAGTAGCTAATCCCTAAAAAGTCACTGCTCAGCATGTATGAAATGAGATTTCCAGAAATTTATATTTGGGCCATGTTTTAGCAGATCTTCACAAGTATTTCCAAAGAGGATTGACAACCGGTGAATCAAAATTCTCCAGCTAAGTAGAGGCACTCCACAAAACACTTGCTGAAATTTTTAATAAATATAAACAAAAAGAACAGATTTTCCTCTTGACCTTGACTGAGAAGAAACAATTATTTGTTCCACAGTTTCACTCACTCCTCCCCTAAAAAAAATGAAGTTAAAATAAAAAGCTAGAGATAGAATTTTCCATATAAGTACCTTACAGTTCAATAAAGTTACAACTAAGTGTTTAACAGTTAAAAAAACTCCAATCAGGTTTTAATTAAAGAAGCATTCTCCCCACATTATAGGAAACCTCTTCGTAACATGCAAGAAGACAGATAATAGAAATTTAAAAACCAATTCCCCTCCAAATTTGCCTTACAGATATTAAACCATTGGTGGTGGGAGGGGATTTTCTCAAGTCAGCCAGCCTCTGGTGTGCGGACCAAGGGTTCTTGTTGTGTACCAACAGCCTCGAATCCTTCTCGGCAGGGCTGTTCTCAATCCATTCTCCACCCATCCTGTACTTGTGATCGGGACTGCCACTACCCAGTGGCAGGACCTTGCACTTGGCCTTACTGAACTTCACGACGTTCACATGGGCCCACCTCTGTCCTGTCAAGGTCCCTCTGGATGGCATCCCTTCCCTCTAGCTTGCTGACTGCACCACACAGTTTGATGCCATCCACATACCTGCAGAGGGTGCACTCAATCCCACTGTCCACATCCCCAGCAATGATGGTAAACAGGCCCGGTCCCCACCCCGACCCCTCAGGAATGTCACTCGTCACTGGCCTCCACTTGGACATCAATCCACTGACCATAATTTGTTGTGACTGACTATAAAGCCAATTTTTTATCTACTGAGTGATCCATCTGACAAATCCACATGTCTCCAGTTTAAAGACATGGATATTGTGCACATGCTTTGCCCAAGTCCACGTAGATGACATCAGTCACTCTTCCCTCATTCACCAATGGTGTAACACTGTCATAGAAGGTCATCAAATTTGTCAGGCATGATTTTCCCTTAGTGAAGCCACGTTGGCTGTCACCAATTCCCCCCTCATTTTGCATTAGCGTTAGTATAGTCTCCAAGAGGATGGGCTTCATGACCCTGCCTGGCACAGAGATGAGACTGACCGGCCTGCAGTTCCCTGGTCTTCTTTATTTCCTTTTTTAAAAACGGGGGTTATGTTCTCCATTTTCCAGTCAGTGGTAACTTCACCAGACTGCCATAAGTTCTTAAGTATGCTGGATAGTGGCTTAGCCACTTCCTCCACCAGCTCCCTCAGGTCCCACAAATGTATCTCATCAGGTTCCATGGATTTGTGCACATTAAGGTTCTTGATCTATTGTGCTTCTCCAAACTTTGTCTCTTTTCAAAATCTGGCCTAAAACCAGTCACAGGTGAAGTTTCCACTGTACTTTTAATTCAGAAGGTGAACACAGCAGTGAGACCCGCAAAGATTATTTTTGCAGAGGCCGAATCATAGAATCATTTAGGTTGGAAAAGACCTCTGAGATCATAGAGTCCAACCTGCGACTGAACACCAGGTGGTTAACCAGACCATGGCACTGAGTTCCACATTCAGTCGTTCCTTGAACACCTCCAAGGATAACTCCATAACCTCTCTGGGCAGCCCAGATGCTTAACCACTCATTCAGTGGAGAAATTCCTCTTGATGTCCAACCTGAACCTCCCCTGGTGCAGCTTGAGGCCATTTCCTCTTGTTCTGTTGCTGGCTAATTGGGAGAAGAGGCTGACCACCACCTGGCTACGATCTCTGTTGAAGTTGTTGTAAAGGTGTCCCCTGAGCCTCCTTTTCTTCAAGCTAAACACACCCAGCTCCCTCAGTCACTCCTCCAGGACTTACTCTCTAATTCATGCATCCAGGCAGAGTGTGAACATAGGTTCCAGATATCTGCATTTTGCAAAGCACCACTGGAGCATTGATAGTTCCTCACTATGAGATGTCACAAGGCTTTTCAACCACCTATACATGCATTTCAAGAGAGCTGTGATGAGAGAACTAGAAAAATTCAGCACTGCAATTAGCCTGTCCTCAGTGCTCAGTGCTCAGCTTACTGCAAGAGCAGGATCTAAGACCACTTCCCAACTTCCATCTCCAGCCTTTAGGACTAGCTCCCACTTTCAGACCTCCAAACGTAGGTCAAAGGCTTTCATTTGCTAATGGGCATCGGCAAAACTCAGGCTTTAAGAGACCGGGAAGGCTGTCTCCCTGAAGAGCACACTCACTATTCATCCACTACCTTCTTCTTCAAGAACTTTGTTGCTCTTCACCATATTGTTTCAACATGGAGACTATTTTATTCATGACATGTGTGTACTGGAAAGGTCACACATGCAATTCATCAGCCTTTTATTAGAATATTAAAGATTTTAGAACTTCTGTAATATCACTGTGCTGACAGCTTCCAAGACAAAAGAACAACCAAATAAAATACAGATTTTCTTTCAGATGAGAAAGATAAGGTGCTTTTTTGAGAATACATTTTTAAGACAAGAGGGTTTTACTTTAAAACACAAAAATACTGCAGCTCAGTGGTTTACTTCGTGACATTTCTGTTTTTTTAAGTCAGAATGCACACTTAGCAAGCTTTCCTGAATGACTAAGAAAGGGGCAAAAAAAGTTTCAATATAAATTAGGTTTGTTTATAGATTCTCTCCCTAAACATTTATCATCTGGTATAAAATATGATAATATATGTTTTCATTAAAAAAAACATATTTCTTCAAAAGGGTAGAAAAAGGTATAATACAATCTGACTTCTATTTTCAATTAAAATCATGCTGCATCTGAAGTAGAACAAAAAGAAGTAACAGAGACAGCTGTTCAGTTTATACATATTAATGCAAAGTATCCTATTACAGTAATGAACCTATTTTAAAATACTTTTCTTTATACCTATGGAATTTCAAAACAAGCTCTAGCTTATCATAATAACTTCCAATTCTTTCATCTTCTACTAATGTATTGTAAGAACATTAAAGAAGATTCTTGGACACATATCAAGGTAAAAAAAATTAACTTCCATGCCGACTTCTCTTTCCTGAAAGAGATACGAAATAAAATCCTTAACCTCTTGTGGTCAGAGAGCCAGTGGAGCAACACATAATGGAATAAACAACCCCAAACTCTTCTACTTTTCATGTTTTTATTACCAGTTGCAGCTAGGATTTAGCGCTTCTTTAGCCTTCAGTTATTCCTGTGGCTTCTTATTTTCAACTTGTGTTTCAATAGCCATCATTGGCAGGAAAAAGAAAAAAATAAGGACATCTTCCTGTCGCAATTAATAAAAGGATATAAGGGAGCTTTCCAACTAATCCTGCACTACTAATATTACTTCAGAGAGGACCCCACGACCAAAGTTCATACATAATTATAAAATCATCAATTAACTATATAAATTCCTAACCATCTGTCCATGAAAAACTGGCAACTTTCTAACATACATGGACTGAAATATATATATATGCTATCAAATGTTACATTTCCAAAGAACAGGTTATTTACCTTTGTTGCAAGATGTGACACTGAAGATGAAACTTCATCATGAAGAAGTTGGTCTTTATTCTCAAAAAAAAGGATAAAGATAAAAAAGGCCCATAGTCAGTTTTGGTTTGGCAATTAGCACTGACACATTTCAGACTATTCACAAATGCTTTTATTCTATTTAGCACATCATAGAAGAAAATTGGCAAAACATGATTACAACACAAAACTAAGTGGACACCTAAATGTGTTCTAAGTGTAAATCTACACTCAGAATGATGAAAAATCAAACCCTTACAGAACCAAAAAACCCCTACCACAAAGGGGGAAACACTCTTGCATCAAAAAAATTTAGTACAATTAGTTTGATTTTATCTTAATGATAGTATCTTAATTTTTTGGATCTGCATTGAGTTTCTGAATACTGTACTAGATGATGGTTTATGCGTTGTCTGTGGTCTGGGGGGGTGGGGCAGAATGTCCCAGGACTTCTTCCTCCTTCACATTAAAAAGCTCTACATTTCCTTAATTCAAAGACAGATTTTCCTCCATATTCTTTTCCCCTTCATTCACAAATGTCGATTTCAGAAGAAAACTAGAGTACTAAAGATGCCTGTGAAGGTTATCCAGTAGGGAACCACTTCTGTCCATCTCTGAATTAAAGGGCTATGTCAGTACCGTCAGGCCATCCTGTTACTATCAATGCTCTCTTCAAGACATGGCAAGTCAGATCATTGTTGGGAGTACTTCAGAGGCCAAAGATAAAGGAAGTGGGACAAAGAATTCAGGAAATATGCAATTTTCAATTTCTTCACTCTGTGTTTTAATGAGAGAAATGCTACCTTTTTTTTTCTCTACGTACGACTCCAAATACAAACAGTCCCTAGTACAAAACCAGAACAACTACATATGACTGAAAATATTTAACCCCAGTTTCAGGACAAAACAGAATTAAAACAGAAAAGTGGCAAGTATCTTTGAAGCAGCTGTTTCACAAAATCTCCAATATTCCCTCTGGTCCATATTTTGATTACATCAGCCACTTACTGTTTCAAAAATCAAATTTATCAACTCCTTCCTTTTCAACTAAAGTAAAGGCTAAGGAGTTGATATGCATTCCACATGCACATATCCCAAGACACCTAAAACACTTATTATCCCGGCTCCTACTCACTGCCAAAGGCCTCCTTCACTTTGCTAACAGCATCAGAAAGAGGTGAGAAAGCCAGCACAAGAGTCTTATGTACGTCTCTAGCCATGTGGGGATATATATGTATCAGCTTCATTTTGAGAGAACAGCTTCAAATCCCATGCATTTTTTTAGTTATATTTACTTATTTGTATTTCTTTATATTTATTTATATATATATTTATCTTTATTTACATACTAATGTTTCCACTTACTTTACATTCAATACTTTACAAGAGACAAGGATAGAGCATTTCTAGAATACAGTATGAAGACCATTGCTCTGTAGTTCAATAGTATTTGTATGCTGGAATAGAGTGAGTTGTAGATAGCCAGATTTACTTGCTGGGGTAGAATACAAAGTCAGGAACTCGTATTATCATCCAAAATGGGACTATTACTTCCTGTGGATTGCAGCAAGTTAATTAACTTCCAAATTCAGTCAGCTGTTCAACATAGGAGGATATTATTGTAGATGGGGTACCAAAACTGAAAACGTTAGGATTTGTGTAGCTCTCTAAAATTAAATTCAACTTCTTCCACCCATTTTGGTTTTTTAATTTCTCTACTTTTAAGAGAAACATTGGCAATGTTTTAAGTGGAAACAGCTCACACACATTATTCAGAAGTCTCCCTGTTTCCCCTCAACACTCTCAGCTCTCAAACTTTCGGATAAGGTTGAAAAGTCCTAAACTTAACATGATGGAGTCTCTGCTAGGACACAGGGTATGAGCTAGAGAATACTTCAGCTGATTTTTCCAATTTTTTCCCAAGGACAAAAAAAAAGTATCAACAAGAACTAGGAAAGCTCCAAGGGGAAATATGGTAAGAGGAGAAACTCTCAGACATCCAAAGCCTACAGAACTATCAGTTTCAACAACCAACCATACTGTCTCCAGAACAAACAAGACACTGTTAGTACCTTCCAAAGGAATAACACCTCTCATTTTAATTCTTCCAGCTCTCCAAGTATCTTAGGAAGGAAAATAAAAATACGAATGTGCACAGAGATATCATGTTCTAGTAGAGAGAGGAGAAAAGATGGAGTGTGAAGGCAGACAGCCTCTAGCAAGGCTGAGCACAAGGAAGCGAGAGCGCAAGGCATTTTAACAGTGGAAGTTTTTAGGGGAAAACCACAAGATGCAACAAACACCTTATAGGGCTAGGGAGTGAGCATAATAACATGTGAATACCACTGTCAATAAAAGATGTAATTAACAATAAGTAGTAGACAAAAAGGGGTATTTATTTGCATCTTTTAAAAAGGGACAATTAAGACAGTGTTGCTGTATTAATAGAGTTACTACTCATGGTTACACAAAGTGATACCTCCTAAGGAGTGAGACACAAGTTTGCAGCAACTATACTCATGCAACCCAGGCTGATGCTAAGTGGACAACACAACGTTTAAAGAGATTAAATACAAAGACTGAAATACATTAAACCCTCAAGAAAGAAACTGGTGAGAATCCAATCCCTGTAATACATTTTTGGGGGCAGAAGATGTGTCAAGTATTCACAGTAGCTTTTTAAATACACTGCTGAAGAAAAAGGAGACTTGGACAACGGCGGAATGCTTGTGATGTCCATCCACACATCCCCTACATTGTTTGAAAACAGCCTGTAGGTTGAATTCAGCCGTCGCCAACATACCAGATGTGAAAATGTTTTGTGGACAATCCATCCTCACGGAAAGCAGAGAGAAGCAGACTAATGCCACACTGCAAGGACAGAGCGTGAGAAGAGCAGGTATAGGGGTTCAGAGCCAGCCATGGCCCACATGGCAGGCAGGGACCTGTGCACCCTGCAGGAGGGATGGGCTGAGTATTAGAAAAAGAATAGAGCAGGGAAAAGCAGAGGGAGCGAGGGGAAGTGTGGCACCACTGAGAAGAACCCAGGAGAAAAGATGAGAGATCACGTACAATCCATCTTCCCTTGTTATCCACAGAATAATTTGTATCTTTTTAGAACACCCTTCTCTTTCTTGATACATATTCTCTCCTTTTGTTACCATTCTGAGAGGAGGGAGCCTACAATTTTCTTTAGAGGACAATCTACTGCGCAGCTGCATGTAAAAAAAGCTCATCTTCACTTTTTATCATGCTGTATAACACACAGTGATGCTGAACACTTACAAATCATTTCAGTATGTTTTAGTCTGGTTGGTTTACAGTTATGACAATTCATTGGTTTAGTTCAATTTAAAGAAAAACATGGACTACGTTACAGTATTTAGATACTTCTAGGTGGCTGAATGCTAACGCTACTGGGAAATAGTGATCAGCAACTTGAATAGCCCTCCAGTTCTGGCAGGGGAAGGTTGGTATGCACAGCGTGTTTTCATAAGGAAACAAGTGCCCTTTTGTTGGACATACTGCAAACCATAAGGTACTCAAGGGACTAATTCAACTAGCACACAAATCTTTTTGTACAGAGATCAAAATTGTAATCTACTTCCCTCAGCTTCCTTTGTGGTGAAGTAATTAATTAGTCTCTTTAGATCATTCACTTTCATAATTCAGGCCAAGATGAAGAATGCTGAACATCAAAGAGTTAAGGCAAATAATAGCATCATTTTGTCCTGCATGCCCTTCTCGTGCTCTAGTAAGTAAAATGGTATATTATCGATTTTCTCTACTCAGCTGTGGGAGCTTCCTATCATACACACACATTAGCTGTGCAAATATAAGAGTAAACAAGCTATTGTTAGAAGAGTAGGTCCTTTTGGATAAAATTCTCACCCTTCTACTGACTATTGCATTCCCTCCACCTATCATCATGTCTCATCAACGGCTGAGTGTAATATAAAGTCTAGGTTGTCATGCCTGTAAATCTGAATTAGATTATGTACCACAAATGTATCATTTATGTGGGGAAAAAAATCCCAAAACAAACAGCACGTGAAGAGATACAGTCCAGCGAAGAATTCAACATAATTTCCAGTACTCCACAAACCATACTTAATAATTCACCAATAGGAAAGGGGAAGGTTAAAAAAAAAATTAAAAAAAAAAATCACTCAGGAAATCACAAACCTGAAAGTCAACCTCTGAAACTGGAAAAATTCCTAAAAGACTGATTACAAACCAAACAGCAGAACAACTATATATATACAGCCTGACCAGAAACAACACAGATTGGGAAGAAGAGATCACACTGCCAGATCACCATCATAAAATACAGCTAACAAAAGAAAATATTTCCTTAGGTTTGAGAAGAATCTTAATACAATGTAAAATGAAATAAACAAGACTAAAGCTGATTATTAATGCAAAAGTCACTCTGCTTTTTAAAGTTTAGAACTGAATCAAAACCAACGCAAAGTACACTCAAACATGAGTAAGAAGAAAGTTATCACTAGAAGATCAGTGGCATTTGGCCTCGGGTTTTTTTGCTGCACCTGTAATATACACCTGGAAAAACTCAAAGCATGGATATATGCTTTCTGAGTCAGGAAATTGATGCAACAGTGATCAAATGTAAATGGGCACCGAAACAACTCTACTACTTTCAATATATTCCTTTAACACAGCTGAAAAACAAAGCTGAACTGTATCTGAACACCCACACAAAACTGAACATGCCTTTAAAGAAAAATAAGGCTTTCAATTTTAACAAATAAAGGCTGCATTACTCTGTCATACATCGCTTTCTTCCTGGACATGAAGCTATGCGTTCAGCAGAAAAACTCCAATGCTGAACTGCCTCTGCTCATTTCTGGAAGAGATAGCCTAGACTGAGATCAAGATAATGTGATCAGCCTTGTCCATATTTTATTTACTGCTAGATCTCAATCTTCCATTTGTACGTCCCTAAAGCAATGAGTGAATCAAACCAGCCATCTGGGCAGGTGGTGTAAATTGAAAATTTCCTGCTAATGTCACCAGTGAAAAGTATTAACCCAGGCATTTCTAAAGTCTTGTTTAAGAATAATTTAGTATTTTAAATTCATTTTCCTCTTCTATAAACAATACTTTTCCACTTCAGACTGCTAACTACACTTAGAAAAAACATCTTTATTATGACAATAAACTAACTAAATTGTGACAATGACACCTATCCTACAAGTTTCCTCTGCCAATCTTCAGCAAAATTGAAAATACTTTTGTTTATAAGGAAAAGAATATGTAAAATTTAAGTGTGTTGAAAAATTACACTTTAATTTTGGCATATATTTTGTAGACAACACTTTGGAAACTTGCTTTTAAAATATAATTCATCAGATCATTTCTAAAAGAACTTATTTCACTCCACTAACTCTAAAAAGTCTGGGTGGCTACTTCAGATACAGGGGACAACTTATCCAACATATTTAAAAATGCTTCCATCTTCTAGGCTCCAGTCTCTCATAACTGCCTAGTATTCACCAGACCAACTGAGAGGTGAAAACATAGGAAAACTGGTTTTCATCTTTCAAATAATTTAATTTATTTACTATTAATAATAAGATGAGCCTCTTTCTTCAATATCCACAACTGTTAAGAACTTGCTTAGAATTTTCAAACTCTCTTTCATTCAACCACTTCAGTTATTGTTTCACATTCCATTACATTTTAGAACAGAATATCTAAATTATGTCCTTATTTTTATTGTCAATTGATATAAATGGCCAAGTGTACCAGAGAAGATTAATTTCAGAATATAAGTATTTACACAAGAATACTTCTGTAGTTCTGCATCTTACTGGCATTACAAAGAGAAATACTGGAACACCAGATTCCTATGCTTTCTGTTTTTATATCAATACACAAGGTTACTTTATTAAATGTTCACATTACTGCACATCTCTGTAGTAAGAAGTTCTAATACATCTTACTCAAGACTTTTCTTCTCTGAAATATTTTTGGAAGAATATTAAAGATTGATCACCTTAAAATATTAAAAAAGCTCATATGTCATTAAGAATTTCGTTTTATCTAATTTATAATATTTCACATATGCTTCATGAAATGGAGACAGCTGTATTAAGAGCAAAAAACCATCAGTGTCAAAGCTGAAACAAAGAAGGTCAGATAATCAATTTTAATTCAATTTCTGTAACAATTCAACTATTCCAGTAAAGTTTTCAATTTTGATGAGATTTCCAACTGAAAATCTGTCAATTATTTTTAACAACTTAGCCATAGTAGAAGTTCATATTTGGTGTTTCCTCATCCAGAAAACAAACCAGTAGATGCTAATTCAAAAGACAGTAGCTGACATACAATCCTTACTCAGTCACGGAGTTTGCCATTAAACTACACATCTCCAATAAAGGTCTTGGATGAGTAATGGCCATATTTTCCTAGTACAGGTTCTGCAAAACAGGCTAAATGCTTTTTTTATTTTTTTTTTGTTACAGTGCTCAGCAGCACACGTATGGCTTCCTTTTGGTATGTGGCTTTTATCACACATGCAGTGATCACACAGATATTTTCCTGAAGCTCCTCACAGAGAACCAGCCGTAGAACTTGTTGGAAATGTGCCTTGGATGATGACAGAGCTGAAAGACAGTCTACCTAGGAAAGTGTTCAGCAACTTCCAGTAACTCTATTTATGCTATGGAAGTCCTCACACAATCTGGCAAATAGCTTTTATAAAAGCGAGGAAAACATGATAAACCTACTTTAACAGTAAAGAATTAAAATGATTCATTCTTTCTCAAAACCCATTATAGTTTAGTTTGAATATTGATGGTAGGAAGTCCAGCAGTGGTAGGAGAGTATGGCTCCAGAAACCTCACAAAAGTCCAAGGAGATGCAACAAATAACTGACTCAGGGAAAGCAAATCTCAAGCAGTGCTGTAGAGCAGAAGATGATGGTGGGTTTGTGGATCAGGGGGAGTGGATAATTCTGTGCTGGGCTGGAGGGGAGGAGGGCAGACACGGCTGCTGCTGGCAAACCCAGGCAATCAGAGCCAGTAAAGCAGAACTGGCTCGAGGAAAGACACAAGTGATAAAAATGACAAATGGGGGAGAGGAAGGGGATGTACTAAGAAAAACCTTGAAAGCAAGGACAGAGATTTAAATGCAAATTTCCTGAAACAAAGGGAGGCCAGCTGAAGAAATGGAATCTGAAGGATGAGGAGGACTTAAACTTTATGCCATAAGCAACAACACTAATATCGGCAATGGAATTTGCAGGAACTAGGGGATGGGAAACCACAACATAGGTATTAGAAGCTGTAGAGGAAGTAATCACCATCAGTATGGGAAGTGAGGGTCTGTACAAGAATTTCAGCTGTCTAGACAGCAAGAAAAAAAAATAATAATAGGAGAGAGGGGAAAAAAAAAAAAAAAAAGCATACTTGACCTGGCATTCATAGAGGAAGCAACAGTAAAGTCTAGGACATGAATTCTCTTTCGCACAATAGATAAAAAACCACCAAGAACCTACAGGTTACAGGCTTGACTGAAAGAAAAAAATGTATACTGATGGTGTCTGTAGTAGGAGACCAATCAGACAATATGTGCTTTGTGGGGTTTTAAGAGCCAGAAAGCCAGAATAAGCCAACAGAGAGGGGATAAGAGGTGAGAAACAGATCTGATCCCAGTCAACTGTGTAAGAAATGACAGTATAAATTTAAAAGTGAAGAATCTCAAAAATGGAAATGATTTAAAACTTACAAACAGCCCCAAAAGATTATGTCAGCTCTGTAGAGCTCCAGAAAGACTGTGAGAAAGAAACAGGACTCACTCAAGAAGCTGTTGCAAGATGGTATGTGACAAGAAGGAGGAAAAGCAAGAAAGGCAGGCCAAGGAAGGCTCAGGAAAGACTTTGCTGACAGTACCACAATCTAATGTTCAAGAATGATGACAGAATACAGGTGATGGATTTTAGCCAGGAAAATGCCACTGAAATGTCACAAGAACAACTCTAATGAAGAGGAAAAAAGGCTAGCAGAGAGGAGAAGGTATGATGGGATTATTAGAGTACTGTAGGCAAAGCCTGGGAAACACAGAAATGTCTGGAAAAGTGAAGGAAAGGCATTAGCTGGATTAACATTGACTACTTTACTTTTTAATTTAAAAATATCCTTATTCAACCTATTAGTAAAACATAAGAAATGCTGCTCATCTCCCACCCATTTCTGCAGGGCTTGTCTGAGTTCAACTCATTCCAAGATGAAAGCCAGTATTAAAATTGTACCAGACACTGAAACATCTTCATTAAAAGAGATAACTAAAATTCTGTATACCCACCTTCAAACATCCTAAGCAAGTCTAAACAAAATTCAGCATAAAACATGTTTTTGCACATATTCTCTTTGAACATAAAAAAATACAACTAGGGAGAACAGATCAAGGCTAGAGTTCTGAAATATTTTTACATGAAAGACAACGTTTTATTAGGTAATGCAGGTCAGCCTGACACCCATCCCCTCCCCTAATATATAGATGTATTTTAATGTGGAGTGCCATTTTACGTCAGAGATACACGCGATATTGACACAGCATTGACATCTCTGAGAACTGATTAGATGGTAGGATTGCATCAAGGGGAACGTAGCACAACTGCCAAAGCAATGCCTTCCAGAAATCAACACCCAGCAGTTTTCCCTTTCCAAAAATACAACTACAGTTTGAAACATAATGACTATATTCCAAACTGAACGCAGGTTTGGCATGCACCACTGTACATTTCTAGCATATTTGCAGAGACACACACAAGAAGCACATTAATTTCATCTTACACATGTGTACTATTTATGCATGTCAGTTACCTTCATGCATTAACTCTAACTTAAGTGAATAAAGCACCTTCACTGAATAAATTAAAAATACTTATGCTTCAAAGCATAAATTAAAATGAACTTCTAAGATACAGTCTAAAACTGTCTGGTCTAAAAAAAACTCACAATAATCCACACATTTATTTACACAACTACTGTTTCAAAATTTACTTGTCTTTCTTATCTCAGGAAACACCTTACTATTTTAAATAAGTGTTAACAATTCAAAGTACTTGAATGTATGCAGAAGCTTTTGCTAAAAAGTGGTCAGAGGCTGACAGTTCCCGCCCTTGCAATTTTCATGTTAGAAAATTTGTTTTTGTTCTCCCTTGGAACAAAATCAAACCGTTCTGTATAACCATATAACAAAACCATAACTGTCAAAACTTTTCTCTTTAGGAAACTTTTCTATTTAAGAACTATGAACTTCTACAAATTCAAATGTCTGCTTAAGCCCAGATCAGGCTTCCATATCTAAATAGGATGATTAAAATTACTCTAGAATAACAAAGGCGTTTTTTGTGTTGGGCTTTTTTTTCTTTTAACTTATAGTAGACTAATTCTTTGTTGCTGTCTGCTACTGCAATGTCCTAATTATGAGGTTGCACAGGGAGAACTCCTTCAGTCTTTCTCAGCTTTGAAGAAACAATATACAGCACTAACATTTCATTATACTGGAATACTTTCAACGTGGTTTGCTTTAATGACATAGATGTGACTACCAATTTCTTGCCTTTGAAGTAAAAAGTTTCAGCCTTATTTATAGCATGAATGGTAGAAGCTTAAGGATTTTCTTCCCACTCGCTTTTTAAAAATGAAAATAAAGACAAAAGATGGTTGTTGGGAAAACAACATATCATAAATCAAAGTCAAAACACGATGGCTCTGGTTCATCTTCTCTTTTACCAAATGATGTATCAGAAAAGGAAATTAAATCTAACAGTCAACTTCTGCATGAGATCTAAACCTGGGCTTAATTTACTAAAAAGCACTCAAAGTAATTATGTGGATTTTGGCTCTAACAATAAAATATTAGGGAAGTCCTGGATTCTCCTCTTCTTGATGAGGTAACCCTTCATTCACAGCACGCTGTACTGTAACAACTTATACACAGACTGACGGTCTTCCTCAGCCAAACTCATGCACAGCTAAGGTACCACAAGAACTGCCCCCATAACTCCTCCAAGCTCTCATGGTGCTTCTGTCCTCCAAAGCCAGGGGGCTGGCTGATGCAGGTCAGGATGCAGCAGCAGACAGTGCAGATCATTACCAAATCCGTCTACACATTACTGGATTTCACTCTCTTACAATCATATTATTGGGAGAAAAAAACAGGATCTGATGAAACATCAAAAATTTCAAATACTAAAAGCAAGGAACATGAACCAGATCAGCTACAACGAGCTGAACAAGTGCATTTGGTTACCTCATGCTTTTCCCTTGACACCTGTCCCAGCCATGTTTTAGATACACTGTACCTGTGCCTGACCTAAAAGGTGCCCTGAGAATTACAATATGAATCAAGCAGTCAGAGGTTTCTGTATAGTCTATTCTTCCTTAAAGTGTACATAAACTCTAAAATGTCTATTGCTAAATATTTTGGGCTGGGTGTTGGATTTCTTTGAAAAGATTTTGATTTAAACAGGCAAAATAACTAATAGCTTATGATCTTCACTCCAGCCTCTGTGCCAAGCTACACTACAGTTGTGCTAACCTTACTGAATCCTTTATCTTCACAAATAGTTCCTTTAGTGACTTAGAATAATTTCTTTTCCTTCTGCCACCCCCAACACCAAAACCAGCATCCCAGTTCCACTGGGAGTTGAAAAGGAATTTTCTTAAAATTGATGAAAATGCAAACCATTTGCACAAGGAATCACTGTCATCACCATTATAACTTGAGATTACAACTTATGGAACAGAGGCCCAGGACAGTAAAAGACAATTGGACTGGACAAAATAAAATAAACAAACTCCAGCCTCTGTTGCTAAAGTAGAGGGCTGGGAGAATTGTCTGGACAGAAGTCTGAAGAATCCTCTCCTGATTGGGAGGCTACAGTCAGGAGCCTCAAAGGGGGGTTGGACCATTAGTGGTAGAGAAGAGGAGCAGTGAAGAGCCAGTAGGATTTACTGGAAGCTTTTGGTGACCTTTGGTGTTCAAGGAGGGTTTCAGGAGGTGAGCAAGTCTATGAGGGCTATGACAGTACAAACCAATAGCTTAGAGAAAACAGTGCAAGCTTACAAGCACTTGAGGACAGGAACTGTAGGAGACAGAGCTTAGATGTTGCATGAGAGGTTGGGGGAGATCATCACTTCAAACCCCACAATCCCCCTTCCTCCTCTGAAGGGTGTCTCCAAAATGATGTCCATTCTTCTTCCACAGGAGGAGATCCTGTTCATCCATATGACTCTTCACAGCTGCTGCTGTCAAAGAAGCAGCAAGGGCTATGGCCCTACTGTTTACTGTGCAGGGGCAAGGGCAAGTAAAACTTGCACCCCAAACCGGTGATTTTGGCTCCTGGAAGATGGAGAGAATAACTGCTGTGACTGGGAGAGGCTGCTCTTCAGCAGTTGCCACATCTGTTGACAACCCACAGCACTTGTCAACTAGAAACTCAAGCTGAGGATAGTTTATCCAGACACACTCCAGCTCTTTCAGCAAGATAGGCAAGACAAAAATGGGCTAGAAAGCTGGATAGGCTTTTCTACCATCTTTTGAAAAGAAATCTCACTGTTTTGCAACCCCGGGCAACTGCTTACCTCAGAACCTCTCATTCAGTATCTAAAGTAACTCTGTGGCAACAAAAGATCAGCAACAAAGCTGTACTGGGCAGTGTAACAGGCTTCTGAGCTGGATGGATGCCTAATTGCTACCAAGTTTTTGAAAGCAAGTCAAACATTTTTTTTAGTTGTTTTCCCTGATACTCAACTGATACCCTTCCTTTCAGGCTATATTTGTTGAGAAGATCGCTGTTGGTATTCAACCTATCACTTAACAACAAAACCTTTCAAACAAGATTGCAGCTATTTAAAGATAGTGAACCACCATTAATGAAACCATAGAAAAAAGCAGTCCTGCTAAAACATTAGTGCTCTACACAAACGCACAAATAAAGTTATGTTCTAAAACATCCTTGCTTAATGTATTGTGCTTAACAGATGGGCTGCAGTGCCTCTGCCTAGGGTTGGAAGGGAAAGTACCCTGCGGTATGAAGCCACTGGAATGAAGGACAGCAAGTCCCAGCAACACCGGAGGCCGGCTGCTGGAAGGAAACAGGGGTGGATAGGCCAGTCAGCACCCCAAAAAACCGGGTGACAGTCGCACGATCCGCTCAAACACTCCCAGCTCCGACCAGGGCCAGCCTGCCGGCACATCAGGGTGGGAAAAGTGATTACTCATGCCGCCGGAGAGGAGGGCAGCGGGAGCGGGGCCGAGCCTCACGACCCCTCGGAGCCGGGCTCCGCGCTCCTACCTGGGGGGCCGCGAAGGCGGCGGCGGGCGGGGGCCCGCGGGGACGCGTCTCCTCCTCCTCGGGCGAGTCGTCCAGCAGAACTTTGCTGCTCTTGTTGAGCTTCCACATGGCGGGCGCGGGACGGCCCCGCTGCGTCCCGGCAGCGAGCGGGCCGAGGCGGGAGCGGGCGCTCCTCCGCAGCCCCGGCCGGGGCGGCTGCGNGCCGGCAGCAACCCCGCCTCGCCCCGCAGCCTCCCGCACGCACGGGAGGGGGTCCCCGGGATAAGGACCTGCGAGCGCCGATGCTGTGCAGGGTGCGGATGGCGCTGCCCGGCCAGCGGTGGCAGCAGGATGTCTCTGAGGGTAACGCGGGGCACTCTGAGGTGAAGCTGGATCTGTCTGGGTGCTGGGAGTAGCGGCACCCGCAGAGCGCCATAGATGGCCCGACAACTCTGCAGATGGTCCTGGGGCACCCACTCATGTGCCCTGCCCGTGTGCCTGCCAGCGTACCCACCAGCGTGCTCACCTGTGTGCCTGCCAGTGTATCCACCCATGTGCCTGCCAGTGCACCCACCCGTGTACCCACCTGTGTGCCTGCCAGTGTACCTGCTGCTTTACCCACCCATGGACCCACCCGTGTACCCCCGCGGGTCACCGCGGTTGCCTCGGAGGGAGGGCAGGCTGCAGAGCCAGACCCCCAGCCTGGACCACGGGCCTGCTCCCCTTGACCCATGGAGCCCTGCAGCCCTGGTGGAAAAGCCTGGTGCATCCAGCTGGAGTCCAGTGAGTGCCAGGAGCTCCTACTTTGATGGCTGAATGATCCAGATTTAATGCCCTGTGTACCAGCTGGTATTTTCAGCAATTCTTAGTTTTCAGACAGATTTGCTAGGATAATTTTACATTAAAATCCCCACCTAAGCACTCCTTTATCCATTATTTTGATCAGTGAGCTACAGTCAGATGTCCAAAGAACTGGGAAGCTATTCTAAAACACCGTTTTTGATTGTTCTCTTGCTTAACACTGCTGTGATTTCACTAGTGAAAGGCCATAACACTCAAGGATCCCTCGTGACAGGCTTGCAAGTCTTGCTGTGACTGCCTGATCCCTTCGGGGCCGAGCAGCAGCAATGCTTCGCTGAGGGTGTTTTTGGCTGCAATGTGCACCTACCTGCTTAACCGGAAAAGAGTTCACTCCAGGGCAGGAACACCAGCTCCTGCAGGCCAGGTCTCTGCGTGCTGCCTGCTGCCTTTAGCTCCCATCAGTGGCACAAGGACACCCACAGATTTGAGATTTGCCAGTCAATGAGAAAACTACTTTTTCTGTCATAATATGTCCTATGTACCAAGCTAACCACAGAGGCATCCTAGTTTTTAACTAGAAACTATCTTTTGTACTGATTCAGGATTTCTGTAATGACTTAGGAATGCTGTGTAGCTAACTATAATTTGCAGCTAACTCCACAAAAGACATTCACTTGACTTGGACCTGTAACCACAGAATTTACACCAGTGCAGTTTTAACCCTCTGTCTTGAAAATGAAGTTCACAAAATTATATCAATGAGCATAAAGCAAGTGCACAAGTGTTTGAAGGACTCTAAAAGCCTTTAGTTTTGCCGTAAATTTTCAAACAAAGTCTTCTTTATCTTATTTTCAATCCCTTCTCTTGCAAGACTAAAAGCTACTAAAAAGTGAAGCACAGAATTTCCTTTCACATCTTGCTTGCATTAATATTAACCAAATCTCAAGAGGGTAGGAGACAAAAACACATTCTCAGTTATTAAAGACAGATCAGGTTTAGCCTGGATTTCCTCTAGAAGGCCAGGTCAATTTATAACTAGTTCTTTAACTTCTCACTCCTTCAAATTTATAAACAAAAATATTTCTAAGTTATACTGGCATATGTTTGTGTAACACTAAGTAGAAAACAACCATTTTATTTGATTTCAGTTCTGCATTTAGGCCTTGAAAAGATCAAATAAGTTATTAGTCACCACGTGACCTACTATTTTAATCCAATGCCTTCCTTATGCTATTTCTCTTATGGCTGTCTGAAACACCAACTCTACCATTAGGCTTAAATCCTGCAAATACTTATGATTCTGCTCAGTTTTGGTCTCACTAAGATATTCACACAGCATTCCCAATACACACAAAATTAACTACATGCCTTTGGTGTTTTTTATTTTTATTAATTTTGATTTTTTTCCCCCTTAGGTTTTCTCCTCAGATCTTGAACTTCAGTGTGAAAACTTGGCCTTACTTTGGTCACTGAAAATCAATCCAGTTGACTTTAGAGAGGGGAGAATTTCAGTTCATGTTTTCTATTTATCTTCAAGACCCCAGGGCATGGCTGAGCACTATCTCATATTCTTCTGAGAAGAATATTATTTTCTGATGATCTGTTCTAGAGATTTGGGCTTATAAATCTATTATTTCCTTTTAAAATTAATTATATACAACTAATCAAATTTGTTTTTCCAAAGTAAGAAGCTGACATCTGCCAACTGGATCTGCCTAGGGTGAAAAAGAATACAAACCACTTAAATATAAAGTTTCTTCCTCTAAGAAACTATATTGTCATGCGTCCCTAAGTTGTATTCAGGGGAAAGCTGTGAAATCTTGTTTGAGAAACTTGTGTGCTATTTAAAATGCTATGAACATCTTTATAAATATCATTATGAGAAAAAATTGGTGATTCCTCCTCTGAACTCTGGTCCTGCCTCCCTTAAGGGAATGCAGAGCTGGGGAAAAAAAAGTGAGAGAAGTAACAGAAAATGCAGCCTTTGTCTCTGAGTTCCAAGGAGGACTGAGCTGTTTCGAAAGCAAAGCCAGACAGCATGGTTTTAGCAGGCACTTCATGACCTGGCAAAACATTATGCTGCTGAAAAATGTGTTTCTCCTTTCCTCTTTTACTCCAAGCTCTGACCCAGGAGAGAAAAGGATGGAGTTTTTTTGCTGGCCTAAACCAGGCTCTCAGGAGACAGAGAGCAAAAATGAGAAAAGTAAAGAGCAGAAAGGAGATGATCCTCTGTATCATACCAAGTAACTCCATGACACTTGGTGGCTTTAGCATACTTCAGTGACTCCAGGCTGCAGAACCTTTGGATATTACCAGATTTTCAGGTACATGCACAATGGTTTCAGGTACTGGATCCACCCCAACAGCTCTCAACATTTGCCTTTCAAATCTCAGTTACTATTGGTGGCATCTCTCAGTCATCTATGCTACAATCAGTATCTCATGTGGGGGGTCTGTCACCCTTCCTGACAGACTAACCTTGCTGTGGCTGTCTGAACACAGCTGCCGTGCTGCTGCTCTAAGCAAGAAGCAAAACCAAACCCACGTTGTGCTGGAGGTGACACATCCATTACTGCTGCCACCACTGCCAACCTTCTTAGCTGCACGTGGTACTCAGAGCTTACCCAGGCTGTTGGAGATCACCGCTAGCAAGATGAGATTCTTTCCAGCAGTGTTAGGTGCACACCACAAGCATTAGGGAGACATCCCCTTCCCCCTGCAGAGGCCCATTGTTAGCTGTCTCATGGTGAAAACTGCCTTTATAGCAGTGTGCCAGAATACAGCATAGGCACTGGAGTATCCATATATCCTCTCCTGGATTCCTACCCCCATGTGTTTTTCACTTTCTGGACACTGATAGTGCCAGAGTTCCAGTCTGGAATTTATCTCATGAAAGTTTAAATGCCTAGATGTCATATCTTGGTTAGTCTCCCTTTCTGACTTGTAGAGAGAAACACTGTGCTGTTTTGCCTTTTTCATCTTAGCATTCTGGAGTGTTTGCTGTGGACATCTACCTATAACTGTATCAAAGTTCACAGAAATAAACAATGCCAAGGCTATAGCTTTTGAACTGCAGAAAGGGAGGAAGGTTCAGCAACTAGTAACACCAGAGTTTAGGGAAGGCAAAACTTCCTTCTTCATGTTTTCCCCCATGCTTCCTAGCAGTTCCCTAGCCAACTTCAAGCTAAAACATATGTGATATGTATGAGAAAATACATATCATATGATACAATACACAGTTTTTAGGAGTATGATTTCTGGATGACTACAGTTCATGAGTTCTGCAAGTCATCACAATGTCCAAGTTCATTCAAATGCAATACTTACATTTCACTTATATATACTTAGGTGCGTAAGTCACATTTATTACAGAAAAGCTGTTCTAGACAATTTGAAAAAGATTGCATTCTCCTCTTTTGGGATTTCAGTGTAACTCTCATTTTAAAAAAATGTAAATATAGCTGGTTTAGGAGCCAGAAAACACCCCAAGATGGTTTAACCCTCTTTTCTAAATTCTTAAGGCTTATCAATAGAAAGGTGAGGTCCAGCCCTGTAAGGGAAAGGAAATGTTCTGTCTCTAGCCAAACTCCATTCTTATTGATAACAAAACCACTTCGATCTGAGATACTGACATGTATAGTAAAGCTATTTGTGGCTTGGCATATAACTTAGTCAGCGTAGACCTTTGTCCAAAGAAAATGTGTAAGAGAGAAAAGCAAAATACTTTTGGAAAATAGACTTATTTTAAAAAGTGACAGCTGGTTGAATCAACTGTAAGTCAGTTCAAGAAATACCAAGAGTCCTAGAGGAAGCAGATTATTGCGTGCAAATGCATGCTAAATTAATTTATACTTTGTCATTATGATTTATTGTAGAGATTTTATGTCCCCGGGGATGACATAGCAAAAATAGAAGAAGGCCAGAACCGATGACAAAGACTCTTAGACATGGAAAAATACTGTTATGAAGATAGATTAACACTGTTCTTTAAACCAGAAATAAATATGAGGAAATGGAATAAATGCACACAGAAAAAGACTGGAAAGGTGGATAGAACTAACAGAATTGCCTCTTCTCATCAGATATAAACAAGGAAGCATCCATTTAGACAAAAGATAATGCATTTAGAACTGAAAAAGGAAATAGTTCCTTTCCAACTGTGTAATTCTACACTGTGCAAATTCATTTCCGAAGAATGTCATTGAAGTTGTATTCAAGAAACAGGAACTTCATGAGGATAACAAGAACATCAGATAGCACAAGTAAGCCCAAAAAAGCTAATAGTATTAGCCTCAGATTTCAAGGGATATGCTAATTTTCACAAGCTAGATTTTAATAAAATGAAAATTTATTCCATTATTTTCCACTGCAGGATTTCTTGCTGTAATGTACATCAAATTGGCAGTGACCGCTACGGGAAGTAGAATATTAGATAAAGCATACCACTACCTAACCTCTCTGATCTTACATCACTTTTTTTTTCAGAAGTCTTTTCAAAAATTTGTCCAAGACACAAAAAAGTTAAAATAAAATGACCTGAAACTGTGCTGTTCTCTGCAATATGTACACTGGATAGAAGTGCACTCAGAAGATTGCAAGTACTAAAATTTCATTGTCTGCAGGAAAGAAATATCATAATCCAAAGTAGGTGAAATTCTCCATTCTTTGAGGCATGCTGTATTTTATATTATGTTGATCACAAGCTGTTTTTCAAAAAATCTAGTGCATTTACAACTTCTAGTTATCAAAAATCTAATGAAAATGAAAAACCGGGAGATTAACTTTTAAATATTTAAGCCACAGAGTATGTAGTTCAACTCATGAGAACACTCTCATGAGTGTGCCCAGACTCACTCTAGAAGAGTGAATGTAATCAAACATGCATCCTCTTCTAGAGTACTTGGTGATCTGTTTTGCAGGAGTAGTAAAGAGTTAAACCTAATGAAACCTCCCCAGAATTTTATTTAAGTCAACAGTAAAACTTTGATTGCAGATCCAGGCCTTCTCTGCCTGTTGGAATGGTGATCTCAGCCTGAGATATTTTCCTGGATATACCAGCGCTCCAAACAGGCAAAACTCTACAGGTGAGGCCTTTTGTTTTGTAGTTCCACAATTAACTGAGGAAAACAAGGTGTACTGGGGGGGAAAAGGAGAACTGATTTGCTCCCACACAGCTGTCTACCAGAGCAGCAGCTCTGACCATGAGTGGCATCTCTGGACTGTGGGAGTCTGCTAGGCTATAGCAGACATGTCCTTGGTTTTTTTGGAGATCCAATTCTAACCTGTAGTTCTGATCCAAATTTACAGCACAGGGACACTGAAGAGTGCAAGGCTCACCTCCAAGTTCTCTTCTTGCTCAGAGCATTGTGAGGCATTAGACACAAAAGAAATCTCCAAAAAGATGGACAGAAAAAAGGGATTGGCAAAGCAAAATATTACAGAAGCATTCCAGTTCAGTGCTTATTCTGCTGGTTAACATCAGCAGTGGGAAGATAACAAAGGAAACTACTCAGTGTGAAGGGGGTATCTCAAGGCACCGGCATATGACTCTCCTGGGACCAATTATTCCTCAAGTATTTCTCAGTGATGCAGTGAGCACATAAGCTCTCACTAGACCCTGCAGGAAGGAGCAAAAAAGTTTTAATTAATCCTGTTTAAACCATGTTAGCTGTCTTTCTCCCTTTTAGAGCCAGGTGCTAGCCCAACCGTAACCAAACCTTCAAGCCCTTTGAGCAGAAAGGGCTGGAGGAAAAAAGAAATCCAAGGAGAACAAGAAGTGATTCCAGAGAACATAAAAAGATTAAAAGGAAAATCTGTGAGTGTGTCAGACTCAAAAGTAGATTGATGGCCACTGGAGGAGGGCAGCCCCCAACAACGTCAGTCACTCCTGGAATGTGTCCAGGGAAGCCATGATTGCTGCCCATCAGCGCTCTCTTTGTCAGCATGAGAAGATGAGGGACTAGAAGCAGATAATGCAGTTGGCAGGATACCCTCATTGAGTTTGTGTCTCATGGTGGCATGAAAGACCACTTTGGCTGTAACCAGGAGGAGACTGATAAATAGGTCTTGTGTTTACTGCCCATTGTGTTATAAACATCTCAAGTGATCATTAATGAAAATATGTTGGAAGAATAAATACTCTTTAATCTAGGCAAGAATGAAATACTGTTCTGCAGTGAGCAAGCCTGCTTTTTTATGTGTCATGTATGATTTAAGACAGAATTTTGTTTATTTGTAACTTCTATTCTTCCCTGACATTTAAAATGGTCTTTATTTGTTATACTAATAATGGGCTTCGGATGTGAGAAAACAAATTACATACTTCCTTTGTAGTGCAACTTCAATGCAATGATCTGAAAGTATTCACTTACATATTAGTGAATTAATCCTGACAACATATTAGTCAAAAAACATCTTCATAGCTGGAAACTCCAGCTTACTTTTTTTTGCCTCTTTTTCAAAGTTTTCTATTACCAGAATAAAACAACAAATCGTGATTTATTATAAAGCACTATGTATGCTGGAAGCCAAAAAATACAGATTTTCTAGCAAGCTCTGTCAAATCTTTTATTAAACAAGCAGCAACATCCTGACTTCATGCTCTTACTGTTTATCCACTAGCCCACTTTCTTTTCCAACTCCACATCTACACTAACAAGTACTGTTGCAGAACTGTCAATGAGTAGTCACGGATTGTGTATCTACAAACACATTTTTTTAAGCGATCACAACCTCTAATTATTGTCATCCAAGTGGTACAACCTTCCCAAAGCCACCAAGCTTTTATCAAGCCTACAGAAGATTAGGAACATAGATGTTGCCTCATTTATATGTTTTCTAACAATCTTCCAGTTCCAAAATGCCCCATTCTCTCAAAGCAATTGTCCCATTGTGGTTTTGTTTTCTATTGCTTTGCATTGATCAATGCTATATGAAAACCTCACATTTGAGAAATACTTTTTATTTTCTCCGCTGCTAGCCCAAATTGCGGGCAGGCGGTCATTGGCTCACATAAATTGTGAAGACACCTAACTACCATGCTTCTGTCTGCAGAGAAAGAGTGTGAATCTCCTCATGCTGGAGAGAAGGGAAGGTGTAAGGCTGTTTATTGTGCAGCTGTAGCAATAGCCAGGTTTGTGAGGAATACAGAAGAGATGCAAACCAAGGAATGAGAAGCAATATTGCTAAAAGACAAACATCCTTCTGGAACAGTAAAGGGATACTTGTTTCAGTTTGGCTGAATCATGCCAAAAGTCCATTTGCCCCGGCATCCTGTCTCTGACGATGATGTTTAAGAAAAGAAACAAGGCATGGAGCAAGTTCAGTGTTTTACTTCCCATGGCATTTCCTGCCAGCATCAGCTTGCTATTCTAGAGACTATATTAGCATCTTTGGCTTTCAAAACCTGATGGACTTTTGTTCCATGAGTTTTCACTATGGATTCAACTTTTCGACATAAAATGTATTTACTTTTCTTTTTTTCTTTTTAAATCTAGTGAAAAAGAAAACCACACAGAAAACTTTGCTTTTATGCAGCAGAAGTTAGGAATGTTAATAGCATGATGGGAAACATTATGTGGGTCACCTGGTCATATTCCTATTGGTGGAACAACACCATCCATTGCAGAAAGTCCCCTCGTATGTCACTGCAGGACAGCCCCGTGCCAATCTGAGTAGCTCCTTAGTTTCCACCCATCTCTGCCCCAGCCAGGGTGCCCAGCACTCAGGTGTGCATTTGCTCAAGCACAGACCTTCAGGGGATGATGGAATTTACAGTAATTTAACTTTCATATGCTGGAAAAAGATAAAGGTCAAGTCCAAACAGCCCATTAAGCATCTCAAGTGTTATTGTTATTATATGATACAGACACATAATCTCCTGCTCTTTTAAACGCTTGGCAATCTGTAATCTCTGACTGTGAGAATGCCAGTGGAGTCCAGAATCTGAGAAATGTACTTGATTTCTATTGTAAGGAAATACAGAATTATACACAGTATAGAAGCATACTATGGAAAATGCAATCAAAGGCACTGAGAAAATTAAAAGATTGAATGGCATTGGAAAAAGTATAAATACTGGCTAAGCAACAAAACTGTCCCAAATGCGTAACAGATGAGTTAAGAGTTATGGCTCATGAAACTGTGGCCATATATTTTCCATAGAATTCTGTAGAAAAAAACTCTTGTTTTTCAGGAAATTTGAAAATTTAAAATAATTTTAATGCAAGTTATTGTCTCCTCAATAAAACTGCATGTGAATCTTATTCAGAGCAAAGCATTTTGCAATTAAAAATTTTGCAGACTGTACTTTGGAAGCCTTTAAAAAGTGGATTAAATTACATTTACTCCTTACATATATAGTTTTACTGTTGATTTGACCTTTATTTCAGTTTGTTTAGTTTTCTTCTGATATATGCAAAATTAAATTAGAAGTGCTTTAATTCTGAAGCAGTGTCCACACAGGATTAAAGGCAGTTTTACTAATATACTTCAAAGTCACACCTGTAAGTGGTTCAGATCATTTTCCTGAATGCTTCTACATAATCAAGGCTGGTGTGACATGCTAATATGGGAGACTGCTGTAGTCCTAGATAATGAGAGTCAGGAAGAGAGCTATAAATATTTCTACAGAAGTTATTACTCAGTTTTGATTATTAATTAGTTTTCTAATAAAGTATGCAGGAGTCAGTGGCATTTGCCTAAATTTGCCTAGAGTATTTGCCATTCCAATTAATTTTCTTTAGCATGAAAAAAAAGTTCCCACACACAGGCTAATGATGCAAGATGGAGGTGTGTTTTTCTTCCTATGCTTAGACCAAGTTGCTACAATCTTGACCTCACTGATGTAATTGATAAAGTTTTCCTTGACTTTAGCAGAGGTGTATTTTAATTCAAAAAACCTTCATACAGAAGGGAGAGAAAAAAACCCTGCATATGTGCAGTGTAGAAATATCAATGTAATCTAAAGAGGTATTTTATCAGATTAGTTCTTGGTTTCTCTCTTATGCCTTTGAGATCAGTATTAAAAAAGAGATTTTGTTATCCAGTTAAATTTCACAAGAGAGAGATGCACTTCAGTTGGTTCGAACTAGTTAAAGGAGTGATTTTTTTAACCTTTTTTTTCCTCTTGACCATAGCAGTACCTAAGCTGAAAAGAGACCTTGGGTTAGCCCCATTTCTTCTGACAGAGACTTATCTAAAATGTTCCTGAGCAAATATTTGAAATTAATTAATCAAATATATGAATTAATTTGAAATTAGATAAAAAATCTAGTGGATGTTGGATCAGGGTCTTAAATTCTGTTTTGGTATTATTTATCCAGTTGTGTAGATGATTTAAATTTAGAAAACCTGTATAACAGTTTACATTGCTGAGTCTTTTCAATTTCCATAGAATCATAGAATCATTAAGGTTTTTGTGTCTCTAATCTTAGCTTCGATGACAATAGTTTTTTCAGCATTTAGCTATTCCAAAAGCAGAACTCAAAAACAAAGTGCTTCCAAAATCATCAGGTTTTCACCAGTCACTGGCTGCTTTTTGCTGTTCTCAAGGCACTAGCATATAAAGCCAGTGTGGATCCCCAAGGACACTGGCAGCTTGCTACTTTACAATTTCCTTCACGTATCCCCAGTGAGATGTAAATCTAAAATAATCTAGATTTTCCACCTTTTTTACAGCACCTAAAGTTTTAGATCCAAATAAATTTTTCCCAGGTGTTCACTAACAACATGCTCAGTTTTACTTAACAGAAAGGTCTACTGTGAAGCAGATACAGGTGAAAGAGTTCCTTTCTGAAAGCTTACATTGCTTTTCGTGTGTCATGCTTGGTGTAGGCCAGGTAACAGAGACTATGCCCCTTATGTTTGGCAGTAAGGGAGTATAAAGCTTGCTTTAGCAATGAGGGGTTTATTCCAGTACAGGAATTCAGTTTAGGCTAAAGCTGGAGAGATTTATACTGGCTGAGAATTTGCTTATGTTTTAAGAAGCTTACTTTTATTTAGACAGTTCAGAGTTTTAGGAAAGGCTTCAATTAGAAGAGTTTATCTTCTGTAGATATATTTGCATACCAGTACTTATTTCTCATTAGAACTTTGTAACTTAAATTTGCATTGCTTTTACTCAGATTTAAAAGAAAGTAATTTATTTTTTCCATAGCTCTCCCTGCCTTTATTTCATCCACTGCTGATGAGTTTACGTGTTCATGTATTACAGTTATACTGTAAAATCAGTAACTTCTTTGAAATTTCACTGTATCTTCCTCCTGACTTTAGTAAGCTCAATATATACTTCACATAAATCCTTTTGCTTTTAATACCATGATAGTTTACTATAAAGTATAGTTCTCCATTTGGTCAGGAATTTATATCTATTGCAAACAACAAAAAGAAAAAAAATCAGTTACATGGAACCAAGAAATTCATATGCTTCAGGAAAGGTGAAGATTGGTATCCAAATGAATAAACTTACATTTCCCATGAAGGAAAATGTTTAGATTTAGAAATGGCATTGCCTGCTGTGTCTTGTATTGTGTCTGTTGTGCTGTTGTATAGTGCTGTAATCTCATCATTCATCTTCTGCAAAACTGTTTTTAAAACTTCATCTTTTAGCAATTTAGCAATTTAGCAATTCCGCATTTACCCCGATGTTCATCTTGAAGGTAAGCAGCCATTACGTGTGTGTGCAAAGTCAGTCATCCTGCATTTTGCTTAAGAAATACCTAGTAAGTAAAATTTCCTTTGAATTTCAAAGCAAATAATATCTGGTTTAGCCATCCTGTGCAAGGTTTCTGGATGAGTTCAGCAGCATAGGAGCCTGCAGTTGATCAGTTTGCCACTGCCTTTAAAGGCAAGTATTGAACTGTTTCAGATGGCACGTGGTAACTCAGCTAAGCCACCAAATTAATCTATTTGTACATGATAAATTTTAATGGTCCGCTTTAACTTTCTTTGCAAAGAAAGGTTTGGTATCTTGATGTAGTGTTGCACCACATCTTTCCTGTGTACACTGATGAAAACCTATCAGCGAGGTAGTTTCAGAGGGAAGGCAGCACATTCCACTAACCTGTGCTGGGATCTGGATACTTGGTGTTCTGCTAAATCTAGTTTGCAATCCAGAAAGACTGCTTCCATCACAGTTTAAACTAAACAGCAAGCTCCCTAAATACAGGGTCTGCAAGTTCCCTGCTCTGCAGCATCCCTGGGTTTCCCTGGGAGATGGGAAGCTGGCACTTACCTTACCTCCTCATCAGCCCACTGTTTAGAAGAAAACAATCTCATTTTTGCTAAGCCACTTCAAAGAGCTTTTGACTGAGTGGCCCTCAGTAAATCTTTTAAGCCTACAGAGATGCAGCAAGGGTGATGCCCTCTGATGGCTGACTAAGCATGGCGACCCAACGGTGCCACATCAATTCCCAGTTTTTTCAGTGATCAGTGTGCCCATCTTAACCCACTACAAGTATTCCTCCTGAGGAAAGTTCCACAACAGGCAGGACCTGAGCCCACAAAAATGAGGAATTCCTTTCATGATGTTTCTATAAACCTCTGGTTTCTGCCTAGCAGAGGTCATGTGCCTCTTCACCACCACTGCAAGAAAGAATGAGAGTTTTTTAGGTGGCATGTACTCGGATGTATAAAATGTTAGATATTTTTCTTTATTTACTTGATCCTTGTATTCTTTAGAGATCTGGAGGCATAATTTTACTGTGTAATTTTCGAAGACTTGGCCATTACAATACCTCTGACAGTAAGTGTAATAACAACTAGGCAAAAAATAATGAAATTTCTTAACCTAATTACATAAAAGTCCAAAGGAATTCTGCCAGTCATATGTATATGCAGATTTTCTCCATTAAACAAGCCTGGAGGGAAATGCCTGAGTAAACATGTGAATTACACTAGCATAAGAATCAATAGATTTACTCGATAAAAATACCCATCCCAGTGATGACTTCCTTCTATGAAAAAAGCCACTGGCGTTTCTCCTGAGGGTCTGTGGAAAAATTAATGTAACATTAATAAAACCTAGGTTTTTTTCTTTCAGTACTAGCCCAAGCAGGGGTTTTAATGCACATGAGTCAGGGAATAGCTTAAAAAAACCTCATGCTCAAAAGAAATTTGGGTTTTTTTGTTTGTTTATGGGGGTTTTTAATTACTTTCTGAAAGCAGGAGAAGTTAATAATGTTTCATAATCTTAGATGAGAAGCACCACATCTAAATTGTACAAATGCAACTGGAGGGTGACTTAGATGGTGGCTACTCCTTATCCACCCATACTGGCAGGGCAGCTGTATTTCCCAAGGGTAACTCCTAGGTATGCTTACTAGGAAGATACTGATTATGATCAATTGCACTCCAGGAATCCAGCATAGCCTAAATGAATATGGGTTCCTTGTAGTTCCATAGCCCACGTTTTTGTATGGAGGAGCTTGTTCCTATTCCTGTAGAATTACATCTTTCCAGGTACACTGCCTTGTCTCTGCAGGTAGACATTGCTCACAAAGTTAGATCAGCAACAGAAAATGTCTTGATTTCAGAGTAAATGGTCATTTTTACTAGTTTATCTGGTAAAAACCAGTGATTTGCCAGTAAATTTGCTTACCTTGACCAAGTGACACATGGCAGGGTAGTCCAGTGCAGTGGTTAACAGCATGAGTACCACCTGTAGCACCAGTGGTAGTACCAGGGGAAGACAATTCAGTTTCACTTCCTAACCCACCTCTGCAAATTCAGGATAATGAAGGAGGTCCATGATTGCAGCGATCTGTAATTTTAACCACAGAATGAACAAAACTACTGCCCATCGTAAAAGAAAAGAAGTTGCATATTATTCATTCTTTTATGCATTTGTCAAAATGACAGTGTGATATTGTGCTATAAATCTATATGCTCTTAAGTTTAAAATAATCTGTAAGAAATTTTTTATGCTTATTATTATCACCCTTTTTATTATCTGGCATTTTATATTTTCCACCTGTGAATAATCAAGATATCTATGAGTAGGCAATGTTATAAAATGCATAAATATTCAAAGAAAATAGCTTTGTGCTGTCTTATGGTATTATTTGTCTCCCAGAAAGTGCAGTTTTTAAACTTTGACATGGAAGAATGATTTACAGTGCCTGAAAAAATGCAGTTTCTAACAGAACGAAGATGTTCTTCATCACAGAAAAACACTGGTATTCAAAACTTTCTTGCTGACTCCTTCAGCCACTTCTCATGAGACATTTCATTGTAAGCTATTGTACAGAAATCTAAAGCTTATGACTTGGCACTGCCAGTGCCTCTGCTGGTGTTACCAGGCTGCTGCAACACAGCGTTTGAGTCCTTTAGGGGGGTTTGCAAGTTGTGGCTTGAAGATATTACGTCGTGGATGAAAACTGAATTGAAGTTTAGTGAGCTCTTATTGAACTGGCATTGCTGAAAACATTGTGGCTGATAAGAGTTTAACCTATGACACAGTAAAACAAAAGAAGTGTGTTACTAAGGTTACGACATGACCTGTAGAAAGTGAAAAAAAAGGAAAAAGGTAAATTTTATATTCAGTCCAAAATTGCTGTGTATAGCGTAAAAAGTGACACCCAAAGTGGCCAGCTTTACTCAGTAAGCTAAAAATTTTGTTATAGCCAAGTGCAGTGTAACAGAGCAAAGTCGAAATGTTAAAACTGTAGTTCCTAGAGCTATGTGTGGCCCCATTATTTCTTAAATGGGACAGGATTATAGGGGAAAAAAACCTCATTAAAAAAACCCCACACAGATGAGCCATTCTTCTGTATGTATTTTTCTGTAGAATCACTCAATTAGTAAAAATGCAATTTTTCTTGTGATACAAGCTACTTCATTAGTATTTTTATTTGTTTATTTATCTGTTTGGTTTTTCATCCTAGTAAATACTAGAAGGCAGAGAATCAGACTTTTTAAAAACTCTGCAGGTCTAGGTCTGCAAAGCAGAGCTCCTGACCTCCAAGATTTTGCAGTGGACCTGAGCTGCTCATTCCAGAGTTGTGCACCAGCCACGCCTTCCCTGCACCTCAGTTTCCACAGAAAGCACCCCAACCCTGCAGTCTGTCAGACAGTCACAGCATGGCCCAGGAGAATTCCCCACATTGTATTCCTTAGCATCAGTGCACCTGGAGGCACATGGAGACACAGCCTTCCAGAGGCAAAGCACAAGTGCAAGACAAGTGAGAAGAGTTAAAAAGAAGCTGGAAAAAATGGGTAATTGAAACCAAGGCTAGAGAAAAGCAGTGCAATCAGATCCTCAGTATTATATAGCACCTCATTCTGCTTCCTTACACAGCTGGAAAAAGAGAGAGATCTAAATCTAATCAAACCTAGAAGAATGCTTGCCTTAGTCCTGGGAAGAAAGCAAATCAAATAAACAAACATTCAGAGATTGAAAATTTCAGATGACAAAAACAAAATAAGAAGTGTTTATTTGTTATTATTGCAGTAATTTATCTCCAGTTCAAATTTCGGTCTTGTTATGTGACTCTTACCAAACCTCAGTCCATTCACTTGCAAAACTGGTATACTACGTACCTAGCAGAAGCCTTCCAAATATGAATAGATGTGCTACATTCTTTACTTGGCTCAATGTTTCAGAAATGCTTTCTGAGATTCCTGAGTTACAGGCACAGGAGAACTATACAGTATTGTAACTATCACGCTGAGCTTTGTGTTAGGGACCTGACATAATGAAAATAATGACAGTGACCCACTTCAGTCAAATTCTGTATTTCTTCTGAAAACTTGCTGGGTTTGTCCATAAATGTAAGCACAAGGGAGGACTGTTTTAGCATATTTAAGGAAGGAAAAAAGTGTGATCAGAGGTAGATACTATTTTTTTTTTAATCTATGTTTACACACCTAAAGAGGATGGAATTAAAAGGTGCTGAACAATTCCAGATGTCACCATCTTGAAAGCGTGCTGGGAATACTTCTGTCCCTGAGCACCAGGAAAGAACTGGTCTGATTCTCAGCTACGGATTCAAGTAATCCCAGATATTCAGCTTTGAAGATGCTGTCTGAAACCTCTGGATATCTGAAACACCCAAATCCTCTAGAAGTTAGCCTTTTCTATACCTTGGAAGATCTATGGGATAGCTTTTAGTAAACAGTAGTAAAATCACGTTTTCTTTTTTTCTGTGTGAAGAAATAACTCCCTGAATCTCATTCTTTTGGATCAACTGTAGGCAACACTGGTAGAAATACTGACTGCCAGTGTAAAAATGTTGAGCTGCAGTCAGCAGACTCATCACACTGTAAATATTGTAGCTTGTGGAAAGAAATGCAGTGTGGGAGTAACCTTTTACTCCCTTCTGCATACTTGTGGGGGCTTTCTGCCCTTTTGCACAGTTGTAAGTGATTGAACGTAAAGCAAAGCACTACTGGAGGCTGTGGAGCACTGCTGGAAGCAAAGCAGAGCAGGTGACTCCATTTGCCTTCCTGCCAAATAGTTGAAAGGGTACCTTTAGCCCCAGTGCGTGGGGTGGGCATTAAATGAGGTCTCTGTGTGCACTGCCCAGGGTATGGCTGAGTGAGGATGTTCAGTGACTAATGATGAATGGGGGACGATTTTCTGCCCTCAAGAGACCCCATAACACCCTTTAACCCCAGCTGAGACAGCCTGGGCTAGGGCATACATCCCTGCTGGGTCAGGCAGAGGCACTCAAATTAGCTTTCAGAAAATCATGCGTACGGGAGGCATCCAGCTAGTGCAAACATCAGAACAGGCATTCCCTGAGATTTATATACCAATAAACAGAAAATACTCTCCTACCTCACAGGTATATCTGAGATTTGGTCCTTCTCTTCAAGGCTTAATAGTCTATGGAGAATAAAAAAGCCAGTAAAGGGCTTACTGCTTTCTTTCTCATGCCTGATAGCTGGTGAGTGAAGAGGATGACACCACCTAAGTGAGCCCATTGTACCTCCATTTACAGACTGAATTAACAGCAGTAAAAATACATCACACACATTCATCTCCTGCCTACTCAATGAGGATTGATATGCATTTGTTGTAGGTTAAAATACCACAGCAAGCCAAACCAAGGGGATCACCAGGTTATCCCAAACACCAGTACAATATTTCCTCCTTGTCCTGTCAGATCCCCTCGGGCTTAGACTTTCCATTTTTGTGGGATTTGTTGGTAGAACTTAATATCATTTCGCAAACTACAAAAAGGTGGAAAAAAAGTATCATGTTTTTTGTCAGTATAATTTGTTAATATAACTGTGTTAAGTCATCAAAACAGCACTCCTAGCCAGTATTACAGAGCAGAGCTTTCTAGGCTCAGATTTAGCATTTTTTAGGTAACTGAGAAACAACAGCAGCTTTGGTCATCCTGGCATTTCTGCTGCTCAATATCGGGTGTTCCTGCAGGGATAGACATCTATCCTTTTGCAGTGCCAGCCAATGGAGCCATTCTGGTGTCTTTGAACATAGGCCAAGAGAGGACTGAGACTTCCAGAGTGAATAAGTTTGATGACACAAACCAACAAGGCAGGTTACTTCCTTGCATGAAGCTAGTAAAAGTTTCAGTGGAGGTATAGAAATACTTTGTATTTGAATTGAATTACATTTGAATTTTATTAAAGCCTCAAACCCACTTTAGTACAAAAGGCATGGTTACACACAGGAACTAAAGAAAATACAAGAGTTTCTTTTACAGAGTAAAATTTTCTTTTTTTTTTTTTTTTCTGGTTGGTTGGCTGGTTTTGGTGGTGGTGCTGGTGGTTTTTGGTTTTGTTGGTGTTTTTTTTTTATAAGTCTACAAGATATCCTCCAGGGAAAACCAAAACAAGAACTATATGAGTGTGTAGAACACTGACTGTGGTTTTTCAGCAGGAAGAGGAAGAGAAAAAAATACATTCAGAGTATGCAGATAATTAGTGCTGGATAGAAAAAAGCAGAACTTCAAAAAAAAAGCAACAAAATCCAATCTGTATTTGCATTCCTGCTCTCTCAGAGCTTATGAAATCTTCTTCTTCCATTAAGAAATGTCCTTTTTCCTGAAGGACCAAAGAGACCTCTTCCAGTGGGGACTGTTGGTCACAATACCCACATGAGCTGCAGGGCACTGGGGGGACAGCTCTAAGCAGTGTGACAAAGGCAGTGATGTCTTAGCCATCTAAGGTGGTGGCTTGACCACTATCCTAGCTGAGTGGCTCTCTGCTCACCGGCAGCTCCATGAAGTTTGAATTTTCAGTGTCACTGAGCTGAACTCCAAACCTCACTGATCAGAGCTCTCCTCCTGCTCTGAAAGGAAGTAGTAATCATCCCAACCACTTAACAGGAATCTTTCCTCTCCCACTCTCCTACCAGATATATATATATAAATGCTCTTGTAACTGGGCAGATACCTTTTATTCTTCTGAAATCAGTGATTGACAAAGCAAACATCCACACAACCTCCTCCTATCCCACATCTCCAAGACAGATTTCATGAAACACAGTGGCTTGTTCTCTTTGCGGTTTCAGGCGTATTTCCACACAAACACTCGCTTAGACATACTTTATCAAGGTTTGTGTTCTGTCTGAACATTTTTATTGCTGCACTATCACTATACTGCTTGGTAAGTGTGCTAAGTGCCAGGGAAACCCCACCTCTACGATGGTGTTGCCAAACTGTGTTTTTCAAAATTAGCACTAAGTTATGCCCTGTGAGGAGTATGGTGTGAAATCCCTCTGAAAAGACAGATATGTGCAAGAGCAATGAAGGAGAGGAGTGCCACGGTTCATCCATGTCAGAAATGCTTACAGGTTTAAGTCCTTTTTGTTAGCTCACGTACCATCTCCCCCACTATTTCTAATACCTGCCATCTGAAGGATTGGGTGAAGAGACTCGGACAATTAGGATATGTAAGTATAAACTTTGAAGAAGAGTTCTTGTAGTTTCTGGATTAAACTTGAAAAGAATAGCTTGTACCATAGGCACAGAGATTCCCTTTCTACTGATAGTAAATAACAGCAGTAGGGTCATTGCTTCCCACAGATTCATCTGGGGCCACTTTGGATAAACTTACTAAAGAAAAAACATGGATTATTCCCCACCATCTTTAAAATAGGTGAGCTTTCTGTGGATGCCTCAAAACTGGTTTATTATTTTGAAATTATTCTGAATCATGTTTCCCTTTTAGTGATCCTTCATTACAGAATATGGTAGCATCTAGAGACATTTTTCTGCAGCAAAGATTTGTGCAGCCACCAATGCAAAGCAGTTTTTCATCACAAAGGGCAGCTGCAGTGAGTCAGAGCAAAGGTCTGTTCCTCCTCTGGCTGTCAACCACTGGTAGCTGTTCCTCAGGGAAAAATATTACAATACAGAGCAGTGTTTCTCCAAGTACACCTTCCCTGTAGCTTCCACCAATCTCCTACGTAGTGGAACTATTAAAAAACTCAGCCCTTCATATCCTGCAGCAATACATGTTTGCATTTCCATTTTCCAGTGCAACAAAAAAGTGTTTCTTCTTTATTAATTCAAAACTTTGCCTAATGATTTGAGTGGATGCTCCCTAACTCTTGCATCCATGCTAGTTGTGGTTTTAAAGACTTTCTTCAAATCTGGCATCACTCTTGCTTCTTTTGAGATAATGAGCCACAATCCCGCCATATGCTTTGCCTTCCATTCTTGCCTTCTATGGCATCACCATGACTGTGTCAGACACCGTCAGAGACACACATCATCTGTACACATTGTGTTTCACTGTATAAGGTGGGGAAAGAAAGAGCATGAGGTATTCAAGATGCAGTTACAGCATGAATTTTCTGTAATGTTATAATATTTTTGAGCTTGCTCTCTAGTTGTTTCATAGCAAACTCTTAATTTTTCTTTTCTGCCTGATATTTCATCACCATTATCTGCAGAGACTCCTGGGGCTCTGTTACCTACTTTTACTGCTTGACCTTTAGCGTGTCTGTGCTGAGAAGTGGATCAAGGAACTCACTTACCTAAAGAACAACAGGAGAACAACTTCTGTTGGCTCACTGGTGTAAGCACCCTCCAGCATCATGATATGCCATCGGCCATTTCCTTAGGTCAGTTTTGCCTGCCTGCATTCAGGGATGCAAAGAGGCTACTAGACTCCTACTAAAGCAAGAGAGGTATAATTTCTAGAGGAAAACATGTAGAATTGAAAAAAATTCCCAGAAATATCTTCCTGAATATTGGAAATATGGAAACATTGGAAATATCTGAAGTAGCTACACGCTTACCAAAACCACACATAATAAATTCTTCAGACATGATGCATATCTTGTAGATAAGAAATGAACTGATAGATATTAGGTAGATCAAAAAAAAAACTTTATAAAACTTTGTTTTGGGTTTGCATGGCCAGGTTTTGGTAGTGCAGGGGCTACGGGGGTGGCTTCTGTGAGCAGCTGCCAGAACCTTCCTCCATGTCCAGCAGAGCCAGTGCCAGACAGCTCCAGGATGGATGTGCTGGACCACTCAGAAATGGTGGTAACACCTGTGGGATGACAGAAGGGAAAAGTTATTGCATAGTTGTAATTGCAGCCAGAGAAGAGCGGGCTGAGAACATGTGAGAAGAACAACTGCAGACACCAGTGTCAGTGCAGAAGGAGGGGAGGAGGTGCTCCAGGCACCACAGCTGAAATTCCCCTGCAGCCTGTGGTGCAGCCCATGGTGGGGCAGCTGTGCCCCTGCAGCCCATGGAGGACCACAGGGATGCAGAGATCCACCTGCAGCCCATGGAGGAGACCCACCCTGAGCAGGTGGATGCCTGAGAGGAAGTTGTGACTCCGTGGGAGGTTCGTGCTGGAGCAGAGTCCTGGCAGGCACCTGCAGACCTGTGGAGAGAGGAGCCCATGCTGGAGCAGGTTTGCTGGTGGGACTTGAGACCCTGTGGGGGACCCACACTGGAGCAGCCTGTTCCTGAGGGACTGCATCCCGTGGCAGAGAGACCCCCCCTGCAGCAGTTTGAGGGGACTGTTGCCTGTGGGATGGACTCAAGCTGGAGAAGCTCGTAGAGAACTGTCTCCTGTGGGAGGGACCCCAGGCTGGAGCAGGGGAAGGACTCCTCTCCCTGAGCAGCAGGAGAAACAACCTGTGATTAACTGACCATAAACCCCCATTCCCACCTCCCTGTGCCACTGGGAGAGGAGGTAGAGCTGGGAAAGAAGAGTGGGGGGAACATGTTTTTAAGATCTTATTTTACTTTTCATTATCCTGCTCTGATTTTTTTAGTAATAAATTCAGCTAATATCCCCAGTTTGAGTCTGTTTGGCCTGTGAGTGATCTCTCTCTGTCCTTAAATTAACTCATGAACTCTTTCCTATATTCTTCTCTCTCCCCTTTCCAGCAGCAGAAGGGAGAACTGCTTTGGTGGGTGCCTGGCATCCACCCAGGGTCAACCTACTGTAAACTTTAAAAAATAAGCTCTTTTTTTTTGGGTTATGCAAATACACTTCGTGTTGCATTCATAGCTATGAGGAACATAAAGCTACTTATATATATACCTACTTGTTAATATTTATCTGCAATAAGAAAATAATAGGAACAGTTAGAACAAGGCATGGCTGTTGACTCACTAGCAAAAAGGAAGATTATGATTGTATGTGTAAATAGTCTGCAATGCAACAGAGGGGGGAAATCATATTTCTATAAAAGAAATTAGGAAAAAGAACATGCATGCATTTTATAGTCTCATTTATACATTTATTATATGGTAAATAAAACTCAAAAAATTATCTCACTTTTCAGTGATGAAAGTTTTATTTCAATCTTTCTTGAATGGTGAGGAGAAGTTCCCAAACTGAAATTTTGCCTTAAAAAAAGGAATACAGAAGAGCTCTTTGTATGTAAGACACTGTAGGGCAAATGTGAAGTAGAAATTGAAATGCATATTTTCAGTATATTCAGTACATATTTGGGCTAACTCTATAAAAGTAACTGCAAGTCTGCCAAAACACGAGAGAGAGAGAAAAAGAGAGAGGAGGTCAAACTAAAATATCCTGGCTGGACCGATGGACATAGGCATGTTTGGCATCATGTGTACTCAGATCTGTGAGCTACGGGTGTGTGTTCAAGGACAGGATCTGTTTCTCTGCAAGAAACCCTGCACACCGAACTTCTCCAGGAGCTGCACAAAGGGCTGGTAGTGGCAGCTTTTTCTTGCTCCACCCATGATTTCACAGCAATGCAAAACTTGGCCACCCTGATGCTGCTGGAAGACCTCAGATTGCCTGCCCTCAGGGCTCCTCACTGCTTGGAAAGTTTCTGAAATAGCTATTCCAGAACATTATTTGGGCGTACATCTTCTCTCAATGCTCCTATTTCAGAGCAGGAATGCTTTTTTGGTCTGACTCTAATCCTTACTCAGAGCTAATTCAGAAACCGTGTGGCTGCATAGAAAATAGGCATAGAAAATAGGTATTTAAAAAGTTATTCTGGAATAATAGTCACAGCTCTCAGTTCTGCATCAGATACAGTTATTGGGGAATATTTCCAGTGTATTTTCACATGGAGGTGAGCTCTGAGTGTTCCACCACCTGTGTTTTCCCCAATCTGATAAAGAGAAATCCACATGCCACAGTCCTGAGTAATAAATTAAAACCCTTTGAAATGAAATGCTGCTCTAAACTATTTTGACAATAGATCAATCAAAGGTATCACACTTTACTTATGGTGCCTGAAGAGCTGAATTCTAAGCAGTAGTTTCTGTTGCATCACTGAGTTACTCATTGTCTTAAACTTAATTAAAGATGATTCATGGACAACTAAAAAATAGCAAGGAAGAGAAATGTCACCCTGGTGTGATCCAGCAGGTTTGTCAGGTGGAGAAACTCAGGCAGCAGGTAGATGTTGTCCCAAACAGTCTCACCAGCAAGGCAGCATGGATGTAACCAGTTTAAACCACACTGCACAGCTCTTGTTCCCATGCTTGGGAACACTGTACCAATTTCTCTAACAGTCTCCAGGCAGTGTGGAGCAGATGGAGTCAGCTCTGTTCCCTTGTGCCTGAAGGAGGCCCAGGAGGCCCTTTATAGCCTTTGTTTACCATGTTTGCCCCATGCAGCTCCACGGTGAGATGCCAACTAGAACAGAAATACTGCTGGACTGAAAGAGTCAACCAGCTTTTTTTGGTATATCTTACAGTAAAAACCACTATCAATTTAATACCTTTTCTAGTAACAAAACAGGTTTAGATTGGATATTACGAGAAATTTCTTCACTGAAAGGGTGGTCAAGCATTGGAACAGGCTTCCCAGGAAAGTAGTGGAGTCACCATCCCTGGAAGAGTTCAAAAAACATGTAGATGTGGTGCTTAGGTATATGTTTTCATGGTGGACTTAGCAGTGTAAGGTTAGTGGTTGGACTCAATGACCTTAGAGATCTTTCCCAATCTTAATCATTCTATGATTCCAGGTGTCAAAAAGCATGCAGGGAAAGGCATTGATGCTGTGAACTTGGGCAGCTATGCTTCCTCCACAGTCAGCAGTTTCAGAAGAAAAAGTGAGACAAAGACCTGAGCTAAGGTGGTCTGAAGTGCTCTCTGGAAGAGATTTTCCCTCTGCTGCCCTCACAGGGAGACACCACCGGCTCTCAAACAGGTGCTCTTACAGTACATGATGTTAGCAGCTCTGTGTAATCTTAGGTCTGTAGTAAAATGATAGCATAGAGCAACAATGGGAAGGCTGAGCTTTCTCTAAATCTGAGCTCAAGACAAAAAAGGAAACATCTACGCCTGTCAAAAGACAGACTTCAGGCTGTTGTGACTCTCACAGTTACTGCTAGAAGGCCAAAAAGTAATAAATAACCACAGTCAGTCTATTAACTTCTTTACTAGGGCTGGCCAAAAATAGGCCACTGCTATTTGTAGCAGAGAGAGAAGTACTGGATGGGTACAGAGGAATAAATTGTTGTTATGAATTATGAGTTAATGGGGATTGAAAATGCTAAATTATAGATATTAAGTAATTACGTAAATTATATTCCTTCATCTAATCATTTATTTAGAGGAAGCACTTATGTAGTATCTTTACAGAGTGACTGCAGCAGCAGAAACAATCCTATTGATGTACAACCTGACGCATTAGAAGTAAACAAACCTCTGTTATAAATGGTATTGTCTTCTTTTCAGGAACCTCAATGCTTTTCATAATGTTAAACATGTCTTAAGGTAGTCCTCAGAAATACAGGGATGGGCAGTCTGAGGCACAAAACTGGCAAGGGAAGTAAGATCCAGGATTTTCCTCTTCATTAGTTTCACGTACCCATTTCATTGCAGATGACAACACTTGGCTTAACATGTTCCCATGCCCATCACCCAGGCCTAGGCTGTGCTCCTCAGGTATATCAACATGATTTCTCATTGGACTACTTCCACACAGAAGATCATCCCTTTTTTTTTTTTTTTTTTTTTTTTTTTTAAACACGGGTTTTACAT
>VYXC01005347.1:166824-177084 GCA_013397175.1 Platysteira castanea
TTTTTTTTTAATGATATGGTTGCCTTGGCAGGAATACATGGTGGTGGGAGCAAGTGGCAGCAGCAGCAGAGCTGGGGACAATGTCAGCCCCCAGGTGGGGCAGGGGATCTGTGCTCTCCACCCAAGAGACTCATCGAGTCTCCCCCTTAGCCTGTGAAGATGGTAGTTCTCTTCATGCACTGCTGAAGCACTGTTTTTCAGGAGGCTGGGTGAAATCCAGCAAATATATCTTTGCTTTTCAATCTGGTCACATACAATTCTCTCTGGGTTTTATGGTTATGCTGGCTGCTCTCTCTTCAGACTAAATGAGCAAACAATTAAGTGTCCCACTGCTCAGCCAGACCTAAAGCAATAGTAGTGACTGCCAAGGACTAGACCGACTATAAACACTAACACTGGGAATTAATTAATTCAGGGTTTATATGTGTGTCTGACTTATAGAACAGGCAGAATTTCAGCAGAAAGCCATGCAGACAGGAAAAGTCATGTTTGTAAGTCAGAAAGAAAACCAGAAAACCACTTTTTGGACAGAATGCTAGCTGAAGGCCAAGGCTGAAATATGAAAAGGGAAATTGGCTCTGTATGATTTTCATGCTTAGGAGAATGTTATTTGCCAATAAACATAGTCAAATCCAAGAAATAGCTGACTGTCATCATTTTCTGCTATGGAGTAGGGTGCACAGATCACTGCACACCAGGCAAATTCTTGTGATGAAAAGAATGAAAATAGGAGAACTGATCTGATGCATTTGAGGCCTCTACTTGGGTATTTAAAAGTTGCCCATTAATTAGAAATCAGAAAACTTTGTTATCCAAACTACGAGTTCTGCAGAAACTGCTTGTAGCCTTGTCAAAGCCTAGCATGGTGACACAGCCCTCAATGCAGCCCAGACCAAGGCACAGACTCACTCATCATTTAAGAGCACTCATCATTTAAGAGCAGAAACTCTTAAACTCTTCTTTTGCTGGGAAATGCAGCATGAAGAATCTGTGGCCGCTGCATGAGATTTTTAGGTATATTTCTTGCTTGTTGAAATGAAAGCATAGTTCATGCCAAAAGCTTTCATTAGAAACTGGGATGAGACAATTTGAGAATAGGATGATCTCAGTGTCTTAGCACAAATCCTGCCAACACCTGTGAGGGACTAGCCATGCACTAGCCATGTAGAAATTAATGGGAGTGGACACGTAGGTAACAGAGGACTTTGCCAGCTGTAAGAGACAGGAGCACCCCTCACAACCTGAAGCATGAGTGAAGAACCATCTGCCCAGATCTTATCACCAGAAGGAATGATACCCAACTCTTGGCTTTTTGAGCCATTTAAAATCTTAACTGTGGTAAATAAGCAGTAAATCATATAGTAATCCCTGGAACAAGTATTGCCGTGCAGAGGCTTTCCTTTTCTCTTTCATACTCCCAAATCTAATTATTTTTGTAATTTTCCTCCCTTCTTTTTCCCAATTCCTGCTCTGTTCCCTCTTTATCATTCTCATTCCTGCTTAAAACTTCCTGCTTCTTTGCACTTTTCCTTTCAACAGAGGGGAAAGAAATCATGTCGTCCTTCATTTTACTGCCCCTTTGTAGCAAATTCAGAAGGAGAAAATACAGCAGAGAAGGGAAGAGAAGCATGTTTACATTTCTGCTAACTACTGTTGTTGGTGACATTTATATTTGTTTGATTTACACACATTCTAATTAATACAAGTAGTAAAGGGGAGAGTTCAGCGGTGAAGCTACAAAAGTTTACAAGTTGCTTTCACATGTTTATCGCTTTGCTAAACCCCAGATCCCTAATCAGCTCAACAGATTATTCCCTGCACTCATAATGCTCTGCTGACAATGAAATGTAAACAATCTGCTGCAATGGGAGAGGTAAGATCTATAGAGAGGATCTCAGTGTTAACTTATGTCTCTGTTCCTGGTGTCAGGAAAAAAAAAAAAAAAGCAGTAATACAAGCCTCAAGTGAATAGTTTTACTGCAAGTGAAAACAGTCTCACTGATCAAAAATTGTATGAGTATATATCCAAGGAACATGTCGTCCCACAGTTATTAATTGTTGAATACAGCAGCCAGCAGTATCAATCACTGAAGCAAATGGAAACAATTTCTCCAAAAAGAAAAAAAAAAGAGAGAATGTGTAAAGCTGGTCACAAAAAAACTACCCAAAACCAAACATTGTCATTTGAGGAAAATTAATATCAAAGCATTAAAAGGATAAAAATACATTAGCATAAGGAATAGGAGTCCAGAAGAGCTCTCTTAACTGCCCTTTG
Organism: Platysteira castanea; assembly: GCA_013397175.1. Lineage (NCBI taxonomy): Eukaryota > Metazoa > Chordata > Aves > Passeriformes > Platysteira > Platysteira castanea. Next base: position 169,100 of record VYXC01005347.1, read on the forward strand.
GTATGGCCTGGGAGCTGTAAGGGAGGTATACCCACACTATAAGGAAGAAGGAACTTCACTACATGACACTTGCTTTCTTTGATTAGAAATGGGGATTCTTTTTCCTTTTACTCCAAGAAAGATGGGATTCAGAAAAGCTGGCTATTTTTGCAGCTTTTAATCTAAATTACTTTTTTTCCCCCTATCTGCTACTCACTACAAGCTCACAGTATTGTTGTGTCTCTGCACAACACACTGGATCTTCAGAGAGTGCTGAGTACCACAGGGAAGACAATCCTACTTTCACCTGGACAGTATTCAGGTTAAAGGTAGATCTTACCTCAAACTACATCCCATAGTCCTGTAAGTGGGCTCCACTATGAGCTGATTTTGGCTGGCATTCACCCATAGAAACTTGATTTTCTAGTCTAGAGTTGACCTCTCTTCAGTCAGCATCTGCAGGAATCAAACCAAACCTGCCAGATAGACTGCAGGGCTTCCATGCAAATGAGCACACATGAGTTGGCCAGGCTGCACCTACATGTGCTCTGCTGTGTATTCAATCAAACATGCAAAAAGAACATATGCATTTTCGCAGTTCTTGCAAGTAATTAGGTTTTTCTCTGCCCTTACCACTTCATACCACAATCACAAATTTTAAGTAAGTAGGCACTTCTCAATAACTTCCAGCTGTAAGAAAAGGGTCTCAGAAGGATAGGATCATCTATTCTGAGTTCTTGAGCCCTGAGCAACAAGTTTAATTTGTTACACATCACATTCGATTGCAAGGCAGTCCAAGTTGCTATAGGGAATTCCATAACAGGAAGAATTGATATGTACTCAAATAAAAACATCTTTAGTCTAATGTGCAGTCAAGGAAGGCAAAGCCTATTCATAGTCTCTTGATAGCAGTTAAAAAACCATCACTTTACAGGCAGAAATATATAGCCTGTTTTCTCATCACCACCTGTCAACAGCAATGACAGCCCGACTGACAGACAATTTCAGCGTTCTCTGAAGCCCTCCATCCCCAAACCAGTATTTCACAGGTTCAGTATATCTGTTGCAGCAGGAAACACCCAGTTTATTCAAGGGCATTTGCAGTGTTGACCATTTTGTTCAAAAAATGGCCCCAGCACGGGATGTTTTACAGCAGCTTTCCCATCACGTGGGACCAGTAGCTGAAGCCTGTGGCTTTTCATTGACCTTTTTCCCCAAATGCATGTGAGCAGTCAGGGAGATGCAGCCCATCTAAGCTCTAGAGCTCCTTGTCAGAGGAGGTGACAGTGGTTAACACAGCTCTTCTGGGTGTCTAACCTAACCTGTGATTAGATTCAACTGATCTAATGGGATTGGTAAGATTACATGAGATTAGATCATGCCTGCACTCTCAAGGAACTGTGCTGCAGGAGGAGAGCCAGAGTCTTCATCTGGATATAATGATCTTCCAGTAGACAGCACAGTGTTGGCTCAGGGAAGCACTCCTACAGGAATCTTACTCAAAAAGACATCTATTCCAAGGTGGGAATTGTGGCTTAGTGCTCCAACTGGAAGAGAATTTTGGCCTTGGCCACTAGGTGGAAGGTTTCATGTGTCAAATATCCTGTGTTATGTTCTGATCTTAGAATTTTCTTGGAGTGCATGCAGGCCTATAGTTGCAGATATTTTCTGAAATTATCCTCCAGTGTGACACTTCTTTATGGAGTACAACAGCTAAATAGCAGAGTGCAGGCCAAACCACTGGGCCACATAGGAAGGCCTAAGCAGGAATTAATTTAGAGTACTATTTGGATCTAATCCCAAATGCAGGAGTTCAGGTATTTAATTGCACTGCAGCTGTTCACATCACTGTGCCAGAAGCAGAAAAGCATCAAGGAGGCTGGAAGAGCAAGGGCAGTATGGCTTCATTGGGTAGCACAAGGAAGAGAGGGGTGTATCTGGAAATCATTTGTACAGTCCTTCCATAATCAGAAAAATAAGAATTTGTAATGATCACTCCTGCATTAAGTCACTTTTTCCTTCTTCACTGCAAAAGTCAAGGAAAGGGACCCCTCATGCAGATAGTGTACATCCCTCCTCTTGTGTCTGCTTCCTGGAAACAAGGACAGCACAGAAGCAGCTCCCAGTTCACATCCTGGCAACAACAAGGCTTGCCTGAACACTTCAGCTCAAGACAAACAGAACAGGATGCTTGAAGGCAGCAAGATACAAGTGCTTCTCTTCAGAACACTGTGCTTCTGAGATGTGAATTTCACCTCATCCTCAGGGGAACTAGTCCTGAATCACACTGATGTAGCTGAGCACATCACCACACCAGGGACTGATAAGCTACTTCCATTCAGCTGCTTAACAGTAATTGCCCAAATACATGTCTCTTACCAGTGGGAAATGCAGGGTAGCTCCTGATGTGTTGCTGCTGTCTGCTGAAAGTTAGAGAGTTTCGTATTTCCCACGGAGTAAAACTTTTCAGGTTATCTGTTGCTGGGCTGTAGCTAACACATATTGAGTTCAGAGGATATTGTGCCTACAGGTCCATAATCCTGAGTGCAGTGTCAAACTCAAAGGCCTGAGAAAACAATAGGAACAGCTTATTCAATAATTAATTTTAATTAGTATTCCAAGATGAGTGGACAAAGGAAATAAACTCCTAACAATCTTATCCTAAAGAATCAGGATAATTACATTTGCATTTGTTTGTATTTGTTTAGAAAACCTCTGCAGCTGTGTCAGGTGGGCATGTTCTCTTGCATGAACTCATTCATTTAAGAAAAGCCGTATCTTGGAATAATTTTTTACCAGATAGATGTAGAAATTGCTGATGGACCCAGATGGCTCTGTGATGCAACTGTTTTCCTGCTGAAAGCAGGAATAACAGACAAGACAGCAAAGGTTCCCAGCTTCCTTCCCTGCTGGGCTGTGCCTGAAAGTTCCTTTTATTTCTTCCTCTCAAGTCTTACTCTAGTTCCTGTTTTGACTTCGGTTTCTCTAGGCTGTGTGTGCTGGTGTTTTTTCCTGTTTCCCTTCAGAAAGGAGCAGTTCACTGACTCCCTCCGCAAGTGACAGCCCTGCCTGTGCCTTGGTGTTGTGGGCTCCACCGAGGGCTCTTTCATTTCTGCCACACCAGCCCCTGAAATACTCTTACTGTGTCTCATGACTATTTTAAGCACAGCAGAGATGCAGCTCTAGCACATCTGGGGTGTTGGGCAGCTTCACTGCGTTTTTTGGGGGTTGCTTTTCTGTTTTTATTGGTAGCTCCAAATCCCGACCACATGGCATCTCACTTGCATTTCTGGTGACAGTCTTAGCAAGAAACTAGGCTTGCATTTTAAGGTTTTATATATAGATATTTAGATAAAAAACCAAGTAATTATCTGTTCATATAGGGATGTGTGTGCATGTGTATACATTTTCCAGGAGCTCCATGTCAGAGCTGTTGTTGATGTCTTGAGGTTCTGGATAGGTGGCACATGGATACTGCCCAGGAAGGGAATCCATAAACCCTTCGCCTTGGAGTATTTGAGCTCACTGTCATTTAATCTTTCTGGCTGAGCTCAGTGGCCCCATCCTCACAGTGTCCTGAGGAAGGATGTGTTATTTGTAAGGCCCTCTGTAAAATTAAGTTGCAGGTTGCTCTCAGCTCTTCAGCTCCTTTTTACAGAAGTGCTATCAAGTGAAGAAGAGGCTCTATAAGGTGTGCTATAAGAAGCTCTGTTAGCTCTGTAATTGTACATTACATTTATAAGATACACAGAAGTGCTGTAAGGTGAATTAACTGGCACTTGAATGGATTTTGATTTCATGTTGGTCAGAAGTAAAAAAATTCTGACTGGTTTTATGACCTTAAATTGCACCAACTGCATTGCTGTTTTTTGTAATAGGTATTAAGTGTCCAGAATAAAAAGTTAACCTGAGGTGAACTGTATGAAACATAGTGAGCGTCCCTTGTCAAAGACTATTTCCAAAGCCTTAAACATAGGTGATTTAGATTCCTCCAACATGATAATGTGCACTTGAAGACCATGACGTTGAAGAAGACCACTTTGGCAAAATCTGTTGCAAATCATTGAAAAAAGTTTGTTGTTTGGGTTTTTTTTTCCTTTTAACACAATAATACATAAAAATAAGAAAGCGAGCTTTTTGCCTCAAAATGCAGAGCCTGTGGCTCTGAGCAAAGCCGCGGCGTCTCCGAGCAAAGCCGGGGCGGTGCTGCCGGGCCTCTCTCTCCAGAGCCAGGAGCTGCGTGGCTGCCGCGGCCGCGTCCAGGCCGGAGTCCTGCTGGGCCTGGCTCTCGCCTGGGCTGCGCGGGATCAAACCGGGGCTTGTGGGTGATCCAAGTGTGTACAAAGACAAGCTGCAGGAGAGCTCCCTGCAGGAGACAGCGAGGCGGCAGCGCGTATCCAGTGCGGCAAAGGGAGCAGGGCTGGAGCCCCTTGTGCGCCCTCCTTGCCTCCCCAGGCCGCGGGCCGAACCGCCACAGGCTGCGGCTGCTTTCCCCGAGCTCGGCCCCGGCTGTGATGTGCTGGCTCGCTTTCCACGTGCTTTCCACTGGCGCTGGTGGTGCGGGCTGCAGGCCCGGCCAGAGGCAGGGGACAAGGGACGTGCCGCCGGCATGGCGGGATGTGGGAGCACATGAGGCCCCGGGAGCTGTCCTGCGTCCTCCTCCCGCCACCCCGGCCTGCAGGACAGGCAGGGGCTGCGCCTCGGTGGGAACACGTAAATACACAGTGATAACAACAATAGTAACAACAGTAAATGCAGTTAAATAATTCTCCGTTCATAAATCATATAAATGCGTTGATTTATAATATAAACCACATAAAATCATATATAATAAAGCAAAAACACGTTTTTATATTAATTGTATGAAGCATGAATATATATATTTCATAATGTAAACAATACATTTATATAACAACAGCTACATAATGACATACATATATAAATATATAGTATATAATATACAATGTATATGCAATGTAAGTTTGTATCAGTAACGTATTTTTATATGACATGTAATATAAGACATATATTTCTATATTTTATATTACTATGTACATTTTACAAAATAACATATGCATATGATATACAGTACATGCGTTACATGCATTGTATGTACATAATACTATATTTGTATTGTTATTGTTAGACCTAATGTTATATGTATACATAAACCCCTCAGCTGAAATACATGAGTGGATCTGTCAGGTTTGGCTTGTGCCTTTGCAGTGCCGGGCAGTTCTGTTGCTGTCTGGAAAGCCTGCAGGAGTGACTCCTGAAGAGGAGGGACAAGGAGAGCAGAGGTGCCCTAATGTGCCTTCTTATAAACTTCAAAATGAGGATTAACGCTATGGTGTCCAGCTCTTGCTTCTCCTCATTTTAGTACTGGTTTTCCATCAATTGCATTTTCAACCTAAATATATAGGTGGCAATGACAGTGTTATGTAGCAGCTCTTTTAATGATATCCCACTGCTGCAGGACATCCCTGCCTGACATATTTTGCCCAGATGTTTATTATTTTCTTTTTATGAATTGTGTTTAATTCCTAGGAAATAATTCAGAACAAAAATGAAATATTGAGAAAAAGTTTTCTGAATATGACTCCTTCCCTGAGAATGTTGACTGGTAGGAGACTTGCCAGAGAGCGGTGAGATTTATGTCCTGGGATAAAGACGATGCACATCATCTTCAGAGCTGTGAGGCTGCCTTGACACAAACATCTGAAAAGCTGATTATCTGAAGCGCTTGGAAAGTATTTCTTGCGCAAATGTGCTCTTTCATACTTTCAAGATAACACCTACCAGTGCAGTCACCTCTTACAGGAAGAAATTCTTCAGAATTCTCTAGAAAAAAAAGAGAGTGATACTTATTATGCAAAGGATGGCGTAGGGGTGGCCGAGACTTTGGATGGGAATTTGAGAAATAGCTTTGAGCAACTGGGCATGAGAAGAAATGTGTAGAGACAGCCAAGAGCAGTGATTGATTTCCCAGTCTCCAACTGCACCAACATTCATCTGATCGCACTGGTCTTTTTTTATTATGATTTATTTATGTATTTATTTTGAGTGTGTATTTTCCTCTGTGCTGTTCCACAGAACTGCTTTTAGATGAATATTTTGACAGAACTTGCAGTTTCTTCATTTAAATTTGCAGGAGACTTTTCTTTCTTTCTTCTTTTNTTTTTGTAATATTACTAAATATACTCTTAGAAGGGTCAGGCAACAATGGCACATAAAATATGGATTGCTAAATAACATCTCCAATTTTTTCATTATTGATATTCAGAAACAACTCTACAACATAGGAAGAAATCCATCTGGAGAATACAAGAGTTAAACACAAAATTATAGGGTTTGTAATGTTGATTTGATGGCAGATCTGCATGAATTTAGACCCTAATGCAAACTAAATAAGGTCAACACCAGGACAGTCGTGGTCAGCAGACCTTCTCTGCTGCCTGTGGAGTGCTGCCGTGCAAGTGAGGAAAAATTTTATATCAGTTTTGATGCTGAAGGACTGTCTTGTCTAATCATTCCCTCTGGTACCTCTGCAGGGTGCTGCCAAATTCAGTGGGGTTGAATCAATGTGAGTAACATTTGAATATTTCAAAACTGATAGAGCAATGCTGGAGCTATTTAGGTTTGGGATATTTTGAGATGCCTTGTAGTGTTCATCCCACAAACTGAACTGCCTCCTGCTTTGTATTCAGTGACGTCAGACAACTATTCCTTTGAAGGGATCTTATTAACACACACCCCACCCCCAAACTCTGATGTCTCATAGAGTCATGCTTCATTTTAGTGTTTCTCTCTGACAATCTAAACTAAAGAGAAAGTTATCATCTGCTAATAGAATAATTACAGTGTATTCCCATCTATTCCCCTGCCCTGCCCCAAAGGGTATATACCACTAAGTGTAAAAAAAGCCCTTCTTAAGGGGTCATATATGGTTATATACATAGTGTAGCACTAAGTATATGGAAAAACTTGATGATGGAATTTTTTTACCTTGAGTCCTTCCTATAATAACCACCCATCCATCTGTTGCCAGTATGTTTGACAGTGTGAGGATATGTTTATTATACGGGGGTGGATCTTGGCTCACAGTGCTGCTCTGGGACCACCTCAGGGGGTTGTTGTTAGAGCTGTTGGGTGGTGTGGGTGCCATGCTGGCTTTTCTCCCTGAACACACACGAAACCCTCCCAACAATGCTATAGGGTGTCTGTTTGGCACACATTGGTGCCAGTGAGTCTTACTGGGGACCATCATTCTTATGGATGGTGCACAGTGCGGTTCTGACAAAATAAGGTTCCTTGTAGGGAAAACTTTACTGGAGATACGGTCTCTCACTGCAGGACCTGAGACTTTTTGTGTTATCCCAACTAATCTCTTTTCAGCTCATGGGTTGTTTCAACACAGAGGGATTTCAGAAGACTTGTGCTTCCATGAGGGACATTACAGAGGAAGATATTTGAACTGTTAGAAATACTAAAACAGTTAAAGAAACATACTGGTGATGTAAGGATATGACTTAAATCAGGACTTAGCTAGATATACTAAATCCAAATGTCCAAAATCGGAATGAAGGCCCAGAGTGAAGCAAAAAACCAACACACACCTTTTCCTTTTGTACATAGAAGTGCTTCAAGCACAAATCCACCACAGAAATCCCCTATCCTACCCACTGTATGGAGTGGGCTTTGGTCTATGGCACTTGCGTATGGATGGGCTTTGCAAATCTGCTCCCCCCACCTCTAGCCATGGTGCAATTTATGATTCTGTATATTGTAAAGGAGTAAACTGGGGCACTACAAAAAGCCTGGCCCTCACATTTGTCCCCCAGCATTTCCTGTGGCTGCAGTAATTCCATGTGTTACACCATACACTCTCCACAGGCACGTTAGCAAGCTGGATGTGTTGTGTGCAGAATTGGAGTGGGAGACCACAGCACACCAGAAGGAGTCTCACCCGGTGTTGCAACGCGTTTATTTCTCTTCGGCCCCGTGCC
>VYXC01005347.1:177139-205488 GCA_013397175.1 Platysteira castanea
AGGAAAATGCATAACCACAACCCGGGAGCTTTTGCATCAATTTGATAGCCTCTGCCTTCTTTAAAGATATTTAGAGTTGTTTCAAAGTGACAAATATTACCTTATTCCCCATAAGGTGTTCCATGGATGAGGCAGTTTTTTGGCGTTGATAGAAAGATGATTCATTTGTCTGAACCACTCAGCCTCATTGTGTGCTCAGCTGGTAAATGGCAGTCATACCCAGGCAGGCTCCCAAAGAAGAAAATACCTTGTGCTTTGTCAAAAGGAGGAAAAGTTATATTTGCTAACACTACAATTTTCATAGGACTTAAAAGGATAAGCAGCTAGGGCTAAGGGGTGATTTATTATAATTTTCAGGACTCTGCTCTCTTCCACTCCTTCATTTATCTTATAAGCACAGATGCAAGGGGTTGACCAAATCCTCACTTGTTCTTGCCTTGGGAAAGTTTCCTGATTCAGCAAAAATAATTGTGCATTAAAAATAAAATAGGTTTTTTAAATGCAGGAATTTGCACAGGTGGATTTGTGAACACATGCATGTTACAGGGATGGTTTAGGATCTTGTCTGGATATGTGCACTTAAATACCTTTCAGTGATAGATATTCAGATTGAGTTGTTTCAAAGAAAAAGGTGATGAGGCACCAGAGATTACTTAAAATGAGCCATGAACATCATTTTTCAGAAGAGCCTTACTGGAGCAACAAGGAAAAATGATGTACAGGGAATCAAAATAGATCCTAAGGACATGCTGAACTCCAGACCCGCTTTCTTTCCTGACATGCTGGTGGCTGCAGGATGGCTGTGCTCGCTCAGAGAGATCAGTTATACTGACTTTATGTTTTGGGGAGGGCTTGCACAGAGGAAATTACCTTCACCAGGGCAAGGGCATTGACTGGATTTTGCAGATAGGATAAAATGATGCCAGTTCTGACAGCAACTGCTTAAATTTAAACCCCTCTGTATGTCCAACTGCAAAAGCCAGCCAATATTTTCAGAACACTGTCAAAAATAGTTCTGGTCTGATGTTTGTCCAATCCATTGAGTTCTTCTAGAGCTGGTTGAAAGAAGAGCTATATTTCAACAGGAGATTAATAGAAAAATAGAACTTTTCACTAAGTATTCTTATCCTTTTTTTTACTTGAATGTAAATTTGTGAAAGATAATTTCTCTTCTATATTCATCTTTATGCTTCCCCCACGCTGGTGCTATAGGAACAGTTCAGAGGAAACCTGCAATAACATTTTGTCTCTTGATGAGCAATAGAATGTGAAATAAAAGCTCCACTCCTAAAAAGAAACCAGGGATTTATGCTATTTACCTTAGGCATATAAACTGTTATTTAGGTTGAATGATATTGAACAGTTGATACAGAAAAATAAATCAGGCTAGTGAATTGGACCATGTGCAACAATGAGAATAACAAAAGAAATCACACGTATTTCTAATCAAACACTAGAACTGGGCATAAGATGGACCGGTGGTAAGAGTGAAAACTCCAGAATGAGAAGAAAAACAGTACTGAAAAGAACAGGTATTTGCATAAAATTATTATGCTTTTACCTAAAAATGACATGTGGGTGCACAGTTTACAAAGTTTCATAGCACAGTGGTTATGTTACAAATCAGAGACAGCTTTCCTCCTCCCACCTGGTGTGTTAAATGTCAGAAGTATGAGTATTCTATGTACCTGAAGCTGGGCTCCTGCACCAAAACTGGGTCATCTTCACCTTCTGGTCAATGGGCAAAGCGGCACTCATACCATGAAGATCTACCTGAAGGGTCTCAGGGGAGGCCTTGCCATATGGATGTGCACCTGTGACCTCTGAGACCAGATGTTCAATGTTAAAGACTTGTCATGGCATGGGTCATCCACGTCTTTGGGACAGGGGGAAGTGGAGGCACGAGACCTCTGCCTCCATCCATCTGCGTGTGTGATGGTAGACATGCCAAGCTGAGCAATCCTGCTGTGTGAGACTCGCTTGGGTATCTGACAGGCTGTGGCACTGCAGATAATGGAGGTTGTTTACCACTTGCAAACAATCTTCTACGGAGCACAGACAAGATCATGGCTCTGTCTCAGAAGTTATAATGGGAAGGAGAACTGATGGCATTTGATACAATATTTATGCTGAAGTTCAGTCAGCCTGTTTTCAGTCATTAATTACATTTGGCTGGGGAGCCATGAGAAGAGCAGGGCAGATGCTAGGGGGTCTGTGGTTTAAAGTTTTTGTCCTCCTTTCCCATGCTAGCTGTTCACCTACAGCCATGCTCCAGTCCTGCTTGTGCTCCCTTGATGTTCTCATGCCCAGATGTCCTGGAGCAGGGACCTGCCTCATCCCCAGGCCTGCTTCTGGGGGTACCTCTTGGAGCTGGGAGGTGTCCAGGGCTGGGGATATAGTGCTCCTGGTGATGAGTTTGGTGCCACATCGAAGAGACACACCTGAGACAGGTGCTTTGACTACTGGACTCTTGGGGATGAACAAATGGCATCATCTGGTCTCCTCCAGCTGTGCACCCAGAGGCACCAGGTGTTGAAGGATGCATGTGTTGGGAAGAGGTTTCCACTGCCTGGTGGGTCCTGAGTGACCAGGACTGTCCAAGTGCTGCTGGAAGCTCAGACATTTTGGAGTAGCTGCCTCAGCAGGAGGTAGTATCCTGCAGACCCACTGGGCTGCTCTGCAGTCTCTCTTTTTCCTCCTGGCACTGTGGGGAGCAGAGGTTACCCTCCTGGCAGGGTACAGCTCATTTCCATGAGGTCAAGCTTTGTAGCACGTAAAGAAAGGCACCTCAAGTAGTAAGTCATGACTTTGGCATCAGTGCCTTTACAAATCTAAACCAAGCTTTCTTTTTTTCCCCCTCCCAATATTATGGATCCAGTTGAAGAGGGCAGAACAGCAAAAGATCAACTTTGCTGGAACATCTTCTACTAAATAAAACTGAAAAGAAAATACCCATTTCCAGACAACCCTTGAAAGCACTTGGTGGTGCAGCCATGCACATCTATGTTCCTGTGCCAACCTGTGGGGCAGAAGAGTTCTGGGATGGCTCATCCCTACTTGCGTGTTTGGTGGCGTGTTCCCTCTGGTGATCCTGCAGTATCAAGTGTTGGTTGCTGTGTTGGCAGGTCCCAAGATAACTGAGCACCATTGAGCTTCCTGTCCAAAGCTGCTGTCTCCAGCATAACTGTGGCACAGAGTGTACTATGCATCCATGAAGGCATTGCCAAGCAGGGTGGCCTTGGCTTTGCAAAGTGCTTTGCAAAACACAGAACATGACAAGAAGGTCAGCAAGAAAGAACACCTGCTTTTTGTGGGTCAGCAGAGGTGCCTTCTACAGGCACAGTGTCCTCCATCAGGGCTGCTGGGCAGATGGTTGGGTCCATGGCATTTATCAATCTTCCCCTTTCCAAGCTACCAGTTTGTTCAGTCTTTCTGTGCAGGTCACATTTTCTGCATTCTTATTTTTGTTACTTTCTTCTGAGCTCTCTTCACTTGGTGCACATGTTCCTTGAATGGTGGTGTCCAGAATGAGAAACAGCAGTTTTGCTGGGCCTTTACCAGCAGTGGACAAACAAGAGGACTCCTTCACACACCTTCCAGCCTGCACCCCCTCTCCTGACATCTCCACAGGGTTGCTTCCCGCCCCTGCAAAAGTTTGATGCTGCTGCCTCACGCTGTGACTCACTCTGTCGCTCTTGCCTTGCTCCTCATCCTATGTTCACACAGCTGATGCTTCTGCCAAAGCAGTTTTTGTGCTTGTCCCTCCTGAATCCTACTGCTGATCTTAGAGCACTTGTCAGATTTTAGATCATTCTGAATTCTGCTCCTGTCCTTCAGCACCTGCAGACCTTCCGATGTTGATGTTTTATGCATTCCCACTCAAATACCAGGAGTCATTAGTAAAAATATCAGGCAGCTCCTATTCACAGCAGTGTGCAGCAGCCCATTCTATACTTCTTTCCTAGACACTCAAAGAACGCTCTTCATTCTTTGTAGGTCTTTGAACAAGGCCTGTAATCTCATTACTGAGGTTCATTTAAGAGTGTTTTCCCCCAGCTTGCATGTGAGAATGTCATTTGCCACCTACGTTAATGATGCTTGCTCACCTTGTAATGTTGTCTGAGAAGGAAACTGGGTTGGTTGCACATGATTTATTCCTGGTAAACACGTTTGCTGGTAAACACGTTTGCTGCTTTTTATCCTCTTATTTTCTTGTGGGTTTGCAGATAGCTCTGATTATTTGTCAAGTACTGTTGAGTGGTTTTTGAGTACTACTGAGTGGTAATCCTAGGCTTTGCCATCTGAAAGATTTTTGTCCTTTTTTCAGTCTTCTGGGACCTCCCCCATCCTTCAAGAACCTCAGCTATAACCGTTAATGACTCTGAGACTCCTTCAGCCAGATCCTAAAGTACTCCTAAGAAAATTTCCTCAGGCAACAGAGAGGGCTGTGGTCCATCAGTCTGGCACCCAGAGAACACATTGCCTCCAGGGGGACACTGCCTCTATGGGGACACTGCCTGCATGGAGAGAGCAGCCACCAGCCCCTCTCCTGCTGCCCTAGGCAGAGCAGAAAAGTGGGAAAAAGGAAATATTGTTGCAGGTGTGGAACTGAAACAACTGCTGTAGTCCCTAATTGGATTATTAATGTAAAACTTGAGCCCTATTGTCCATATACCCTCTCCTTTTCTCATCCTCTCTCAGTAAAGTGGATGATTTCAAGTCCTTGGCACCAGTTCAGATCAGAGAGTGCAAAGCACACACAGTACTTTATTTACAGTGCAACAGAGATCTGCAGATAATTCAGCCTCAGCGATATTACACAATTACTTATAGATGACTGTGTTGAAAATAAATGAAAATTATTATTTATTGAGAACTTCTCAGCAGTCACTGGGATTAAAGAATGTAATAACCAGTAGTATTCTATTTTAAACATTGTGTTAGGGGAAATAATACTTAAGTACAGGTATTGGCAAAAGAGTGTTTCATTTAAAGGGCTGTTAGACTACAATGAGTACAGGAAGTCCAGCTTTAAAAGAACTATGGCACTTGAGGTACAGCACAACTCACTTTTTAATCAAATCTCAGGGATGACACTGAAGCTCTAACTCTGAAGGCCCCTTCCCACCCAAACCATTCTGTGATTCTGTGATGCCGTTCGTGACTGACTGTGGCTTTGTTGCTTGGGAAAACCAAGTGTTAAGAGCCATGGATTTCATTTGCTATAAGAGCAAGTTGTTTGACCTTTGGCAGTGGGAGATTTGACACTTAAGTGGATTGATTTTGGCTTGGATTCATCCTAGCTAGCTATGGAAACATAAATGAGATGCCTGAATTAGGAGTACAGACACAGTAGGCTCCCTCCATAATCAGAGGAAATAAATGTGTGCCTCTGGAGGGTGGACTGGCTCGCCCAAGAACTGAGTAGTATTTATTTTTCTCCAGTGACAACGGGAAGAACCTAAAGTAATTGCATTCCTGGTTTAAATACCTCAGATATTTTATGTTATGTCAGTTCATATACAAGTTGCTCAGGTAGAAAAACAATGATGAACTAAACAAGACTCAAGACAGTATTTGAAGCATATTTTACATAAAGCTGCACAGTTTTGAGCTGCACTTTCCTTTTTGTTTGTTTGTTTGTTTGAGATTTGTTGGGGTTTTTTGTTTGCAGATTACAATTCTCACCCAGAAATGATTAATTTTCTGCTGTTCCCTCCTAGCTTACATAAAAGACTGGGCAACTTGTTAAATTGCATTTGTATGCCAGTTGAAATTAATCAATTAAGTGGCCTCCATGGGCTCACTGCAGCACATGGGCACCTCCTGATTTGCCCACAACTCATGTGGTGGGCCAGCAGATGGCTCTGGTGGCCACCAGGCTTCACCCTGGCCTTCAGTCCGCCTCCAGCCTGTAGCCTGCAGGCAGTGGCCATTCCTTGATTCCAGGGGGAGCAGAAAGTGAGCCTCTGTCATGAACTCATTACAGATGAGGGTCATTTCCCTGCAACAGCCACCAAGACAGGTGGTGCTGGAAGGGACAAGAGTGACCAGACTGGGGTCCCTGTTCCTATAATGGGGAGATGGAGGGCAGGAGCTGGTGGGGTTGTGAATGGGCCTCATGGTGGATCCTTCAGCGATGCTGTAGTTTTCTGGGTGCCTGGAAGCTGTTCTCTCTGCAGAGGGCATCCTGCCATTTTCAGGGAGGATGGTCAGTAGATACGTGCCAAACTCCTGTCTAGCGGCCGCTGCTGTAGCCCAGTGACAGTGCACACTTGGTGGCAAAGCCTTCGTCTCCAAAGGAAATACAGAATGCCCTTTGTGACCTTTTACTTCCCATGGGAATGTTCGGACCTGGCATCTTCACTGCCCCTTTCATAAATGCTAGTCAGCCCTGGTACCTGGCAGGCTCCACTACATCCACCTCCCCAGTGCAAGCTTGCTCCTACTCAGTGCTGCTTCAGCTCTCTGAGGCTTCCAGGTGCCTCCATACAAGAGGTGAGTCATGGTGGGGCTGGTCAGTGCCCAGGCTCTGCTTTCCTGGTCCCAGAGACAGCATTCTGCATCTCAGTGACTCCCTCTGAAAGCTGCCCAGAGCTTGGAAATTGTGCCTCTGACTTTACTGTCTCAGTGTCTGTCTTCAATGGGAAACTCCTATTACTGGGACAGAATGTTTTTGTAGAGATAAGAATAATTTGTCTCTGCTGCCTTGAGCTTTCTGACTCTGAGACATCCAGTCCCTTGTCAGTACAGAGAGAGGCCCTCAGTAGATGGGGAGTGGGCCCACTTCTTCTAGATGCCTCCTGAAAGGGATGAATGTTTTCTGGAGGTGTTGATTTTTTTTACTCACTATGGACAGAACCTATGGAAATAACTCAGGATGAACATTTAATATACAGTGACTAAAGTTTAGTGAAATAAAGGTACAGAATCATACTCAGTGTTGATATCCTGGGCTTTTTAGTGTACTGCTCAGCAAGGAACTAATTAATGTGGGAGAGAAACAATCAAGCGGAATTCAGACTGTATGATTTAAAAAGAAAGAACCAAAAAGTCTGCTAGTGACCCACGGAAAGTGGGTTTCTTTACATTCATCCTCCTGTCACTTGACACAAACCTGAACTGAGACAGCTGCACAGCTAAACCACAGTTACCCAGAGCCTGCGTGAGTTGCCAGGTTTGCTCAGTGATTGTGGGAGCACTGGCTCATTGCAGCCCCCCTGGGCTCAGTGTGGTCCCAGGCTCACTGCATGGCCCGCGGTTGACATTTAAAGCTCCTCTCCCCAGTGGGAGAGATGCTGGTTCTGCTTCTCTTGTTCTTTGGTGAGTGATGCCTCACCTCTCATCCCATGCTGTTCTGTCAGATGGGGTCAGCTGAGGCCTTGGGGCCTTTCTGCTTGGCAAGGAAAAGCAGGAAGATGCAGGGACACACATGCAACAGCAGAATTGTTGTGGGAAAATTAAAAATAAGGTGGAAAGTAGCAAAAAACCATCTCAGGTACAACACTTCTCAGGGCAAACACAGTGTTTATTTAGTTTCTCCTCTTGCTTCTATGCTATCAAATTAACAGTTGAATTCAGTTGGGGATGAAGCGTGACAAGTAATCCCTCGGGTGAGCTCTGGGGCTAATGAATGGGATGTAACTGGCAAGTGACTGAAAAGGGCACTCCAAGTTACCTGACAAAAGAGCTTCTTGCCAGTGCTGAGCTGCAGATGAAAGCTAAGGCCCAGTGGGAGGTTCCAGGTTACTCAGGACAGAGCCAGGGATTTTCACGAAACACTGATGCTGCGAGGCATCACTCCTCACACCGCTTCGGGGTTCACCACCTCCTGCATCTGAGCACAAGAGCCTGCTCCTGCCCTCTCCCCGTTATGTGCACAGACAGACAGACAGACACAAAGGCAAACTGGGTCAGTCACAGCTCCACAAGCTTCAGAGGGGCCACAAAGCAGCTCTGGGAGCAGGAGACAGCAGCTGGGACAGAGATGTGGACCCTCACTGAAGGCTCAGCCATACTCAGGTTGTCTTGGCCCAAGGCAGCAGCCAAGGGGCTCTTCTGCCATTAGAGGGTCATAGTGAAGCCAAGTTTTGGGTTCCATTCCTCTGCCCTTCCTCTCCTTGGGAATCTATCACAGTGCAGCTGAAGAACACCTGGCAGAGCAGAGCACAGCCTCATGTCTATCCTTTTCCCACGGGGCAGATCTCACTTTTTAAAAAAGGAACTATGGATCAGCCATGACAGGGAAGGCACACAGTGTTTGAGGTACGCCAAACCAGTGATGATTGTGTTCAAGCTTTCAGCAACTTTGGCTTTACACGCCACCATTCCTGTTGGGCCAAGAGTTCCAAGTTCCTGTAATCCATTACTGAAGAACAGAGAGTGAAGGACAAACCAATTTGTCATTCACTTTTCTAAAAAAGGTTAAAAATCTTTCTTGGCATTTCTTCCTTTGGTTTAAATAACAGCAATAAGATACAGCCCCATCCCCTAGTCAGGAAAATTACAGAAAAAATATAGAACCCCCAACCACTAGGTACTTTGACATGAGGGAAAACCATCTCCATTCCTTCACAAGCTCATCACAAAGCACCTTCAGGCTGCTGCCAGGGTGGCAGTGACCTCCCTAGGACCCATGTCTGCTCTCTGTATTGAGCGCTAAGGGTGTGGGCAGATTTGGCCAAACCTTCCATTGCTCATGGCAGCTGAGCTGGATCTCACCTGTCATTTCTTAATGGAAACACATGGAAGCATCCACTGAGAGCTAATTCAAGCCCTCACCCTGCTTGGCATCAGACACCTCCTTTGACTGCTCTGAGTCCAGTGTCCCCCTTGTAGGCTGGACTTCATCAGTGAGGTGCTGTGGATTACATGAAGTTCTTAAAACCTTTCTAAAAGGTGCGGATTAATAGTTTTTCTGCTCTTAGAGAGGCCACTTGCAAGAATGCTGCTAAGGAGGGGAAGAAATAGCTCTTCTGGGTGCTTTGGGGCTGTTTTATGCTTACAAACACACCCACTGCAGAGACGGGCACTGATTAAAAGTCAGTGACACTCCATAGCTCATGATTACACATGAAGTTGAAAGCTGAAGTGAACGTAGCCTTAGGAACCTTATTAATCTACAGTTTGATTAAACTACCTTTCAGCCTCCCTATTAAACTGCGATAGTTCCAGAAGAATAACAACAAAGTCATATGAAAGGCAAGACTGCTTGAGGGTGTTTTGTGTTGTCATTGACTACTCATAACTAAGAGGGGAAAAGGCATTTTATCCAAGGTAAGAAAAGATGTGACAAGCATAAATATCTCCTTTTGTTTGTTTTATCACTAATACATCCATAGGGAAGCATCACTGCACTGCACAGGTAAAACCATTTCTTGGTTAAGTCTCAGTGGCCATGTTCAACTGAAGCTAGGGAAGTGAATGAACACTAACATACAGCTTTTCCACTGATAAACCCACTGCACAACTTGCCATTGAAAAGGCAATGCAGACACAGAACCTTTCAGGAAGAAAGCTCCCACACAGCCTCAATGCCCCAGTTTTATTTATTAATTTATTAATTTGTTAATTACCACTACAGCAGCATCTGAAACCTCAGCTAAGGCCAGACTTTCATGAATCTGGCACTAGCAAAAATGAATGGTCTAAAATGAAGGGTTTCTCAGCTTGTTTGCATTCTGTTCTCAGTCAGATATACAAATTAGGGGCTCAGTCCCATCATGACATTACCACTGCCTCGTAAGAGATGGAGCACCCACTGATTGGTAAGGCAAACTCAACTTCATCTTCTTGGTCTGGGGTATACTGGGAGATGCACAATCTGCAGCTCTAACTGTAGGGATAAATAATGGCCTAGAGCAGTAGTTCTCATGTAGAAGCATATTTTACAGAAGGTGCATGAAAGTATGTAATGTGTCAGACATTCCCCTCATTTTATACTTCCCTTACTAGTAGATGAGTGCTACCTGGAGTGACTGCCCTTAGTTGCCTGTCCTGATGGAAGGAGACAGAAATCCTGCTTTAGATAAATAAGCACATATATGTGAAAGAGACTGAATGCTCTGTGATATTCACTAGCAATGCCACTTATTGCGAACAAGTCTCCAGTCTATGCTACATCTATTTGAAGAGAGTAACAACCATATTTGAGTTTCTGATTATTTAATACTTTCATTTCTCTTGCCTTTAGGAGGTGGACTCAGGCATACAAATCAAACAGCTACAAAATCTCCTGTGATTCCTCCTCAAAGAGTAAAATAATTAACTTGATATATCAAGACATAATTCAGACTAGAAAAGTTACTGCTGTTAGAAGTGGATTAGCTGAGTTACAATTGTTCAGCATCAGGAGATATTAACCTATATTTGCCTGATATTAGAAGTAAAACCAATCCAATAAATTCTATGAAATGGCTTTTAAAGTGTATTTGTAAAGAAGATCTAATATTTACTAGCTTAGATAGTACTTCTATTTAAATATTTTTACAAGCTAGGGAAGGTACAAAGTAATTCCTGGAGGGTAAGTCCTCAAACATAACAATTTATATGCCAAATGAAATCCACTGCTGATGTTTCTTAAAACTAAGTAATGCAGCATTAACCTATCCAAGCTCACCAGGCTCCCGACTTTCATCAGCATTCAATTGTTGATGAATTGCCAACATTTTTGAAGTAAAACCATATAAACAAAAGTACAAATATATTTAAAATGTAAATGCTTCTTTGGTGGAGATCAAGGAAAAGATTAAATACCTCAGTCTGGCAAAGGATGTAAGGATGTTCCTTAAACCCCCTTTGACTTCAATAGGACATAAACATATGCTTGAAGTTTGGCATGCTCAGAGCTTTGAAGAGAAAATTCACAGGCAGGTTTGGGAATTGCAGCACAGAGCAGTATCCTTCTCAGGTTTTGTGAGCCCAGCCACATACTGAGCCTACAGGCTTGAGTTAGATATCTGTAAACATGGCAAACATAGGTAAAGTCCAAATCCATGGCATACTGTGTGCAGGGAGTGGCCAAACTGAGCTAATAGGCACTTAGGAGGAAAAGGTTTTAGCTTGTCCTAATTGCCTGTTAGTGCCCCTTGGTGCAGTGGGTGCAGAGCAGGGACAGGCTCATGCAGCCAGCCTCCTTCAGGAGTCAGGACCCCCTGGGACCATGCCAGTCCCTCAGGAGAACAGGAGGAGGAGGGAAGGTACAGTGCTCCTCCATGGCAGCACCTGTGCAGGTGCCTTTCTTTCCTCTGCCAAAGAGTGTTTGCTCTAACAGCAAGACAAAAGGGGATACAGAATTTTAGCTTCCAGCCATAATCTGGGCAACCTCCACTCCACTGCTGGGCTTCCAGACACAGGAGAGATGAGAAGATGGGCATGTTGTGGCCACCTCTACAAGGTTTCGATGTCTTGGTGCTCAACACACCCCAGCCTCGCCTGGCTGAGGGGAAACCTGGAAGAAGATCTTCCAGGGAGCCACAGCAGTGAAAGGAAAGGGCACCTGGCTGTCTGTTGTGCCTGGCATGCAGTGGCAGACGCACTTCAGAAAACTGGCAGTTTGGGTTTAGGTTTCTACAGGAACAGATAGGTTAGGTATCAATGCCTATATCTTTTGCTGGATGCAGTCCCAACTTTTCACCTAAAGGTGATTTTCTGCCTTGGCCCAATTCATCAGCAGCAAGTTGAAACGTGTCTGTTTTGTAAATAATTTCAATTACAGCTCCCTGGTGCTTCCCTGTATGTTCCTGAGGCTCCTGTGGCCCCTACCTTTATAAAGTCTCTCCACACTCAGTGTGCCTATTGCCTGTGTTGTCCTCCTGTCATTTTCACTGGTACTAAATAAAGCTTTCAAAACTATTCAAAACAATTCTCATGGGAAAAATACACATTCCTCATGAGTGTTATTTCCAATGGAAGCATCTCAGTGGCCAAGTCATTTATTTTATTCTGGTATATCTTGTTAAAATGGTGTTACTGCACATGTTAATGGTCTTACATTCATGTTGAATGGGAGCAGGAAATCAGTAAACAAAAATGCAGCAGCCAAAAATCCCATAATAGATTAAAAGGCCATAATTATGGCATACTGAGGGTGGTGGTGGAGGTCACACTATATAACATCAGTGTCTGTGACTGAATGCTTTCCAGAGGTGTCATTCTTACTTTTGTCAAGGAGTTCAAGTATTTTGTTTCATTTCTTGTAGGTGAAGGCAAAAGATGGAATATTTCATTATATGATTATTTTTTTAAAAATATAAACAGAAGTCTATATAAGATGGAGGTAATATGTGACCTGGCACACTGAAAAAAAAATGACCTTGTAAATACTGATTTTCTCATCATCTGCAATTTAACAAGACTTGTGGGAGGAGGAGGGACATTTCTTAGAGAGGGTGAGAGAAAGGCAAACAGGGACAAGAACAATTCAAAAATAAAAAGGTAAAAATTTCAGCCTGATTCAATTTGTGGTTTGTCATGTTGGAATGAGCAAGCTGAAGAGTTCAAAATATTTAGCTGTGTAGGATGCCCCTTAGTGGTTGAATATAAACACTGTTGACAGTCAAAATAATTTTAAACATTGAAAAAGACCCCAAAATAATATTTGTATTTAGTAACAAGAACAAAGGATTTTAAATGCTAACATATGCACAGAAGAGCCTACAAAGCCATGTTTACATAAAACATAAGAAACAGTCAGAAAAATGCAAACCAATTGTAAGAGAACATTCCTGAATAAGCTATTGCACCAAATGAGAAGAAAACAAGGGAGAAGTAGGGGGAAATGGTCAAACCCTATTTCTACTTTTATCAGAATGTATATTATGGGATGAGTTGACTTTACAGAAGAATACAGCCAGATATTGAACTCTGCAATGGAATCCAACCCAATACTTTTACTGATGCTTTCTAGAACAGAGAGTTTCTGCACAGCTATGAAGTTATCTAGTCTGGAGCCATGGGCCCTTCCCAGTACCATATGGCTGGTGTAGCCTGTGGCCATCTCTGCTGTGACAGAAGGCTACCAGCTTGTGTTACAATACACAAACATTGCCACTCCAAAGGCATCAAGAAATGTTTAAGATTCAATAGAAAAAGCTAGAGTTCACAAATTCTGTAATACCCAAATGTACAGTGCAGAGAGTCTGTGGGAGATTCATTTCGTTTGTTCTAAGCCTTGTCATGAGGAATATATTGCTTCTAACCTCCTCTTTGCAAAACCAGTCTTTGCATTGGAGTAATTTACAAAAGCTGCAACACAGTGACACTCCCAGAGCCCAGCATCCACACTGGTCTGTTTACAGCTACTCTGAATGTAACTGTATTTTATACCTTTAGATCTCTATGTATACACTGGATAACAAAAGAAGTCCATAATATTTACAGAAAGTTTGTCTTATTTGGAAATCCAATGCTTCTGAAAGCAGTTATTTTTTCCTTGAAGAAGTCTGCAATTCTTCCATCTATTTAACTTTGCATGTAGAAATCACGGCTGCAGTGTCTCATTACCTCCACATCGGTAACTGAGGCAGAAAAGCCACTCATCAGCACTACTGACATAAGCCTGGACTTCTTGGGTCACATCCTAACACAGCTTAAGTGGTCAAGGGGAATCTCTTTGTTTGAGTTAGCTGGTGTGTGCTGTAGCTGGATATGCTGATCCCGAACACTCCCAGGAGCAAAGCTGCCCGCTGCAGCGCTGCGTCTGACGGGTTGATAACGATCTTTGCTGCAGCTTGAGTCTAAGGGAGAAACAGGGCAAGTTACAAGCGGATTCAGCTCAGTGCAACACAAAAGAAGGTCTTTGGAACCTATAAAGCACTTTTTTCTTCTCCGTGCCATTTAACAGGGTGTGACTCTGCTTTCTGCTGAGGAGCATTTCACACAATTTACTGCACGTTTTGGAAGGCTCCCCTTTTTAACAGTTTGTAAAAGATAGAACACATTTCTGATATGATTTTCCATTCAGTTGCTACTCACTGATTTTGGTGACTTTAATGGGGTTCCCTCTGACTACCTCAGAGGAAGTGCTGAATCAAGTGTGGAGGCTTCAGCATAAAGGAGGAAGAACTTTCTTATTCTGTAAAGAACAAAGATCTCTTCCTTCCCACAGATTAGCTACGAACACAGGATGCTCCCCTGAATGTTAGATATTAATTCAGGAAAGCAAGGTTAGAAGGGATCACTAACATCTTCTATGACCTCCACAGGTAGCACTAGACCAAGCAGACAAGTTTTAACACAGCCACTTTGTCAAGTCCAATGAAGAAGCAGGAAATGCCAAGCAAAGTGAAGATAAGAATTACTTATTTATTATCTGAATAACAATCAGAAAAGAAATTAAGTTACTGTTGCTTCCCTAGTCCATATGATACACTGACCAAGAGGCAGAAACACGGTTGCATGGAGTCCCTAGAAAGCAAAAAAAAATTCCTATAGATATTGGCACTTTGAGTTAAAACATAGCATGTGTCTTTCTGGTTGCTCTATTTGGTTTCTTTAAGTGAAATAATTACTAGGCCTAAAATAATGATCTTTTAAAAAAATGCTTTCCCTTGCAATCCATGGATGAAAAAGCATGGCATCACTGAGTGGAGCAACAGATTACAAGGAGCCTCTTTTTCACTTCCAGGTTCTAGGTTTTTTATTGAGCTTAAAGAATTAAAGCTGAGGGCTCTGACCTTGATAAATGTGTCGGACCGTGGCTACTTCAGCCACAAAATAAAGACAAAAGACATTCCAAATAGAATTGCTATGTAAGGTGATATCAAAAGATATGCAGGGATGTGTGAAAGAAATTCATGGCTAGGACTGAAACCCAGCATCTTTAGCTCAGCCTCTCAACTACTCAACTATCCCCTCTCAGCTACTACAGTCCATGACTGTGGATGCAGATCACAGTGCTAAGAGCTGTGACATTTTCCAGAGAAAGGATGGATACTCTGTAAATATGAAAATATGGAGTACAATGAGGAAGATGTTTTACTTTGGTGTATATATACATATATATATTTATAGCTGTTTTAGTCTCAATTATTCAGCTGATTTTAAAAGTTTTGTATACATGCTTTGTTTTCTTCATATAATGACTGATAGTCTGATTTTCCAAAGTTCCAGAGGTCAATACTGATTGATGTTTCCTTATCACGGCCACAGAAGCTGGCTGAAGTGTTTTACTGATGGATCAGCTGAGTTGTATCCTTCTTTCCATTAGCATTTTCCCACTGCCCCAAACACACAAAGCCATTGCAAGAGAAAATTATGGAGAAGCAGTTTCTCTTTAAGCACTGCAGAAGAATTAACTCCTTCCAAATATTCTGCATTTGGTACTCCAGCATGCTACCAATTATCAAGAAATGTCATAATTCATTTGCTTTTCAGCAGAGGATTAATTATTTGAGTTGTTATGTGGTTAATCCACAAGAAACCAGTGTTCCCTTGGGTTTTTCATGCAATAATTTGAAATAAAATCAACCTGGTCAAGGGAAGTACAGGTATTTTTAAGATTAATTAAAAGCAGGGAAAAAAAATCATACCTGCAGCAACCTTATATATCCAGGTGTCATTCTCCGGAGAGCAATAACCATGATTTCTGAGTCTTCGTAGAATTTCAGCCCCTACAATTCTAAAACACACAAAACATTACTAAACCCCAGGGATGTTTTACAAGTTGACCTCTTACTGAGATCTAAGATTAAGCCTAATGCAGTTTGCTACAGTGCCAAAAGCATCCCAAGAAACACAGTATGCAACATTTCTTGCTCACCTGATGCTCTTTTCCCTCGAGCCCTTTCCAGGCTCTAGGTCCCGGGGTATTTAAGCCCTGCTCCGTTGCATAACCTGTCACATGGGATCTGTCTGTGCTGCCTAGGTGTTGGCAGGGCTGGGGCCATCCCGCCTGGGGCCAGATATGTCTTGCAATATTGAGAAACTCTCTGGGAATGCCTAAAGCTCATTAAGAGAGCTGACCTCCTTAATAAGAAAAGGACCTAAGCCTGCTTTATAGATAGTACTGGACATAGGAAAAGGAGGTCATTACAGCATTTTGTGTCGCAGAGTGACAATGCAAATAGGATTGGATGGTGTTTATATAACTTAAAGCATATATTTATGCCCACAGGATGACCTGACTGGGTAGGAAGCTTAATGCAACCATGACCCAAGTTGAAAGGATGTGCTAATACAACAAGGCTATTTAGAGGCACATTTAAAAATAAGTGCTTTCTTTTCTGATAGCATTTCCTTTTATTCAGCATCATGCATGGTTTTGTGCATTTTTCTACTGCTAGATCTTTAAAACTAAATATATCTAATCTGATTCTTACTGTTATTACTATTTGTTAACTGTGATCTCTTTTCACTGTAGTGAGCTTGAATTTAGTTCTATTCCTGCAGTCATATAGCACACTATGTGAGAAATAGTGGTAAAATATAATCTACAAAAGTAATTGCTCCACCTTTCAGTCATGTCCATTGATAGACTGCTAAGAAAGCTCTTTTTTTTCCATTTTCAGTATCTGCAACCTTGCATATAGATAGCAAGGAAGAATTTGATTCCAGTTGCAGTCCTACTTCTAAACATGCAGGGTAAGAATCTTCAGGTGTTGTAAGTCAGGAGAGCACCAATGTGCACATTGAGCCCACACCAGTTTTCATGACAAGTGTTCCAGAGATCAGTGCTGACTTCACCCCTATAGTCTCTGCTATGGCAGCTTAAAGATCTCTGAGAAATATTGCTGCTGTAAAAGAGCAGAAACATAATTCTACTTGGAGAAATACTCTATTCCAGCTATTCCACAGGTATTCCACAATGATACCACTTCCTCATCTTCCTTTCAGCAGATGCCTAATGAATGTTACATAAAGGAATGCTTCTGTTTTATTCCGAGGCTCTGGCTTACATGGCACAAAGTGGGCAGTTCTCATTTTTCTTTCACTGCACCATGTTTGTAGAACACCAGCCCTGCTGGCATTCAGAGCTGTATCTCATTCAAAAAAAAAAAAAAAAAACAAACCAAAAACAAAAACAAACCCTTGAGTTGAATGCATCCTAAGGTGTCAATCAAAATCATCATCACTGAATCATCATAGATGGTTTGGGTTGGAAAGGGCCTTTGAAGGTCATCTAGTTCCAACTCCCCTGCCACAGGCGGGGACACCTTCCACTAGACCAGGTTGTTCCAAGCCCCATCCTTCTTGGCCTTGAATATTTCCACAACTTCTCTGGGCACTAAAAGTAAAAGACTGGGAACCTGCCAATCTTTTGGTTCCTTTTTTTATAATATGCAGTTTTCACAGTGACCCCATGCTAAACCTTTTGTGCTGTGTCCTTTTTCTATAGGAAATACTGTATAAACAGGAAGCAATCAACATGAAATTGGGAGCTGACTGAAGTTAACAGGAAGCCTATCAGTACCTGCCCAAACACATTTGGGATGAAAACCTATAGCATGAAAAGTCAAAGGCTTTTTTCTTGTTTCTCACTGTATGCCCTATGCCAGCTTTCCCAAACAATCAGGAGAGGCCCTGTGCTTGCTGCCCAGAGCAGGACAAGGATAATGCTGCAGTCTGCCTTTTTCTGGGAATACACAGAACATTGAGATTTTCCTTTAAATTTCCAGCCTTGCCTACATTCAAAGAAAAGCCTCCTTACTGAAGTATCGGAGTTTCAGGAGCTGCGGAATTTCTGCCATTTTGTGTGTAACTCTTTCCATTTGGAGAGGGGCAGTGAGATTCCAGTGACATGGTATTCAGAAAGGAAGAGCTTTCTAAACAAGTTTCTTTTTGTGGGAAATAAAAGGGAAAGGAAAGAATATACTTTGGCTGACATAGCTGTCTTTAAAAAGGATCTCTTGGCCACATGCAACACAGCTGAACTGTAGAATATTTTCTGTAATTGCAGGTCTTACCAAATCTGAATTGCGTGGCCAAGGACTCTGAAAGAATAACCATCCCAGGCTGCTTCAGGAGAACTTTGATCAAACAAGGGGTTGTCTCCATTCCTGTTGAAGTCCAAACCTCTGAGAAGTGAGTCCTGAATGCCAGGAGGCAGAGATGAACGTGCCCCTCCTGGGCCAGGGACCGGACAACGAGTCACACAGGCCTCTCTTGGCTCAAGCACAGGGATCCCATGTGCTGTGCAGACTGCTCACTTCATCTGCTAATGCCTTCACTGCTTGATGGAGGCATCAAGCAGCTAAGAATGCAAGCGATATGCTGACATCCTCCCCAATATTAAAGACAAGGGATACTTTGAACTCAGCTGTCAATGTTCACCACCTTGTGCTCTATTTCCATTAGGAGGAGAAATCAGTAATGGAATTACAAGTTCCTTTGCTGTAATCCAGTGCCTTTGGGACCAGCAAGGGCTGCTTCCCCAAAAGCAGAAGGAATCAACTGACAATAATAAATTCTTTTCACACTCTTGAAAGGCCCTTCTTGACTGGCACTCCCCAAAAAGCTTCCTGTGCTGCCAGTGATCATGTCCCTGCCTCCCCAGTGTGGAGCAGGGACTCTCATGACAACATCAACCACATTAGCTCAGTGCAGGAAAGCAGAGCTCACAGGGCTCTGGCCCATGCTCTTCAGGCAGATTTTGAAGCCTGTGCTGTTGACTACCCTCAGACAAATGCCTCAAATATTAAGACAGTAATCATTCATGGACTTGTCACTTTCTCTATGTGCCCCAGACTTCGTTAGGTTCTCTTTGACAAGCAGCTGTTTCTCTTGACAGCTAGACTTTATGATCTTAAGAGGTCTTTCTCAGCTTTAACAATTATACGATTCCTCCATAAGAATCATTCCTTCATAAGAATCCTCTTTCAGATCCTTAAAAATGTTTTATCTTAAAATCAGGCTCAACTTCCCAGTTTTCCTTGTTTCCTGTGTTCCTGTGATCCAGTGATTCTTATTTACCATCCTTTTTTCCCAGCTCATTTTTCCACATACATCCTAGCATATTTATTTTTATCCTGACAAAAGGGCCGCTACATCAACATTTCCCTCCATCCCAGCTTTAGCACCAGAAATTTCTCTTCAGGAGAGGATCCCATACTGCTTTCTTCTGCTCGTCAGTTCTTGCCATTGGAGACCCTTATGGACTCTGGAATAGCAATGGCCTATGGCACTTGAGACTCTGGATGCTAACAGGCCCTGACTCCCCCACACACAGGAGCCCACTGCCTACATCTACCTCCGCCTTGTTTTCTCCTCATTGTTTTCTTTTTTTTTTTCTCTACATCTACTCCTGAAAAAAATTTTAGCCATCCTGCAGCAGAGGGAGGGAGGGGTAAGGCAAGCTCAGGTGCATGAGTTAAACCACAGGAAGGGGTGGTGGAGGTGCCCAGCTGAGCAGCTCCCTCAGGCCTCCCCTCCAGTGCAGCCAGGTCACCCCTGCAGAAAGGACACAAGCCTCACTGGGAGCTGCTGGAACTGCTGGTGGTGGTTCCTGCTGGTGATGCTGATATGGCTGGGCTGTGCGTGCTGGCCGGGGCTGCCGTGTGCACCGACTGCCACACCCTGCACACGGGTATGGCCTGGGCCCCAAAAATGGTGGGGAAAGCAGGGGCAAGGCAGGTGGTTTTCCTGCTGCCACACTCGATTCCTAAGGGAACCCACCACAGTCACATTACTGGCTTTGCTGGGACAAGGTCACAAGACTGACAACGTGAGAGCAAGAATGGGACACCAAGGAGGGGACAATGCTGCCCCACGGGTGGCTGGGGTGAGCAGTCCTCACTGCCAGGGGAAGGCAGCTGCACACCTGCAGACAGGAGTCTCTTGGCAGCCCCAAGGCACCTCAGGCAGGTGGCATATGTGGATGTTGATGGGTATCAGTTTCTTGTGCCCCACCACATGCTCAGGGGGTTGGGGCTGATATCTCACAGTTATTGCTCCTACCTGACGGGTACAGATTGCAGGGAGAACACTGCAGGGCACTGCCTACGTGCAGTCACATTTCTGAACAATAAACTGGTTTAGAGCAAGACTCTCTGCTGGCTTTGAGGGCCATTAAGCTTGATTTACTCAAGGCTCTCTATACAGATACAGGGATAGAATTTTAAAAGAGGATTTCCCATAAAGCATATACCATTTTCATTCTATACCTGGCGAACAATATGACATTTGGAAGTCATAACTTTGAAAACAATCCAGATATTTAACTAAAGAAGTACTTTCCAAAATTCATCATCCTTAAAGAGTCCAGGCTGCAGGAATATGGGGCAGAATTCTGAACCTACCCACAGCTTCCACTATACACCTTTGTGCAGGATAGGAGTAAACATAAAGTGCCGTCACTGCAGGCAAATCAATAAAATAAACCATATAAGGAAAACAAACCACCAAATCTTCCTCAACACACAACTGTATGACTAATCCTGGACTTTTTGTCTTTAACAGTTATTAGATCTGAGAGCGTGTCCTTTCAAGTCATTATGTGCATTACTTAAAAATTAGAGCTAAGCCAGAAGTAGTTTTGCTTAAAGAAAGGTAACTAAACTACCAGTTCAGCTGGGGTAACAGGACTGGGCACTGTCAGCTTATAGAAGGAAGAGACAGTCCTGCCCCAAAGAGCCTACAATCTATGGGGAGGCAGACGGTTGCCACCAGTTGAAGGAGCACAGGGAAACAAAGAGAACATATAGGTTGGCATTCGAGGCGATATTCTCAGCTCACTTAATTTGGAGATAGTCAGACTGTCTCCAAATTTTTGTAGGCATTGCAGCAAAACACAATGTGAAAGAGAGATGTGAAGGTGGTAAATGATTTTGAAAATGGTAGGGGAGGCAAGTAACAGGAACAATGTTACTTATATTACTGTGTTACACAGTAGTATCTTCGCAAAGCACAAAATTAAGGAGATGCATTGGAGTATGTTGATGATGGAAGTAGGAAATGCCATCAATAAAAGAAAACTGCAATGCTGTGTATATGAGCTAAGGCATAGACTGCAGAGTTCAGTCCTCAAAGTCATCTAAGGTTACAGATACACAGCAGCAAGAGATTTGTGTTGTTGAGGCTTGTGGAGTTACCACTGAAGTAGCTTAAACTATTCATTTATTTCCTGCTGAGCATTGACTCCTGCACTTCCCACAGCTCCACTGCCAAGCAGTTACTCCTGTGTTTTCAGTCTGCCTGCCCACAGTGTTTTAATGCCATTGAGGGACAAAAGAATAGAAACTGACAAAAATGTAATAGAAAAATAATAGTAAAAAATCAAGTTCATTATGGCTACGGAGAAAGGAGAAATTCTTTCATGAAAGCAAATTTTGTCAGAAAATGCTGCAATTTGTACGTGTTAGAAACTACAGGGGGGAAGAAATCCCGAAGTTTTTCCCAAGCAAAGGTAGGTAAGCATTACTGTCGCTGGCAAAGCACAAAGTTACTTCTCCAGAGCTCACCTGGAACCCAGTTCTGTCAAGCAGGGCTGGATCCCTCTCACCTAACTCCACATAAAGCTCACACTGATGCCTGCCTTGGAACTGGTTGCTCTAAATTCCTATTCTAATTTACCTATTTCAAATGTTTATGTTAAGATCAGGGCAAGAAGTGACAAGAGTACTGTGAGTTGGTACAAACTGCACCCCACTGAATACAGCGGAACAATTCAAAATGAAGCTGTCATGAAGAATGGCTTTTAAGATGACCAAAGCAAATTAAAAGTATATACTACAAGAAGCTATGTTTAACCTCACAAAAGGAGGATCATGAAACCCTTCCTCTCAGATCCTGATAAGCAGTGAGGATGTCCTTGAACATGGATTTTTGCCTCAGTCCCCAGCTTCTGGATGTGGTCAATAGCCAAGCTTCATCTCCTCTCACTCAGTAGAGGGAAAGCACTGGTAACATTAAGCGGCCCTAGAAAAGCCAACACATGAGAAGGACTGAATTCAAGGCTTTGCATGAACAGTTACTATCTGACCTGATGTACAACTACAGCATCTTTGGGGGGATGATCTCCAATGTCCTAGCACGGTCATTGCCCTACAGAACTAACAGCCACTGATCCATGAGCCATCAGTTGGATGAGCAAACTTTCTGTCTTCTTTCTCTAGCTCAGATGTGTACTAGTATAGATGTATTTATTCCTTTCACAACTGAAAACCAAAATGAAAAAAAACCAAACTCAAAAACAACCCAACCCAAACCCAGGAACAGAAACAATGGGCATTAACAGAGAGATATGGGATCTTGAAGGTCTGAAGACCTTAATGGAAGCTAGCACCTTTTAAAAAGTCAATGTAAAAATCACTAGCTACTCTGATGTTCAGGTCCATCTTAATGTGCTGTACAGTTTTGCGGAATCTTTAGGCTGGACTGCAACAGAAAACTGTTCTAGCAGATATGGGCGGGGAGAAGCTTGCCTGCCTCTGCTGTGCAAGACATTGAATCATAGGCATGTCCTGTTATCTCACTTAATACACAGTCCTGGAGAGTTGGTCCAGTTTAAAATGCACAGCAGAATTACAACTGTCTTTCTGGAGCAACAACTTTATGCCTTGCTGCTTCTGTGGTGGGTTCAGAGGTCAACCAACACAGCATGCTATGAGAGAAGCTGCAACATGTGGCCCGAGAGCTGTGCTCACTGACCTGAGAATCATCTGGGTGCATACTGCTGGACAGACTTATCTATAGCCATTATTCTGGTAAGGCTCGTATCTGGCAGGCAGTAGGCAGACTTCCAGCAGAGGTCCAGAGTCCCTGTTCACCCTGGAAACAGTTGTTAACAGAGTTCCCCTTTTCTCACAAGTGCACTGCCCTGTCCCGCCATGTCTGAGTATTCAGAGCACGCACTCCATAAGCAAGGTAGTGCACTGAAGGACATGCAGTGCAGTTCTGACAGCTTGTGAAGAAGGTGGGGATCATCCTTTAACACAAAGCTGTTTTTCAGCTACCAAGGCACTGCCAATCTGACGTGGGAAGCCTATGGCACGCACCCCTGTGGAGGTATCTGGATACGAGAGTTGCAAGACACATCATTACTTAAGAGCACATGTACTCCTCAGACTGTGTGCACCATTTAGCTGTTATTAATCCATGACAGTAGATTATTTGTTGCTCTAAAGGAGTGACACACAATGGCAGCTATATTGCACAGAAACAAGGCATTAGGCTCTTTCCTGTGAACAGCCTGCAATTTCCCCATCTGTTTAGAAGCAAAGAGGGGTGAGTTTGTTAAGGAGCAAGGCATGTTCTCTCATTCTGCTCTACTCCCCAAAGTCCACTAAAATGGGTGTCTACATCAAGACACCCACCAGACGCTGGCTCCCATGCCAGGCTGAACATGTGTTCCTGGCTGGCCATCCTCACTGGGTGTTTTTCACTGTGAGAGCTGGTATGAGAAATTTTATTACAGTCTGTACTGAGAACTCTTCATGTTGTGTCCTTTGCTGCTTCTATGGCTGACAAGACTAAAAGCTGGACTGTCATACTTCATGTCCTCATGGCCATCCCTTATTCCATCTGCAGGAGGTTCCAAATCATGCAAGGTTTCATCACAGCATCCCAGGTATCTTCTGCATCTTGATACACAGCATATAGATACTTACCTGTGTAACCACTGTAACCTGCCCACTGCACATACACACACAGCTCAGAGCCTTTGGAATTTGAATTTCTTTGTAAAAAGCTGGATAGATCATTCCCAAAAGTGCTGTATTACTGCTGGGAAATTTTCTCATGAGTAAAACTGTGCCCATGAGCAGATGCACATGCAATCAACTATTGGACAGGGTTCTTTCTCCTTGTGTATCTCCCACAATGCGACCCTGTTACACACACGACAAGCCCTGAGGGTCACACAAGTGAGAAAGCTTAGGAAGCAGCCTTCTGACATGTAATTCCAGAAGTGCAGGAATTTGGGTATGGCAGATGAGGGCAGGAGGCTGTGAGATCTCCTACAATGCCTGTGCATGACTGGATGGCTTGCAAAGAACTGCCATATTTTGTGTGTGTGAACCACCCTAACATACAGCATGCTGTGCTCTTCTGTAACTTAGGGACATGTTTCATTTGTTTCAGAGCATAGCCACAGTGTGAAATTACAGCTGCAGTGGGGATATCTGGGGTACCAAGACTCTGGAATGGAAAAGGATTCATTGTAAGACACAGATGCATTCAAAGCATGACCACAATTTTGGTTCTGATTTTAAAGCACTGATACACAACAGAAGTACACCACTTCAGCCAGTCATTTCATTGGTCCCTCTCCGTTCCTTTCAAACAAAATTTTCAGATAGTCAAAATGTCTAAATTACTATATTCCATATGGCTTTATAAATTGTGAGTCATGACTTCTACAAAAGCACCTGTTCCACCTTCTAAACAACCCCATACTTCTTTTTGGAGGGGCTGCAACTTGTTCTACATGTGATCACAGTTAAAATGAATGTAGAGCTACTATGAAAATGTAGAATTTTACTGACATTTACCATTCTTGAATTACAAAATGTGTCTAAACATCCAAAGGTTCTAAAGTCTCCCACAGTGGTCTCCTAGGAAATTTTCTTACATTTAGTGGCAATGAGTATCTAGGTCTGTAACATCCAAAAATGGTTTCTGATTTAGAAACTGTAAATGTTTAGAAACTGTAAACTTTGATTCATCCTGAATGTATTTTGCAGAATGCTGTGTCTCCAATGCAACACGCTAGTGAATTAGTCCACCAAAACCACAAAAGGTCTGTAAATTCCTTTGTAAGACTTTAAACTGAAATATAAAAAGATATAAATTATTTGAGCTTTTGAAGTATGACAGAAAATCCTTCAAAGCTTTAAATTAAATTACATAGCTTTAGTTGCAACCTTGCTAGCTGAATTTTTGTTCTTGCATGCTTTCTGGTATGTTCCTTTGTTTTAGTTCCTTGCAATTTCCTTCATAGTGCTGATTGAACATGGTTCCCATTCCTTACTGTCTGTCTTCAATTTAAATGTTCTAATCCCTTAAACAGACATCGATTACTTCTGGCATGGCATTATACCAGCCTAGTTGTGGCTATTTAACACTACTGGTAGTCTATTTTTAGGCACAATCCTAGTAAAGGTACATGTTTCACGTTGTGAACTCTCTAGCTGAACACTGCAAGATTCTTCCATCAACTCAAGAAGAGGGTAAAAAAATCTATGCAATAAATATGAAATCAGGCATGACAAATACATCAATCCAAAGAGCACCATTTCTATAACATTTATTTTTTCATTAGGTGGTCTTTATTCTGATGTTGTGGATCTGTGAGGCCAAGCAGGAATTACTAGAACAGAATTCAAATTACCTAGGAGTGGAAAAAAAAATTAGGGTCAGAGCAGTGAGCATTTGCACTTAAGTACGATCCACTGGACTTGGCATGGAGTTCTCTCTTCAGAGATCACATTCCCCAGGGCACAACCCTAACAGCTCACTAGGACCAGACGGAATTCACGTAGGAGCTCTAAAACAACCGAAGGATGAAATAACACCACTGCAAGCCGCAGTGTGTAACCTCTCCCTGGGAATCGTCTGTGTCAGGGGATGGCAAGGTGGGGAAATGACTAATTTTTACAAAGGATTCCAGGGGTGATCTGAAGAACTACAGATGAGTGAACATGATGTCCTTGTTCAGCAAATCAGTAGAAGCCACTGCAAGGAACAGAATGAGCAGACACATGGAAAAATATACTGGGAAGCACTCCATTAAGCATCCGTAAGAGGAAGACACACTTCACAAGCCTACTGGCATTTTTTTGAGGAATTGGCAAATAAGCAAACAAGGTGTATTAAAGAGAATTTTTACAATTAAATGGAGAAAAAGAAAGCCCTTAAAAAGGAAGTCTCATGGGCTAAGAAGATCCTCAATTGAATGAATAAGCAATTAAAAAATATGAAAAAAAGTAGTAATGCTGTTTTTCCACTGGAA
This sequence comes from Platysteira castanea, assembly GCA_013397175.1. Lineage (NCBI taxonomy): Eukaryota > Metazoa > Chordata > Aves > Passeriformes > Platysteira > Platysteira castanea. Next base: position 203,025 of record VYXC01005347.1, read on the forward strand.
GGAAATCACCAACACAATCCTTTGGGACTTTTTGCTAGGATCTGTGCTGCTCAGCAAAGTCTTAAATGACCTGGAAAAGGTGATGAATAATGGAAGAACAGAGACTGCTGATTCCATTACAGTTATCACAGGGATTAAAATCAAAAGCTGACTGTGCAAAGCTGCAGAAAAGCACTATGATCATCAGCAACTCGAGATAAAATGGCAGATGAAATTCCATGTAGGACATCACAAAATGGTGGACATAATTACGTAAACTGATAAGGTCTGTTCATGAATGAAAAAAAAAGTATCATGAAGATGTCAGCTCCATACCCAGTAAGGGGTCAAAAAAGCAACCAAATTATTTGAAAAGGACTAGAAAACAAACCAGAGCACACTTCAAAAAATGTGTGGTGAACCACAATTTTTAATAACATTGGCAGTTTTTGTTCTCTCATCTTCGAAAGGATGAAGTAGACTTAAAACAATTACAGAAAAGGGCAAAAAGGGTACAAAGAAAAGTAAGAAAAGTTTCTTTACAGGCCTCTTCAAGTTGTATATGTCCTTCTACTCTTCTTCCCTGCTTCCCTCCTTCCTCTGTATGGAGTTCTGTGTTTTTACCAAAACTTCCATAGTCTTCCCAGACAGAACAAGGGGTCAAAATGCAAGCTGTTGAGATTCTCTGTTCTAACTCAGTGTTAGAGGGAGGGCTTCTTCCATCTTCCTATATTCCTACTCCAAGGCAGGAAATGAATGTGGATTCACTGCATTAATATACAAAGGTAAAAAAAATCTTTTTTAGTTTTTTACCTCTTTCCTGCATCATAGCCTTGTCAACAGGATTTTTACTGATTATCAGACATTGACTTCTCCACTTTGAATGCAGAGACTGCTTTCAGTGCAGAGGTTCTCCGTGAGTTAAGAACTGCGGGAACAGACTCTCCCACCTGGAAGTTACTTTCAAAGCTGACTGTAAACTCCTCCCACTTCACAGCTTATAGAAATCTCAGCCCTCCCTCTGCTTTTCCCTGATGGAGAGGTGGTACTACTCTTTAAGGATGCTTCACTCTTACCTCTCATGTATGGGAAGCTGGACTTTCTTTGAAAACTGGAGCACAGGTATTACAATTGCCAAGGGGTGCACATGCCCTGATTGCTTCATCTTAAAATCTAACTGACCAGTTTTGAGTCTGATGGAAAATCACTCCAACTTAAAAGATGTGTTCATGGATTCCCACTCATTTGAGTGGGACAGACAATCAGTTACCGAGAAACCCACTGCTTCAGTCCTTGGATCATACCTATCCAAAGACTTGTGCAGTTCAGTTCAGGAAGAATGGGACTGATGGGCTGTGGGTGGGAAGCTGCCCTTTGTATAGGCTCTACAAAGACTTTCCACGAGGTACAGATCAATACATTCCTATGAACTTGTACACAAAAGCCTTTCCCTGCTAGAGATGATTTGGTTTTTACACTGTCTATAGAAATGTTGAATTATACAGATTACCCAGATTTCTCCTTTGCTTGGGTCCCTACAGCCTGAAGCACTCATCTTCATTAACTTAGTGTCACATATTTTTGTGAGCATCAGAAACCAGAAATGGAAGGCTAAGTGTAGCGCTGTAGAAAGAAGATTGCTAGTCACTATAAAAATGCAAAGCACAACCAAGAGAGGGTGCTTTAATTTCAGATAGACAGCTGTAAAATTGCTTACCAAAGATAGCTGGAAATTTGCTTGTACTTCTTCCCAATTGCAATGCAGAGGTGAATGGCTGTGTACTGATAAAGCCATCTGTCTTGTGGGTGCCTGGAGGAAGCCTTTGCACAAAAGCAATATTGCCAGTTTTACAGTTAATATCCTGGTGCACAATACTCTTGAGCTGAGAGCTGGATTGCAGACATTTCTGCTGCCTTAAGGCATCCCAGAGCACAGCATGCCCGGTTGTAATGACTCTTGTTCAAAAGCACAGGCTGCTGGATTGGGAAGGGGGATGAATAACGCTGCAGGGCATAATGCATTGCCAGCACACCATTCCACGCACTGAGATAATAGTCAGGTCCATGGACTCAGATTTGAACCCAAAGAAGAGAAAGAACAACAACTGTCAGAATGCTTTTGTTGGGTAGGTTTTTCAGGTGGCATGCATATCCTGGAGTGCTGGTTTTGACTGGGGTAGTGTAATTCCCAGTAGCTGCTGTGGGGCTGTTTTGGATTTGTGCTGAAAACAGGGTTGATAATTGTACCGGATTTGTGTGGCCAGGTTTCAGTAGTGCAGAGGCTACAGCAGGGGCTTTCTGTGAGCTGCCAGAAGCTTCCTCCATGTCCAGCAGAGCCACTGCCAGACAGCTCCAAGATGGACCCACTGCTGGCCAAGACAGAGCCAATCAGGAATGACAGTAACACCTCTGTGATAACATAGTTAAGAAGGTAAAAAAAAGTTATTGCACATCTGTAATTACAACCAGAGAAGAGCAGAGTGCA
>VYXC01005348.1:0-14201 GCA_013397175.1 Platysteira castanea
TTTTTTTACCTGTGGACATTTTACCACTTGTGAGACTTTTCAAAGACTTTTGCCAACATTCCTTCCACTAGACATACAAGGACAAGGGTGTTTCTCATGGGATTCAAAGGGGACTTTATTTTAAATACCTCTGGAAAATAATATGTCAGTCTAAAAGTGTCCGTGATTTTCCCACATTCTTCACAGCAAAATAGGGAAACCTCAACCTTTTTCCCAGTTAGTTTAATATTTTATGTTTATTATCTAAACATTTTTTAGGGGAAGAGCCTCAAATTCACTTTCACAGAAATGTTGTTCTAAACCAGATACAAGAGTAGGCAAATATTCTGAGGCAGGTTGTTTTATGAACAAATTAATTAATATTGTAAATTTAGGTCTTTTCTTTCCTATGTATTAAAAATCATCTCAATATAAGAAGCATAATAGGTACCTGTGCCTGGTTTTTAATTTCCCAATTCTGTTTGCAAAAGAAAATGCAATTCTGCTATAGTTCCCTTTGCAAATGAGGGCAATACTAAAAACCCAAAAGAACATCAAAAGAGTGAGGATGAAACTTGTTTAACTGCAGAATCTATAGGGTAAAGTCACTCTTAAGAAAATCCAGTTTGAGATTACAGATTTATGAAATCAAATACCTGAAGCGACAGGTTTATGCCTATAATTGAAAATTCTTGAAAATCAGACATTCTTATTTTTTGTCAAAAAACCTAGGTACTTTACCTGCATAATTGTAATTTTACTGCTCAATGTCTTTTTAAAAATGAAAACTGCATAATGAAATCTTCTGACTGATGTATGTTCTTACTATTTCATTTTAGATGTGTTTTCCAAGAGGTTAGTTTCTAGTCTTAGATACTTTTTTCTTATACTGAGTGATAAAATTTGTTTGTAAATACGTATATATGGTGGATAGGTCCTCTCTTTTGATGAATATCCTTTCTACTTTGCATGCATGTAATTGGACAAAAAATGGTACAAGCAGCAGAAAATGAAGCCGACTCAAAGCTGTGTGTTATACAAATACAGGTGCTTTAAATGCAGTATTTCCAGTCTTGACCCTCACCTTCCCATTGCACCCTGAGACAACAGGTAACAGGTAAGGAACTGAAGAGTCAGCCTTGGAGAGAGGATTTTTCTGCTGAATTGACTAGAACTTTGACACTGATTTTGCAAGCAACATGTCTGAACCCTCCTACTGCACAGGGTCTAACTCTGCCACATATTCCAAGTTATGCACAATCCAGTGGTTTCCATCATGGGGCAATAGACAGTGACTAGGTCAATGCAACTGATGTAGGCAATGCATCTACTAACTTCAGTTTCCACAAAAATACAGACAAATACATAAGCAGCAAGAAGACAAAGACAAACCCATGAAGCTCATAAGCAGACTGTGTGTGGTCATATATTTAGGTACACAAATATCTACCAGCAGTCAGGGCACCAGGGCACTGTCCAGGTGTTGGCTGCTTGTTGTGCATGTGCAGGTTTGGAAGAGGAAAGGAGTCCAGTAGTGCAGCAGAATGGGGAAGTTGAAAGGTGCTACAGTAATACAGGAAGGTATTCAGATTATTGTGCAGAACAGATGTTCTCTTTCAACTCGCTACGTTTGAGGAACTTCCCCAAGTTTTTTCCTTTTTGTCCATTTGTCTGCAGTTTGGTGGTCTGAACAGAGAAGAGAAAAGGAAAAAATGGCACTTGCAAATAAAACCCCAATGTTGAACATCCTTTATAATGCTTGCAGAGATAACTTTGTCTCCTTGGAGACCTTAAACTCTACCATATATTAAGGTTAACTTAATCTACAGAACAGAATCTTGTGACCAGTGTAAAACCTACAGGCACAAAAAATCTGGACACGCTGTGCAAATGGACTCTGACATTATCCAACTGCTCTTTTTCAGGTACCTAAATCCAAGTTTGTGAAAATTACATCTTGGCTCTCAAGGCTAAAAAATGTCTTTGGTGTTCCTTACTGATCACCAGACATCTCAGCTCTGTCCAAATGCATGGCAGTGTTTTCCCATGCACCAGGAGGAAATGGAGCGTCTCATTGCCCTACAGCTGTGACTCCACCAGCAGTGAATAGGTGATGACAGATGGGACATTGGGTTTGGAATTCACACGATTTCTGAAATCCCATGTGCTTGCTGGTGGGCATGGCAGTGTTTCTTCTCATCATTTTACACCCAAAATTTCCCTCTGCTGGTTTATCTTAGAACAGATAAAGACAATTACTATACGTGTATGTATACATTCCTATTATTTGAAAAAAAATCTCAGATATTTCCTGCTCTTTTTCCACTCCTGCCTCCCACCATAGACCAGCCCAGCCCACCCTTGGGAAACACTCTTCATGCTGAGGGCATGCATTGTGTGAGTGCTGGCAAGTGCTCAGGGGTTACGCCAGGAGGGAGGCAGCAGCTGAGTCAGAAGCACTGCGGTAGCGCTGGGCTGGGGGCAGTCAGCAAAGAAAGAGCAGAGAGACAGTTCTTCTGTTTCTGGCTGCTAATGAGCTCTCGGGTGGCAGTGCTGTTCTCATCAGGACTATTTGTTTTTACAGGCTGCCCTTTGTTGACTTTAGGCTTGTTTTCCTTGCCATGCAATACAAATATTCTCAGGCGTTAAGCTTTCCTTGCCCCTACTGCCTTCTTTTCATGTGGGACCATGTAGGAGCTAAATTTAAATTTGATTGATAGCATTTAATCCAGGGAGGGTCAGGGTGCTATTTTCCTGTTAAACATTCTCTGGTTTGCTTCTTCTGTTTACAATCATGTCTTTAAAGTACTTTAGTCAGTCCTCCTTCCCAATGAAATCTTTTCTGCTTTCCTTGCCGTTGTGGGATAGTTGCTCTTAATTACGTGGAGCCTCATGCTGCTTTGTCTGATCCTAGATGGAAAAGAACAACAGCTATAGGCCTTTAAACCAGATGATGCCATGACTTACATACTCCCTCCCATTATAATAGATCGCAGGCCCTGAATTCCACTGTTGTAAACCACTAAACATGGAAATACGAAAGCAGTCCTGGTTGTGTTTTCCCTTTCCTGACAGTCTTTGAGAAACATCTTCCTTGAGCAACCACATTCTCAGCATAACCATATGAGTTCATTTTTATAGCTCTGAAGACAGCAATCTTAGTGTCTGTCTCTGTACTGGATGTAAGTAAAAATTTTCTCCCTACCAGATGTCTGCACAATCTTATACACGTTATTTGCACATATTTTGAGCATGATTCCTCTTGCTGATGTCAACTAACTGCATGCATAGGCTTTTACTGACTCTACCTAGCTTATACTGTCATTGCCTCAGTGGCAAAACTCTGACATTCTTAGCAAGGTGGAGGGGTTTAGGGCTAGAAAAGGAAAGGCAGGGCATCCTCATTTAATGCTTTGCATATTTTCCCTTTTTCCTGGAGAATATATGTTTTTTTATTGAAAGTCTTCTGTTTTCAAAAATAATTCGCCCAGCACTGATAAAATATGCATACACGCACACACACCAGAGCAAATGAAAGAAAAACACTTGAACCATTATGTGAAGTTGGAAGTCCTTTTAATTTTTTAAAAAGCCCTTTTCATTTGTTTGCCACTGTAGTCATGTCATACTCTTCATGATGTACCTGCAGTGTTCCCTAAAGTACATTGGCAGTAATCTGCCCACACATGTGTACAAGGCTAACTCATTGGTGCTTTTCCATGGTATAGTTCATCAGGGTTAGGGATTAGATTTTACGAGTTGTTGACAAATCTAGCCAAAAAAACATGTGTCCTGACTGACACTGTTTGAGTAGCTGGTATTTTCTGTTCAGACAACCTGTGAGAAAAATGTCTTTAATATACAGAATTTTGAGTATAAATTATTTTTAAAATATATAATGGCAAAGAGCTATCTTATGGTCTAGAACTTTGACATTTTGTACAGATGGTTCTGAATTAACCAGCTGCTGCTGGAAGAGCTGAAGTGTGTATTTTCCTGAGGAGCTATGTAGCCATGTGTGCACACACTCAAACCCTCATTCAGAGGAAGAATACATTCAAACAAGTAAGTATACCTCTTGAACTATGCTGTTAGAATCTTTAGGGCTTAACTGCTGGGAATCCAACAGCACTAGACTGGCTCACATGTTAAAAATGCTATTGAATGAAATATCATTTGTCATTTGGAAATGGAAAATTTGGAAACAGAAAATTGTTCTCCTGAGAAATCCAAAAACAATGCAACACACCCACCACCCACCTAAATCCCTCCAAAAGCCTGACAAGAAAACATGAGGAAAGTACTTAGGAAAAACTAGTGTCTAGTATTTGTCCAAGACTCTGTGACCCTGTGAACTGCTTGAAAATGGAAGAAGGGTCAACTCATTTTTGAAGAAAGGATCGCAAGAAAGAAGATAAGCAGACCTCTGCACCTTGCATATCCAAGAAGAGGGCTTCACTTTACCTAGTTTAGTTGAATAAAAATTCTTTGTCTGTCTGGAGTACTTTCCTCTTATTTTATCATCATGGGACGCAGGAGTGGCCACAGGAATGTCTGTACTAGTTGTGAGTAAATGTTCCTTTTATCTGGTCTTCCTTCTCCATAAGTGTCCATAAATGGATGATAAAGGGTAAATAAGGACAGGACAAGAATGCCTGATTCTTCCCTATTTAACTCCTCTGCCATATCGATTTTTTTTGAGTAGAACTTTTGGGGACCTGATGCAGATTGTCTGTTCAACAGCCTTCAATGCATAATTGCTCCTACTACTTCTCCAGTCTGTCTTTGTGCCCATATGAACTCTTTCCTTGGACAAGAACAGCTGTAGATCTTTGTCCCATGAAGAACCATCCCCTCTTGTTTACTCCAACCCTGGATCTTATAGCCTTTTTATGATGGCTCCTACCTCATATATGGGAGTAGAAAATTAAAAATTAAATCATCCTTTAGACTACTCATGATTTGATAGACAACTGTCACATCTTACCCAAATTGTCTCTTTTTCAGCCTGAAGGCTACTACCGCTACTCAGTTGTTCCTCTTGGAGAAGATGTTTCTCATCCTTATTGCACTTTCAACAGGAGGAGACCAGTACATCATCAGTACATAGGTTCTGGACTGTCTAGAGGGCATTTTGTGCCTTCCTGATGGGCTAAAATAATTTAGTCTTGGTTTTGAGTCCTTCAGCATTTGTTTCTTTTTTCTCTTTTGGCTTACTTATGTTTTTGTGTTCCATTGGCTAGAATGCATATTACAGTGTATGTTCCTTGCCTGGATACAACTTCATCTTTTTGGAAGAATATCTTATGTCTATGATAAAGAGCCCAATTTTGCTCTTTAGTCACATCAGCTTCCCTGATAAGGCTTACCTAACAGATGACAAATAAGGAACCAATAGCAAGATTTCAGCACCCAGTTCTGCACTGTGATCCCTATCACGTTCTTAGCAGCATCTTCTAGCTTCTTTTTAACAAGCTTCTTAAAAAAAAAAACCAAACCAGCACCCAAAATAAAAACCAAAGCCACAAAACCAGCCAACCAATTGAAAAAAAAACCAACTTAAAAAACACCAAAAAAACCCCAGAAACCCACAGTTATCCTTTGGAAGCCAAACACAATGTTTTGGACTTTATGACCTTAATGTTCTGAAAGACATCCAGTATAAGCACATTGGAATCATGATACATGGAGAAGATTGGCAGCCCCAAAGGGATTTCATAGAATCATAAAATGTTAATAGGTTGGAATGGACCTTGAAGATCATCCAATCCCAACCGCCTTGCCATGGGCAGGGACACCTCCTACTAGACCAGGCTGCTCAAGGCCTTATCCAACCTGTCTTTGAACACTGCGAGGGTTGGGGCATCCACAACCTCCCCCGGCAACCTGTTCCAGTGCATCACCATCCTCCCAGTAAAAAACTTCTTCCTAATTTCTAACTTAAATTTCCCCTCTTTCAGTTTGTATGCATCACTCCTTGTCCTACAGTTCCCAGTGAAGAGACCCCATCTGCCTTCCCTGTAGGCCTCCTTCAGATACTGGAATGTTGTTATGAGGTCTCCATGCAATCTTCTCCAGGCTGAACAGCCCCAGAAACAGCCCAGCAGATAGTAGTGATGGAGGGACCATGGCTTTGGCACAGGTTTGTTCACAGACTGGGCAAAGCCAGTCATGAAATCCCACCCTGGATTTATAAACACTAATTATCTTCTAATGTTACCACTGTAATTAATACTCTACTTCAGTTTCTTTGTCATATCTCTCCTTGGAGGGATAATTTATATTTTCATTGTGTTTCTTCGTAGAGAAAAGGCTAAGAACTGTGTTTTAAAAATGCATGAAAGCCTAGTAGTTCCTTCATATGCTATTTTAAATCAACTGGTGTTAAAAGTCTCTTAATAATATTGCCCTAAATCTTAATCCATGGCTAAAGCAGAGTTGTCTAAGTCTGAACATCAGTGTCTCCTTTGTGCAAATTTAATGAGTGTGGAAGGAAACCTGAGCATAGCGTTGAAACTCAGGTTCACACCTTTGCTATTCTGCATGCAAATGTGAATTTCTGATAAGATAGTGATGATGTACATGTGGGGTTCTAGCAAAACGCAGCTGACTTTCAGTTACTGGGCTCCTACTGAGTGTGCTGGCCTCTTTAGGAGAACATCAGGAGGCAATTTGTGTATTAATAAATAACGTTTATGAGAAACATCATGATAACACATATAAAAGGCTAACATAGAAAAATGTGGGAAATTTCACATTTTTTGGATCTTCGACTTCGAAATGAAGACTTCAGCTCATGACACTGCATGAGATTTGCTTTCTCAGAGCAACTTATACAGAAGACAAAACTGTACAACCTCCTTTGAATGCCTTATCTTTAGTCTCTCAACCCTCATGTCTTTTAAATGAAGGCCTTTATGTAGTAGGTCACAAACACCTGAGTTTCCAGGAAGTGCTCCTAATAAAAAGCAATTGTGAAGGATTAGATAGCACTCAATATTTTATGGCTTTCAGATTGTCCTCTTTTCACCCTGTTTAATGTACCTATTACACATCAGCTTTGCCCAAGTTCAGAATTATGGAATAATCATTCTCCCCCTCTCTTATTACTAATGGCAATGACAAAACTGTTACTGTTGTACTGTTAAACCCAAAATTACTGAAGGTTCTCAAAGCAGCTAATCTTGAGCAACAGATAAAACCCCCTCTTCCTCCATCAGTGTATTGCTGGGGTTAGTTAGTTCATGCTGTTTGCAATTTTGTAGGTCACACGTGAAGTGAAACCTGTATCTGTGGGCTCAGGACAAGACCCAGTACTGACTACAGTAAGTGGGCATCATCCTGTGGATTTTAATATGTTGCTTTGGAAACAGGCTTTCCTGGCATTTCTGGGGTACTTTCCTACTATTTTAAGATAACCTGATTAGAGTATATCTCTTCTCTCCCTCCCTCCCTCCCTCCCTCCCTCTTTTTCATATTGATTGAACCAAAATGTCCAAAATTAAACTAACAGCTATGGGCACTACATAGATACCAGGGCAGAATGTCAAACACTTCCTGTTTTTACACCAAAACTTAAAAAGATTTTCTTCTCTCTTCTTCTGCTTCTGTGTCTACCAACCACTTCAAAGTTGTCATTTTGATAGACTTTGACAGCCAATAACTGAACAACCAACTTGAACTGTAATAGCATGGCCAGAGGTAAGAGAGTTTCTGTAATACTTACGATGATCTGAAACAAATTATTTGGCAAAAATATCTTTCATTAAATGGGAAGACAAGGTGTCCTGTGAGGTCTCAAAAAGTCCAAAATTTACAACTTTTGTCTTGGATCTCTCAGTTTCGTTCTGGATAATAAAGGAACAGAATAGTACGAAAATAACCCACCCAAAACTTCTGAGTCTCTTTCAATCCACAGCGACTGCCTGAGGGGCAGTTTTGTCTATTATGTGCTTTTCTCATAGGCTGTTTCTGGTAAACAGTTTGTCTTAAAAATGTCTGTCATTATAATCCCTGCACTTACAGGGAATGCTTTTATTCTGAATACAAAAAATACCCCACTGAGACAGCCATGTAATCGATATAAGACTGCTTGATGATCTTCTGAAAAATATTCCTTGAGTATCTTTCCATGTACCTGTATCTTGAACTTGTTCCTGTGTTTGTTAGAGTGTAATTGCCTAAATTTTTCCAATAGAGAAACCTTTAGTGAAAAAAGTCCTGTAAAAGTAGCCTGGTGATCTGCATAAAGACAACAAACTTTGTATGGGCTTTTCTTTGTGGAAATCTTTTTTCTTTTTTTGCTACTTAGTTACTCTGAAAGATCAGTGGAAATTTCTTACTCTTTGACACATGAGCTTTCTGAAAATTAAAGTCCACACTGCATGTCATTCCTGTCTTAACTGACAGACAGATTGTATTTTTATTTGTTAAATTTACTGCTGGAAAGAACAGGAAAAAATCAAAATCACTGCAAATCCAGGCAGCATGTTTATGACAGTGGTGTACAGAACAGGATAGTATGATAATAAGCATGGAAACACACTTCTCTAGGAAGTGGTGGAATCAGCTTCTCGGGAAATGTTAAAAAGCCAAGCAGATGTGGCTCTCCGTGATCTGGTTCAGTGGGCATGGTGGTATTTGTTCAAAGATTGGATCTGATGATCTTGGAGATCTTTTCCAAACTTAATGATTCTGTGATGCTAGGTAGTACAAGATTGACTGACTTTGTCAAAGTATTACAAGTCTATCTCTGTCACTCTACCATCTTGTCCTATCTGGAGGCAAAAATACTATTACCGTACAGTTCTGTTCCTCAGCCAAAACTGAAGATTAGTCATAAAAAAATTAATTTGACCAATATACATTACGAAGTTACAGCCCAATTTGAGGAGAGTTCACCAAGATCCTTACATCCACCAGCAAAGTGAAGGAGGACCTTGGAATTCCCACCTACATTTTATTTTTAGTTATTGTTGATGAACAGTGTAACAGAAAAGAAAGAAGATTTCTGGAGTGCAGCTTCAGAACTTTCATTTGTAAAATGCCAGAGGTTATTGCCTCTTCTTCCTCTGAAGAGAAGTAGTCCAAACCTTACCTAGGGAAATTAAGTGACCTTGGGACCCCAGGACACTACCCCATGTGAAGAATGTGCTAAGAAGAATAGAAGGAAGAAGGAGCTGAGGGTAGGGAAATTTGACCGATGAGAAGGGTCAGAGGAAGTGAGCTTGTTTAGTCTAGAAGGGATGAAAATGAGGGAGGACATGGTGGCAGTTTTCTAATATGTAAACAATTACAAAAAAAGATTAATTTATTGTTCATTATGTTCACTAGTCTTAGGACAAGAAATAATCAGATTAAATAAAGGGCATTTAAGTTATGTATTAGAAAAAAGCAATTCTTACTAAAGAAACATTGAAACAGTGGTACAGGCAGCCTAGGGTGAGTACAAGTCTTCCTTCACTGGAGATTTTTGAAAGAAGGTAGGATAAACCTCCCATTCAGACTGTCTTGGCAAATGTTATCCCTCCTCTGAGTAAAAGGAGGGCATAGATGATCCCCTGTGGTACTTTGCAGCTTTATACTTCTGTGATTCTAGGATCCATTTCTGAAAACAGGTAAAGTTTCTAGAAGCAGTCTGCTCTTTTCAAAGCTGCTCAGCAGCCTTCTCACCTCTCTGGAAAACCCATGGCACATGTGGTGCTGGATCAAAGACCCTTTTCCATCTTGGCCACCCACCAGAACCTTGCTATGTCTACTGGATGCAGAGAGAAAGCAATAATAGGTGACCAATATACTTCACCCTGGAAGAACCTGGTATTGTCTTATGTTAAACCACCCACAAAAGGCTACGTACAAAAATACACAGATTACAGAATCTGATAGAATGTTTGAGGATAGAAGAGCAAGACAATCAGCCAGAACTTTATAGTTTTAATATACAAATGTCATGGCTGGACACAAGGTAAGAACAAAGTTATTCTTCCTGTTTGGAAACCTTCTTAGCAATTACTCTTGAGGCCCTGACCAGATTTGTCCATCTAGGATGGAAAGATTACCCTGCTGTTTTTTCCCCAAGCTTCTGCCTAAACTTACAGCATCTATTTTCTACTGTCTCATCAATCCTTTGTCTTCTTGCCAAAAAATATCAGAAGTGCCCTGTATAAAGGAGGAATCTTATGTGTCTCTGCTTACTGCACAGCTAGAAACAACTAAATTTGGAGCCAAGGAAATTGTCTATTAAATTCTGAGGGTTGAACGCAAAGATGATTCTTTAAAATTGTGCATTTTCTTGCTAGGAGTTCATTTCTTCTAATAGGCTCACAAATCAGACCTGTTCTGTACTTAGCAAAATCTGAAGCAATTGTAATGCTGCTCAAAAAAGAGAAAGGCAAAATTGGAAAATAAATGGTTTGTCACTAGTGCAGCTCATTTAAAATCCTTCAGCTGTTTTCCATGCTTAGAGATCCCTGCTAAGTTGCCTGGTCAGATTCTTAATATTCCTTGTGAATGTGACTGACTCCAACTCTTTTATTCAAAATTAAATCCTTTCTCCCCTTTCCATCACCATCTTTGAGACCCACCACAGGTGGGTGTGTGAGGATGCCTCAAACGTCTCTGCAGTCCCACACTGTAACAGAGCATATATGAGTGCCCTGTGAGAAGGAATGCAAGCTCTGCCTCATCAATTTTCACCATCCCATTGGGGAGAATAAAACTCCTAAATTTTTTCTTGTTCCATAGAGTTGTCTTTACTCTTCTAATTAGCTGCATTGTTGAGCAATCAAGTACGTGATTTGTAACAACCCCAGACAACAGCCATTGCCCCAGACCCTTAAATCTGGCTTGGAGCAAGCTGTTTACATAGCACAACTCCTCATCTGATCATGATATACCCAGGCAGTTCCATGAAATACCTGCTTCTCCTCTCAAATGCAAAACTCATTGCTTTTCTTCAAAGCTGGCATCCCAGCACATTTTGTTTCTCTTTGTCATGGCATACTACATTTAAGACATTTCATTTTTTAAAATCCTTATTGTGTTGCTGTTTTACTGCCATCCCACTGCAGCTAAAAAATTACTCCCAGTAACTGCAAGTCATGTTCTCCTTGATTTTCTTTCTTTGTTTTTTTCCTTGGGGTGTGTTGCCATATAGGAAAATGGGCACGTCAAGCTGAAAAATTGCCTGTAATCCATCCATTCATCCTTTGTTTTTCAGATTTCTGTACACTTTCTCTGTGGAAGTTTCTTCCCATATTACTCTTTGTTTTCTTGATCAACAACTTGTAAATCTTCTTCACTTTAGCACTGTTCAGGGCTCTTCATGGCCTCCGTGCTCTCTGTCCCCTACTCTCTCCTCCAGCAGCATTCACAGTTTATTGTATCAACAAAAATCTTCTCTTCCAAGTTCGACACATCTCATTCAAAATGAGACCTTGATCAAGAGTTGCAGTTGGCTCATTAACTGGTCACCTGAAACTATGGAAATGATCCTTATGCACCTAAATGATGAAAATTATTATCTATTTTTGTTTGCATGTATTCCACACATCTCCGTTTCAGTATTTTATATTATCAAAGGCATTAGGTACATTTGCTTCTTCCAAAAACAAGAAATCTGATTCATATTCTATAAAGCACCTGCTCTAGAGCACTGCTGGCTCTTGTAACCTGTCAAGTGCAGCACACAAACTGTAGTAGATCCCCTATTGTGCTGATGGCTACCCTTACAGGGGAAGAAAGCCACAAAGAGAGCCAGAAAGAAGCCACAAAGGCAGCTATTATGCCATATGTTTCTGGCATATAATAATGCTGGTGGAAATCACCACTCACCTTCTAAAGAGGGAAATGGAGTTTTCCAGGAAGATCAGACCATCAGAATTACTTCCCATTTACCAGATGCTCTCCCTGGTCTCCACTTGCCAGCAACAAAACAAGTGTCATTTGCTCTAGCTCATCCTTTCCCTTCTCCTCAGTCCTCCTGGTTCCCTTGCTCCTTGGTCCCTCTGAGTTCCTACTCACCACAGGGCACAAACCCTTGCCTGTTACAGCAACAATTCTCACAACTTTGGTTGGTAAGTCTTTGAGTTTGGCTGTCTTTGGGTAGCAAATTTTGCCTTCAGCAAGGAAGGAGCACCAGGTTACCAAGTTGCTTAGGAGAACAGAACCTCTCTGCTCTCCCCAGGGGAGGCTGCATCCATCTCATCAGGAATGTGAGGGGAAAATGAGATCTTTTCTCTCCTTTCCCTCTAGTAAAATGAGACACTGCCTTCCTCAGAGAGGAGGGTTGTACAGCCCACTCTGGTGGTTGTTAGCAATGAAAGTCAAACACATTTTTTGGTTTTTCATGCCTCAGCCAAGCCCAAATCCTCTAAGTGTGCAGCTGGCACATATATGAGTGGCTGATGAGCTGCACTGGCCCAGACAAGCTTGACTAGGATACAGAGATGTGGCTGTGGGTAAGCCTGACGCAGTGGTCCGATGAGACCAGACCACAGGTCCTGAACTGGCAAAGGAAATGCAATGGGAGTCAAAGTGTGTAGCATAAAGGGGAAGTGTCTTATCCCCCTCACCAAGGAATGAGCTCATCGCACACGGCAGAAGAAGCATTGCTGCTGCCCTCGGCATAGACACGCTGAGTTACAGTGGTCTGTTTTAGACATCTGTGGAACAGAAGATTCGAGAGACAAAGCTGTAAGTGGATCACCCATATAAAATGAATTTGTTACATTTGCTACAGAATACAAACTTACTAAAATTGTAGCTGAAATTCAAAACACAAGTTATCTGAGCCTGCAGCCCAGTTAAGTATTTCATCCATGCCTTTAAAAGACAAAAATTAGTAAAATCTGAAGGTAGAGTGACATAATTTACTCTGCACATATGGAAATGTAAAGAGAGAAACCATTGTGAAGGTTACAATACAGCATTTACCAGTATGGTGGGCATATCTTCTTAGCACTTAGATTAACAAAAATAATGAAAACACCCCTAGACTGACTTCCATTCTGAGTGTTTCATCACATTAAATTTGAATTTATTTTGCCCTGTTTTGAATTCCTTGACCCAGATAAAAATTCCAGTAACTGGTTTCACAAAGGCCTCAGTAAGGCATAGAGAACGGGAACCATTGTTTTTATATCACTGTTTCGCAAACAGATGGACATGTCTTTGAATGAAACTAATGGGAATAACAAGCATTGCCTTCTGGGAATATTTAACATGGGGATTTTAAGCTGATCTCCAACACAGCTATGTGTCAGGTATTGTTTTCTGTTTCTACACATAATACTGTGTATGTGTGCTGGGCTATGGTGAAGTAATTTACTCTCATACTGCCTTATCTAAAATGGTACTTAGTAGTTTAGATCTGGACCCATTTTATAACACCATCATTCTTTTTCACTTCAGAATTCAGTTTTAGTAAGGGATTTGCAGAGGTGGAGGTACCTGGGGTGTGTAAGGCAATGTGGGAGAGGAAGCTGGAAGGGAGCACATAGAGTTTTTGGTTCCTCCCAGGAGCAGAGATGACAGCTGGGATTTGTGTGCCTAAGCAGTGTCTAATGCGGGAATGCTTGCCAGCAAAGTGCCATGCCACAGGCTACGGCATAAGACACTGAGAAATGAAAGGAATAAAACCATGTAAAATCTGCAAGTTACTTAAAATTTAAGGAAAGAAAACTTTGCCTGACTTACACAAAACACTTACAAAAACAAGCTTTAAACAAAAGGATTTTTGGAAGTATTCTCAATAGATTCAAATGGCATATTTCCAAAGTGTCTTTTGAAAATGAGGAAGGGCAGATTTATTGAAAGGTGCCTGTAGGGGGAGGTGGTTGCCTGGGAGATTGGCAGTAAACATTTCATCTCCAGGTCACCAGCTCAAGCCAGCTCTGCTCACTAGTGGTCAAAAGCCTACTGTATTATTGTCATTAGGAAAGGACATGAATCATTCCAGAGTCTGTGGAGACATGAAAATGTCTGGTTCAATAACATATATAAATTATTTTCTTAGAATGCTTCTGGGGATGTACAAGCAGGGCCAGGATCTGGACTTGCTGATCCTTGTGGGTTCCGACTCAGCATATTCAGTGATTCTGTGACTTTCTGAATGTCTATACAAATACTAGTCTAGAAAAAATGAGTCATTTTTATTTAAAAAATAATCTTATTAACTATACAAATGTAACCCTTCCCTTCCCTTCCCTTCCCTTCCCTTCCCT
>VYXC01005348.1:19206-50016 GCA_013397175.1 Platysteira castanea
GGGGGGGTGGGGCATGTCTCATGTCTCCAGCTAATGGGAGTGTTAGCCCTGGGAGAAAAAGTAATTTCCATCTCCCAGGAATCCCAGCTCCATGCCAATGCCTTCTCTGCAAGACCAGCATTGTCTCAAGCACTGATTCTAATCAGAGACCAACGCAGAGTCTCCCTTGTTCATGCCCAGCTCCCTTTATCCAGCAGCTCTCTTCAGGCAGCTAACAGTGTCAGTAGCATGAAGCCTTTGCCTGCACAAGGGCTGTGCCTAGGGTGTACATTGGGAACAGACCTTTTGCCTAAAGGACCCCAGATCTCTCTTGTGGACATCTAGGGCTTTCTACCATGACAATAGCAGTCCCTTATTGTCAGTCACAGCTACTTAGATCTTTTTGACATTACTTCTTTGCTTCAGGACTCACCCTGCAATGAGAAGATAGGATGCCCTGTGCTTCCCAATCAAGGAAACCAAGGAAAATTTAAATGGAGACCCTTGAATGAGTAGTTTGTATTATAAAGTTGTGAATTTCAGTACACTCCACATTACTTCTCTGACTTAACGGTCCTGGGACAAACTTTTCCTGAGACCCTTTCAGCAAAGCAAGCAGACAATTCACTGAAGTCAATAGAAAGTATTACAGATAGAAACCTGCTGAGGGTATGGAAATATTCCCCTCATCTGACTGAGAGGAAGCAGCTATTAAGCAGCATCAGGAAAGAGTTAAAAGAGCCAAGTAAAGGTGTGATTGCCTGGTACGATTAATTGTCATTTCTAGTTCTGGAGTGCCAGGGGAAATGTGATGTCAAGAGGGCAATAGTCTATATCCCCCTTGTATAAAGAGAACAACTACCTAAAATACAAAGCAGCAGCATCACGCTCAGTATCTCCTGCTAAAACTGAGGGAAAATGAGGTTATCCAACTTTTGTTACTTATTCTGGAATTTAGCCAAGTTAACAAGGTTAATCTCATTCTTGCCAAATCTGTCACAGGGTGTTCATGTGGTCAGTACCTTGGCAGCTACAATGTACACAGCCCCTGTTTAGATAATTCTTTTCATACACATAGTGTAGAAGGACCTGGCTCTTGCATACAAAGTAATCGTGAACCAGAATGTACTTATTCCATGAGTGCAGCAAAATATTTCTGGAAAATTATTTTCTTCCTCCCTGCTAATCGGTTAAAATCGCATGGGATAGCCAGGGTGTACTGCAGATGGAAGTAATCAGGAAAATATTCAGTTTCCATAGGAGATTTACTTTTTTTCCTCAAAGCTTGGAGTTTGATTACTCTTATTTTGATGTTCTCCAATCTGTTACAGCAAAAGATTATCCTCTTCTCCTTAGAATATCTTGATTACAAGTTTTGGAGTTTGGGTTTAAATTCAATAGATCTGCTGACTTCTTTAGAGATGAAACCCATGTCTTGCCCAAAGTGACTCTCCACAGACTTCCACTTGTAATCAGTGGAATGAAAGTTGCTCCTCCAGGCAATGATTCACAGCTCCCACTTCAGGCTCATGCTTTGAATCTGGCAATGACACCAAAATTAGATGTGTAAGGTGAGGCCAAATGAATCCTTCCCTTTGGTTCTTTCTGATGACTAATGGGCCAACTTATGAGAGATTTGCCGAGGCATCTGTTTGTTTTCAGAGATAACAGTTAATATCCAGATAAATGGTTAAACATGTACAAATAAAGCAGGAAAGTACTGTTGCTCATTGTCACTTTGTGCCTGATTGACCCCGGCCTTTTGGCAAGGAAAAATACCAAGGACCCACCACAAATCTCCCTGCCTATTCCTTCTACCAAAAGGTTGTCCTCAACCTAACCCCCACACAGAGTGTTCCAGCTAGAAGGCATTTTGGGGCAGTCTGAGGAAGAGAGATAAAATGCCTAAAGGAATTTCATACACTGGTGATTTTGTAGAAGGTCATTCCAAAAGGGAAGCTGGTTGGGGTTACTGGTACTGTACCAAGTTGATGCCTATCAGGCCTTAAAAAAAATTCATGTCACTATCATTGGCACAAGGATATATTTCCCCATTATACTTAATATAAGCCAGTATAGAGGAAAATGTACAGAAGGGAAGGCATGACAGATGTGAATCACCTCTAGTAACTTGCAAAAGTCATGTACATGTGTCAAAACAGTATATTAAAATGGATTAGCCATTCATACAAATAAGAACAACATGTGCATTTGTTTCAGCTAGGATAAAAATCACAAAGGCAATCAATTCTCATACAGTACATGTGAAAAAAAAAATCTTGGCACAAAGGACAGCTTAGCCCAAGTGTTCAGATACATGTTTCAAGTACACATATTATTTTTTTTTCAGCTTTCAGGTTACTAGTTTGCTCCAGAAGGCCATGAGAAACCACAGCTTGAAGGGAGAAATAACGACTTTACACTCTAAATGTATTCTCTAAAGTCACACTTTTTTGTCTTGCTTGAACTTTTTTCCATGTGGATTTGAACCCTATTCACAGACTCATGCCAAAATGACTTTAAACTGTACAGTAAATACAGTTTTTTGGATAATAAATTTTCATTTGGGCATTTTTTCCCCCTGACTCTTTTTAGCTAAACTTTCACCAAATACAGAGCTGCCACTTAGCATGCACAGAGCATATTTTCCACCAGTTGGACTTCCACTGTCAACCATGCATGACAACCATATTGACAGATGGACTATATTTATTTGACATGTTTTGGACCAAAGAAGGATGTTAAAGCTTTGACAAGCGTAGGTATTTTGCTATTAGCACATAATAGTCCCAGTAATTTTCCCCCTTATTGTTTTTTTGGTTCAGAGATGACAAGAAGCATCACTTTGCTCATTGGTTCTCACATGCAGCAGAAATATTTGATTTTCCAAGAGTACGCAGCCATGTCACATGAAAAAAACCCCAAAACAACAGGGTAGAAGATCATTATATCCCTTGGTAAAGATGTAAGGTCCAAAATCACTTCCACAAGCTCAGCTCCCCCTTGCCTTACAGCCTTCTGAAATGCTGTCAGATAAAAACATTTCTGGCAGACCAAATCACAGAGGTCAAATCTCCCTCATTTCATTTGGCAGCTCAGCATATCCACACATTGCCCACTCTTAAATTAGACCCCAGTGATCTGTTTATTTCAACGGCAATGACAACCTTACAAAACTACACCGTTGTTTTGGAAAACAATTCAAAAAGGCTATTTTTTGGTCACCCTTTGGGCTGGTGTCCTTGCAACTGCAAAGATGCTGCCCCAGTTGTCCCATGTTTTCAAGGACAGAAGTGTCCCAGTTTCTCTTCTGAAGTCGGAGCACTGATGCTTTGTGCAAATTCCACTGACACACAGTCCTGACCAGGGGTCACTGGTGGTTTTTGTTAAAAGTTGGCTCTATTCGGCTCAGGGCAAATTGGTGGAATGAGATATAATCACAGTGCCAGGTATCAGGCTATGGCATGTGCAGAGATTGCTACCCACTGCTGTTGAGCCAAATTAGCTTTGCCACTGGTATCAATAGCAAAGGATTTGATTCTCAGTCACCTGGCTTGAAATCTTTGAGTAGTTTTCAAAAAATGTCTCTTCTCAAATATATGAAAGTTGGTGACTTTGATGTTTCCCCTTAAATGCCAGAAATTAAGTGAATTAAAAACAACCTCAGCCATCCCTGAGCTTCTTTGCTTTCACATCATTCAAGGGTGGAAAGAGTTTTCTATTTTAATTAATTGGAGAATAAAAAATCAGTATCCAGCTGAGATGTAGGGTCTCTTTTTTCCTGTGGAATCAAGGCTCTCACGAAAAATAGATGTTTGTGCTAGAAATGCCGACTCTGGTGAAGGGAGAAGGCTGTGATCAGGGATGTCAAGACCACCAGAGATTAATGCTGAATCACATCCTTGCGGTTGAAAAGAAGCCACAACAGTCAAGCCCCTTCTCCCTGGACACCCGCTACACTTCACTGCTCCCCAGTTTTCCCCTTCTTTCTCATATTTCACGATGTGAGTGTATGTGTGTGTGTGCATGCACACATGTGGGAGGGTGCTAAACCGTCCTCTCCTTATGCTCTGTTTTCTCTGGTAGTTCCTGCCTTCTCCCCTGCTGCCTGCGCTGCTGTGCGTGCCAGCAATATCCATGCACACTCAGTGAATTATGCGGAGAAGCCAAAGGAGGAGGTGACAACTGGTGGACATCTTCCTCTGCCTGACAGCATATGTAGAAACAGTCCAGCTGAACAGATTTCTTTCTGTGCTGAGGGGACCAGCAGATTATTTTTTGCTATTTACTGGCTTGAAAGCTCAGCATTTCAATGCCTCACTGACTAGAAAGCTATTGGGTACAAAATCCTGAGAACATAAGAAACGATCCCGGAAAGTGGTGTTTGTGCCTCCCTCTATTTTTCCATCATCTTCTTCAGCAGGCAAAGAGTATGGGCAATGTCGAAAGGAGAGGTACAATAAATGCTGATAATTTATAAGCTGGCAATGGGATGTAGTTTAAAAATCAAGCAACTGCCACTCAAATTTCTGAAAATCCCTGTAACAAGTACTATTCTAGCTGAAATTTTGCCTTCCTCCTGTGTCTTCAGAGAAAGCTCAGCTGGTAATAAACAGAAGTGGGCTTTAGATCACAGAGGTGTTCCCTTCATTTCAGGTGGAACCCCAAGGGCAAGAAAGGGAAAAAAAGGAAATACTGCTGCTGTATTAGTCATAGTTACAATTCTGCGGTGCCAGCATCAGATAATGACACATCTTTCAGGATATGGAATTTTTTTAAACTCTAACAAGAGTTTAGTGCCTACAGTTATTTTACCTAAAGCACGATGTGCAGGGGGCAGGAGGAAGGCGCTGTCATTCTGCCAGCAACTGGCGTGGGAGCAGACTGCTTGTTCAGGTACTCGCCGGTGAGTTTCCTGTCAAAGGCACTCATTTTTCTCTAAAGGCCACTCCATTTTCAGGGGAATGATGTTCTTGCGGTGCATTTCTGCATGTGCTAACCTGCACTGTGCCTCTGAGGCCTTGTCTTCTCTAGGAAAATAAAGAATTAGTCCTCTGGGCATGTTTGCTCAGGGCTCCCTGCCTTAGCTGAAGCATCCCCAGGGGAGTAACCTTCATGCTGGCCATAGGATCTCCACAGAATCATCCTATACTATCAGTAATGGTGCTTAAGCTGTGCATTGCCAAAAGGTCCTCATCACTAAACCTAATGCCAACCCCCAAAGCAGCAGAGATGCTACAAGCCCCTCCTGGGCTGCTCTTGCAGAATTTTGAGCACCCCTAGTTGGTGTAAAGAGACCAGCAGACAGGCTTTCACTCCAACTGCCTTTGCAGGGAAATTGTGTTAGAAAGCAACTGCTCTCCCCAAACCTTGGGGAATAGTCTTTTTCCATTACAATCACTGTGAAGGCACTGACCTAAATGCAGTGGTGCTTGCACAGTGAATGCATAAGCAGCTCTCCAGTATCTCCTTGTTTGTGAAAAAGAAGCTGCCTTTTGAACCAGTCTGTCTGGGTACAGGCCTTTTGGGCAATCAAAGGCTATGTGATATACAAATGATATTTCCTGTAATAGAAAAGTCCTGGTGCCTTTAGGAAAGCCAGGAGAAGTTATTTTTAATTTATGCATTTGGCCAAACATCAAATCTTATGAGCCAGACAGTTTCATAGGAACATTTGACATGCAATGTGATTATTCAAGTGCTTCAGCCGGGACACGTTTCATCATTTTCTTGAGTTTGGTGTCATACAGAGAGTTACTACGTCCCCTCCTGTCATGGAAAATACAAACTCCATGCTGCTGAGATCAGGCTGGAGTCTCTCAAGTGTGGGATGGCACAGATCAGAATTCCTCTTTGCCTGAACTGTGAGCGAGCTGCAATCACAGAAGTTCTCCATGTGTTGTTAGTGTGCATTGTTTAGGGCAAAGAGCATGGTTTTGGTTATCTCTTACCATGTGAAAACACACATTTCCCCACTGTTATGATGCTATAATAACTCATCACATCTGTCCCAGAAATATTTCTAAGTAAAAATTTAATCTTGATATTTTTTTCATTAGTAGGCAGTTTCATGTCTGCAATATGCAGATTTTTTATAGAATGGGAAATCTTGAAAAAATCCTATAACAGAAAGGAAAAACAGAGAGACAAAGAATAGAAGAAAGTTTGGTGCTGTAAAATAAAATGGTTTTTGAGGTAATCATGTTCTTTATAGTAAAATAAAAGATACAGTTCTTTACCTCTGACAAGCCGAAAGACACACTTTTTTGGTATGATTCAATTTTCTCTTTTATCATTCTTTCAAAAGGAGCCACACTACAAAATAAAAGATGCATATAAAAAAACCCCTTGGATATAAATAAAGATGAGGTACAACAGATCTGGGGCACATTAATGTCCAAATGTAAAAAAGAAAAAAACACAAAAAACCCAACTCAACATTTTATGTTAACATACCAATAAATGGAAGTTCTAGACTATGATCTTTTTCAAGATGCTTCCTAGACCCTGCCTGGAGCTCAAATTAAGCCACTTTGTGTACTTGCTTGGAATTTTTTAATCCAGGTAACTAAGAGGGCTTCAAAATGCCTTTTTAAGCATGTCTTTTTAGTGTTAATTTTGAAATAGAAGGCATTACTTTTCTAAGACAAGAAAAATTTTCTAAAGCAAGCAAAATTTTACTGCTCCAAAAATTGCTTATTAACCATCCTACAGGAATCAAAAATGGTAAGTAGGTATAGTAAGAAATCCCGGTTGTTTTGTCTGTTCACTTGAGGTTATTTGGGTACATACCTGCAAAGCCATCTTTGTAGCCTGAGTGTGATGCACATGACAGACAATTCCTAGAACAGGAGGTACGTGCAGCTACGCTGGTGGATCTCTGCCACCATCCCAGAGAAGCAATTTCTCTTTCTTGCTGCTGCTGCCACTTCTTTCACGGAACATCCCCTGCAGCATTCACACGCATGCTTCACACCTTCCAGGCACACGGCCATAGCCACACACAGATACAGATGTAGGGAAGGTACACCCCACTATTCACTGCCAATACCCAACCCATTCTGCCTGGAAAAGTCATTACTACACACGGAAGGCTCAACAAGACTGAGCAAGAGTTGATTTATTAGCCCCATATTTAAATTTAATCATCGTAATCTAGGGAAGAAATACTGTCATTCTTTTCAACAAGGTTACTCTGGATTTCTCTGACAACAGTTCTAGCTTTGCAACATACCTGCCTGCAGAGAAACTCCTATTGTCACTTCTGAAAGTACACAGACTGGCATCTTGAACTCTGGCATAATTTCTTCTATCATAGATTACCCAGCAATTGCAACCATTTATTGCTAGGTATATTAGTTTTGCATTCTCTGTGGATCCTACAAACAACATAGGGGTTTTTTAGGCACCAGTGGTTCAGATGACATTAACTGAAGTCAGATGAAATTAAATTTATTGCTAAAATGTATCCAGAATACTCCCTGGGCTTTTTCTGAAATTTAGTGCAACAGCTAAAAAGACAGGTCAGCTGCTTGATATTTCAGAAAACCTCAGAAATAAATTCTGCAGAGCTTTCTGCAAGTCTTCTTAGTTTTGAAGGCAATGGAAATTTGAATGCTTGATATTTTTGAGCAAATGGAGACAGGTCAGCTCAACGAAACATTTTCAAGTAAGTTAAATGCAGCCTTCAAAAACATTCAGGGAAACCCAGGGTTGGAGTTTCAAAGTCACAGGCAATGAGATGGACCACAATGCCCTCCTCAGTCTATAGGGTTGGGGCCCATATCACACGGTGCAGGAGCATGTCCCCCCACCAGTAAAAGAAGGAACGACGGGGAAGGAGCCAAGCTGCCACAGCCTGCCTCTGGTAAATCTCCTCTTGTCTCAGACACATCTGTCACATTTTGATCACTTCCATCTTCCTCTGCCATATTTCTGTATTTTCCAGTAGCCTAGCTCAAAGTAACCTATCGGTATGAACACAATTTCTAGCCCTAACCTGGTGGAAAGGCAGGAAAAGCATTACTGCCAGCCACTGCGACTGATTTTTTGTCCATGTTAGTCCTGCAGGCTGCTATTGCCCAAACCTCCACAAGCCTCTTTCTGCTTTAGCCCATGCCCCCAGCTGCACCCACAAGGCTCTGGAGGGTCTCCGGAATGGCTTTCAGCACTGCCCACACAGCTCAGCTGGGTTCAGCACTGCTCATCTTTGACTCATTTTGACCTAAGTGTCCTCCTGCCCTTGCTGGACTGTGACCCCAGCTTCATGTGTTGCCCCATGATGATTGCTTACGATGGATGGAGGCAGGTGAAGGAAGTCCAGAGACCAAAGGAAAGAAAACAGATGAAAAAGCCTTCTCTTTTATCTATTTCAGTAAAATTTGTAACTGCCAAATGCATCTTCTCTTTCCTTTTATCAGGAAGTGATAATCCTGTCCTCCTTCCTGTATGACCTGGTTGTAACCCTGGGAGGAGGAAGTAATTTATTTCTAGCCCTGTTGTTTTAAATGTGTCTCAGCTTTTAAGCTGTCATCCGAGGCCACCTGAGATCATGTTTTTCCCCTGCCTGCCTGCTCATCACTCTCCAGTCACCCAGCAAGAGGAGCCGAGGACGGGGCAGCCACAGCGGTGGCCCCGCACGAAGGGCCAACACGGAAGCACAAGCGAGGCCTATTTGTTTCACACCATTTCCTCAGTGCCCGTGCTGACTGACAGACAGACAGACAGACAGACAGACAGCCTCCCACCAGTCCCTGTGGGGCACGGAGCAGCTACGGCACCGCGGGCGTGCGGCTGGGAGCGAGCCAGTGCTCTGCAGGTCCTACCTCTTGCCTTAGAGACAAACAAAGAGACGTAGGCCTGTGTTCTTCCTTCCTTTCTTTTTCTTTCTTCTTTTTCCTTCGTTTCTCTACTCAGATAGTGCGCTGTGTGCCAAGCCTCCAGGTGGGAGGGAAGAGCAAGGAGAAAAGAGGAAAGAGAGGAGAGAGAAGAGCGAGCGTATTAAGTCCAGGAAACACATTTTGAGACTACATATGAAAGCAAGACGCACTGGGGCAGCTGCTGGGCTGATCCCTGCCTGCTGCCCTTGTGTGGCGTGCGGCAGGAGGTCACGCCGCCACGCCGAGAGCAGTTGTAGGAACCAGCTGTGACATCTGGCTTCCATTGAGGAATCTGAGCACTGGAACCGGACAGTGTTTGTTTTCTCTTGCTTGAGCACGAATCAAAGTTTTAATTAAAGAAATCTCAGAGATGCCTTCAGCGAGACTGCCCAGGGTCAGCGTGCAGAGGGTGCTTTTTCAGGGATATGAGCTGGTCATGGTCCAACCCGCTCCTTGGGGTGACGGGTGTGTTTTGGGGTGAGGGAGGAGTTTCAGAGCCTCAAGCAACAGGGATTGATGACGCTCAGAAAGACCCTATAGTTGTCTTTGTGTACATGGAGGCCCAGACTCCAAGGAATAACCGCTGCCTCCTGTGTGCCTTCTTGTTTTGCCAGCAGCTGTTCCCATGGCTGGTCAGCCTCACTGCCCTTCTCTTTGCAAAATCATTCAATCCTTCCTGTGGTTCCTCCTTCCTTTAAAGCCACTCCTAGGACCTCCTCTCCCCATTCACAACAAAGACCACCAGAGCTATGCCCTCTGACACCACTGACTGCAGCTCTGTTGTTGCTTAGCTACTACTGTGAGCTATTAGTTCTCCAGCTTTTGTATTAGGCAACATTTTTTTCCCAAATAATTGCTTTTCAGACAGTTAGTAACCCTTTAGGATCATTTCTGAAATAGAACAACCCTATTCCCACTTCTGAGTAGTCAGTACCACCATAATAAAATATTTCTAACATGTCAGATCTCTAGAAACCCCTTAAATTGATTCCCAATTCCCACTGACATTGCAGCAGCAGTTCATCTTTCCAGGGCTACACTAGTTTGGAAAAACACCTGGCACACGTCCTATTCCTTCAGTGCAAAGCACACCCTGTACAGCTGCAGCTTAGGCAACACATCTGAGAGTCACTGTCACCCTGTAGCAACAACTGAGAAACAGAAACCCGTACTAGAGGAGTGGGTTTGTGGGAAGAATGGTAATAAAGGGCATTAGTCTGTTGGATATAGCTGAGACTTCTAGAGTGCCTCACAGCCACCCAAGTGCCCTATAAATCTATTTTTTGTTTTTATGTGTAAATGATGTAATGCCCGCAAGCTTCCTCAGTCAGGGTTCATTATTTAATTTCTCAGGTGGCTGAAGTCATAGGCTTTGTGGCGTCTGTGACCACCCACAATGTGCTCTCACTGCCCAGAAATGAACTTCCTCTTAGACCTTGGATTCTAATTGGCATCTGCAGAATTAAAAGTCCACTGACCACTTCATGTCATGGGAACATTTTGGAAAACATCTCTGGAATGATAAAACCATTTTGATCCTGAAATAATGTGTGTGCTTGAACTAAGACCTTTTCTAATACAAAGAAGACAATTAAAGCCAAATTTTGATAAGATACCATGTTAAGATAAACCACATTTTCATGAGCAATCATCTACTTGGAAAATAAAGCTCATGGAGCAAGATAAGGTCCTTGCTCCACCTAATTAATATTCGACATTGTCAGAATTTTATCCCAGATTTTCTTTACTAAATGGGAGTGCACCTTTACTAATATCACTGGGCTCCTAAATCATTCCTGAGGATGATTGTCATCAGTGGAGTAATGAGGATTTATCTGTATCCTTCGCCTTACCTATTAGTGACAAACATATCTCATGCTTTCTTTTAATCCTGCTAAACTCACATCATTGGTGTTGTTTTACCTAAATATTTGTAAATCCAAGAAGTTAACCGTGCATTAAAAACAGGCTTCCCTACACTGGTCCAGTTGGGCCTGAGAAATTAGTCTTCTCCATAATACTCCCTAGTGTCATGGTACCAAAACCCATGGTTTTCTGATAAAATCTGCGATCATTCACTTTTTGGCAAACTGAAATACTGTGCCTTATTAGCAGTTAAACTAAACTGAATAGAGTGGTGCAGAGGTCAAATTATTACTGTATAAACACTGATCAGCATTCCCTAAATTGTGTAAATCCTTAAAGTCTGAAAGGAGAATCTTCATGAATTACAGGTATTTTCATGAACCTAGAATCAAGCATTTTAAAAAAAATTAGATGAGCGTGGTCCAAAGCACAGTGAAACCTATAAAAGTCAACTGCATTTCAAAGACATAACTTCCTCACTGCCAGAGTTCAGATTCTTACTGAGGAAAAAGAATATAAAAAACAACAGTAGATAAAAGTATGTATTTATATAGGAACACAAATATATTTGCAAATATATGCTTGCAGGTGGGTTCATCAATGATGCCCATCTCTAAGAAGGGCCAGAAGGAAGATCTGGGGAACTACAGGTCTGTCATCCTGACTGGAGTGCCAGGGAAGGTCATGGAGCAGATCAGATTGAGTGACATCCTGTGGCATGTGCCAGCCAGCCAGGCCATCAGGCCCAGCCAGTGTGGATTTGTGAAACTCAGGTCCTGCTTGACCAACCTCATCTTCTTCCATGACAAAGTGACCCAGTTAGGTGATGCAGGAAAGGTTGGCTTGGATCAGAAATCCTGTGGCCAGAAAGACCAGGGCAGTGACCACACCCCTGTTCGTCAGCTCTGGTGAGGTTGCACCGTGAATCCTGTGTTCAATTTTCAACCTATCATTACTAGAAAGACATTGAGGCACTGAAGTGAGTCCAGAGAAGGGCAGTGGGGCTGGTGAAGGGTCTGGAGCACAAGTCCTATGAGGAGTGGCTAAGGGAGCTGCGGGGGTTCAGCCCGGAGAAAAGGAGGCTCAGGGGAGACCTTATCACTCTGTACAACTGCCTGAAAGGAGGCTGTACCCAGGTAGGGGTCAGCCCCTTCTCCCAGGTAATGACCAATACAAGAGGAAATGGCCTCAGGTTTCACCAAGGGAGGTTTATATTTGATATTAGAAGAAATTTCTCCATCAAGGGAGTTGTCAAGCATTGGGACAGGCTGCCCAGGGAACGGGTGGAGTCACCATCCCAGGAGGTATTTAAAAGACGTGTAGATGTGGCACTTAGGCATATGATTTAGTGGTGGACGTGGCAGTACTGGGTTAAGGGTTGGACTCAATGATCTCAGAGATCTTTTACAACCTACACAGGTCTATGATTCTATGATTCATTCTTCAACAGCAGTAGAGTCGCACACAAGAATCTTCAGATAGTGGTTGTTTAATTTAAGTCTATATGCATCATAAATATTAAAAGAAGAAGAAACAAATTACTTTCTCACTGAAGAAAATCTGATTAAGGAAATCTTCAATCTACAAGGTTTGAGTGACTAAAACATATTTTTTATCTTGTGCAAGAATTTCAGTAAAAAGCTAGCACCATGAGAAAAATGGATGTTCATGCTGTAGACAATACAAGTGGCTCCTTTTCTCATTGTGAAAATGCTGAAAGAATGGTTTTGGAAAGAATGCTTTCAGCATAGAGTCTCAAATGAAGTTTTTACCTTTCCTCTGTTGTGTATAAAACAGAAATTAAAAGTAGCAATGAGGGGAAAAAAAACCTCATAAGGAAACTTTTTGTCCTCAGCAGCACCTTTTCACTCAGACAGAATTTTAGCTGTGGAAGAAGAGGCAAGAACAAAGGTTTATTGCATATGTGGAGCAGGTCAAATGATTTGCTCTCAAATATTTCTTCATGTATTTTTATTCAGTCTTTTCTACAGTGGATATCTATTTTCCAGGGTTTCATCACTGTAAACCTGTTCCAAGTATTACAAAAACCATACCATTTCCACAGAGAGTATGAACAGGGACTTGAAGAGACATAGATGCTCTGCAGGAGGGCAGGTACCTAGGGAGATCACTCCTGTGCCCAGCCCCCTAGATCCAATGGCAACACTTGGCCAGCTGGAAAAGTCACCTCACTTCAGAGACCTGAAGCTGACACCCAGAAAGCTGCACTGTGATGACAGCCAGGCTCGAACCCTCCCCTGCACACACACAAGGTCTGCTGCTTCCCAGGTCTTGAGATGTTAGCCTGGGCCCCAAGGGTTGCATCGTGCAGGCCGAAAACTAAACAGCCAAGTATCACAGGCTGCTGCTGGGCACCCTGCATTCCCATGAGAAACTCGCAAAGTCGGATGAACTGCGTCACAGCAGCCTGCAAAGAGGAGGCCTGGTTTAAAAATACCGCCTGGGGCAGATTTCCCAGGCCATATATAGTTCACACATCTCACGGTAGCAGGAAGGAGCTGCAAAGACACACAGAGACACAGAGAAGGAAGAAAGCAATGAGAGACGCGACTGCCAGTGTGAAACAAAAACAGGTCAAAAATAGCTTGGGCTACAACATCTCCCTCCTATCCTGGGAGTGTGGGGGCCACTGGTCCTCCCTGGCCTCTCTGGCCTGTCTCTCAGCTGCCTATTTTCTGCCAGGAGGAAAGGGCAGGAAGGAAATTTTCGGTTCCTGTAGGCAGAAGAAGAGAAAATGACAGCCCTGTTTGTTTTGACACTGGGCAGGCTCCCCTGGGCTTGCACAGACACCTGGCCAGTGCTGTAAGATGCCCTCCCTGAGGGGCAGGCTGAGGGCATGTGGAGAGCACAGGCTTGGAATGCCTCTCTCACATCCCCCAGCAGCAGGCATAAGCCCACGGGTGCTGAGATGAGGTGCCAGGAGAGGAACACAGCCTGCACTTTGAAAAGGGCTTTGAAACAAGTCTCGTTTTCCCCCCACCACCCTTTGCACATTGAGTCCTGTTATGGAGGCAAAGCTGAGCTGGCCAAGCCTGCTCTGGTAAAATAAATAAAAAGGAAAAAGGAAGTTCTGCCCATCACCTCTTCTCCCCCAAAGCCATTGCAAAGGGAAAGCAGCCATGTGCCAAATGGGGTTAGCTATCTGCAAAGATCTCCTCCATCACCTTCTCCTAGCCCGGTCCCTTGAAGGGAAAGCAAGAATATGAACATGTGTGCCATCCAGGCCAGGGTGTGTCACCCTAGACTCCTGGAATCTCCTTGCTTGCTGAGATTTCCAGCAGACAAGGTGAGCACTGCCTGACCTGTGGCTTGCCTGGGAAGAAAGTTATGTTGGTGTGTCTCCAGAGGCCAGGCAATTCCTCATGGGGCCAGTTTTAATTCGAGGGCTAGGGTTTCTTTCTTTTATTCCTGGTCACTTGCATCTTGCAGACCTGGCTGCCTCAGCTGCAAACAACTTCTGTCAACTCCTAGATGCTGACACGAGGCACTGAGAGGGGTCGAAGCCAGAAGTCCAGATTCCAAACATCCCTGAACTTTAGTGAAGTTCAAATCAGAGCACACATCTTCAGTGAGAAGAGGAAAGCTGTAATATGATCCTAGCCCTGGGCAATAGAGCTAACACTCCAGTGTGGTCTGAAGGTGACTTCCAGAATATGTGGTGTGGAGCAAAGCAGAGGAGGAGAGGGAAAAGCAAGAAGGCATTTTTCATATGTTAAAAAAAAAGTTCTAGCAGGGAACTGGGTGTCTGCTGTCTGTGGGAGGGTGAGGAAGGTTGCTGACAGAGTAAAGGGGGTTAAGAGAGGTGGATAAACTCTGAATGGAATAAGGAGTGATACCAAAGAGCTCTGTAGGCTGTCAGAGAGGTGTCTGTGAAGGAGCAGAAAAACCAAGAATGTCAGCATCCAGGGAGAAGCCCATCATAGCACATCTGCATATCTATGAGATCTTGAGACTACAGATGCATTCAGGCTCATACACGTCTCTGCAGTGCTCTCTACCTGCCTTTCATATGGATCAAAATCCTCCTAATGCCTCACCTCCAGCTCTCTTTGCAGGGGAAGAATGCCTTCAGTGAGAAGGGCAAGGTTGGGCACTGGTTGCGCCCTTGTCGAGGACTGTGAGCAGCATTGCATTCTCTGCATGCTGTCAGCAGCATCCACACCAGTGTGGGCAGTGTGGACTTCTGCCTCTGGAGCACAAGAAGCTGTGTTCTGCTCCTCCAGCTCTCCACTGGCTTGTGCCTCCATTTAGCACCTGGGCTTGCAAGGATCAGAGTTGGGCAGTAACCATATTAGGGTGCAGAAACAGAGATGCCTTTTTCACTCCACATCAAAATATGGGCTACCTGATCCTTCTTCCTAGAAAGGCTCCCTGGATGGCCATGGAGAAGCAGCAAGCAGCCTAGTTGCGTTCCCCTAATGCTGTATCTGTGTGCTGGGTGTGATGAGGTACACCAGTCTCTGTACATCAGAGGAACAAATTTTACCCCGAATTTAGAGGGCACCAGTCTGCAGGATTGGGAAGCCACCCCCATCAGATTACACAGGGTTAAGGTTTAAGGTCAGAGCAGTGCACAGCTTAAGGCAACAGGAGCTCAGGCCTTGCTTGCAGGAAGGTGAGATGACAACCCCAAATGTGACCACGCATGGGGTGTGCATGCAAGGGTGACTCTGTGTGTGCCACGCCTCTCCCATGGGCCAGAGGAACAAACTCCTTGTGGGTATCTAACCTCCCTTCAGCCCCCTGATGGTGACTGGTTAGATGGCTTTTGTGCCATGCTGTCACACCGGCCGTAAAGAGTAAAGGGTTGCTTCCTGGCTCTCACTTCCTCGGTTAATGAATGACACCACTAATTAACTGACAGTCACATGGGGCTATTCTTGGCGATAGGTGGATCTTACTGAGGTCATACTGGTTGTGGGTAATGTAATTTATTACCCTGTGAGACACTTTGGGATACAGAGTAAGAAGGCTACTTGGAAAGTGCCAAAGCAATAATCCAAGTCAGAATTTTCCCAGCAAGGTAATATGTTCCATACTTGCTCTGCCTCTGAGAAATAAAGCATCAAAGTTGCATTGGCTCTGGTGGACTGCTGTAAAGGTTTCCAAATACTCTGGTGGAAATAGAGGACTACTGTGCTCAAGAGGTGGGTCCCTCTTTGGAGCAAAAGAAGTGCAAGGCATTTTTTTTTTTCCTTAAAGCAGCTCTGAAGACAGAAATCCCACGTGGTGGAAAGGCAGTTGTCTGCCAAAGGGAAGTGCTGTGCTGCGGGCTGGCGGGCAGCACAGCACGGGGTCACGCCATCTGGCCCCTGCTGGGGCTGGAGCTGTACTCTAGCTGAACTCTACCAAATTAGCTGTACATGATGCTGCATTCCCTCCTTTCTTGGAGGATCAAAGTAGCTGGATCCAGTCCCAGCTTTCCACAGATAAGCAGGTCACAGGACTAGTTTGCACCTCTATGCTGCTTGTAATACACCGTGTTACAGATTCTTCTGGATTTCCTGGTTTGTGCCCATATATACTACATACTGCTGGTCACATTTTTTTCCCTTTAGTCCTCTGAGCTAATCTAGGGACCTGGAATAATTCTAGAGCCTCTTCCCAGTACAGCTCTCTGGCAGTGCTACATCTGATAATAAACTACTACCACTGTTCTTCCCCAAATACTTTTTACATTTTCTTGTTTTATCTGAAAAGTTCATTCTTTCCTTCAAAAGGCTTCTCCCACCAGCAGGGCAGCATGAGGGCAGGCACAGCAGCTCAGCAGCCTGGCTTGGATTAAACCCTTGTTGAATGGTGGAGAGAGAAAGGGAGAGAGACAAGACTGTCTGGTTTGGTAAGCCAAGAGGCATCCCTAATGCCTAAGAAAAATGCATGTGAAGAATATGGGGGAGGGGGGGATAGCAGTAATTGGAAATCCATTTCACTTGTATAAAAGTGCTAATTAGTTGTTTATCTGCAGCCACACTGCTGGATTCACAAAGACACACACACGCTACAGCGATTAATTACCAGCGGGGCCTGGAAGATTGTCTCCATAATTCAAATTTGTGAACAAGCAGCAGCAATGGGTGATGGAAAAGCAAACAGCAGAACATGAACACATATATTCTCCTTTAAAAAGATAATGTGGTTTTGTCTCATAGGACTGGGGGATAAATTTATTGTAATTTTAACCGTCGCTGTTGCTTAAGCAACAAATACATATCCAATATGCAAGCGGTGCCTTTGGAGCAAGTAATTATTTTTTACCTATGTAGTTCATCTGTCAGTAGAAAGAGATACAGGTTGAAACTATGCAAGAATTTATGTCAAATTTGAAAAGAGTTTTGGATGAAAAAATAAAACTAAAATTGAGAAAAATATTTTCAGAAAGATTTATTTAAATTTTGAATGATAGTTTGCTACCTGGTATTCCTATTTTAAATTAAAAAATGAAAACAAATGACTGATTTTCCAAGATTACTCTGTTGATTTGAAGATAAGTATTTTTTTCCAGTTGTCACACTCAATATAATGACAATTGATAGCACGTGCTCCCAGTGTCCATCCTCCCCTGACATATAAAGCTTTTGGGGACCAAATGAGGGAGAAATTTAAACAGAGGCATCTTATGAGCAAAGAAAAATACATGAAAATGCTTTGGACAAAGAATTTATCTATTTATCAAAATGCTTTAGATAAAACATTAAATGTTTTATTTCACTAGTCAAAAATGCACTGATTATGATAATAGAACAGCACTGAATTAAACTCACACAACTCCAGTGGGATTGGAAGCATCCTGAAGATTTTTGCGTGGGATCCTTTTCTTACAATGTGTTTTTGAGAATATCTGATACTGGAGCAGTGAATATCATTCCCTTATTAAAAGTGCTTTTCATAATTATTTTGGTAGGCTATTTTTTACAAGTTTGCTTAATTGAAAATTATTTCCAATGAGAGTACTTTAAAAGTGACACATTTGTATTTTCTTGTTGCAGGAAGTTCCATTCATGAAAATATATCGTATTAAAAATTACTCATGACTTCTTTAGCAGAGTATTTTTCAGCTGGGAGGTTCTTTAAGACAAACTTACAGTGTTGTCCAGCCCATATCTCAGCTGTGTTCCTCACAGACAGTGGCTGTGGCATTTTCTGTGCTCTGCTGGGTGGCCGAAAAACACCTGCAAACAAGATTTTGGAGGCACCACTTCCAACCGTTCATTGAAACTCCCATTTCCATGTTTTGTAGGTCACAAAAAGATCTCTTTTTTTTTTTTTTTTCCCCCAGAAATACTGCAGCCAATAAGCCAACAGAAAGGTTTGCTTAAATGTTAAAATGCAGAGGAGAGAAAAGAACCCCAGCAGAATGAAGTGCAAGCCGATGCCAACGAACTGTATTTGGTACAGTACAGCCTGTTGCTCACAGCTGCATTCAGAGGCGAAGTAAACATTTTGCTGGGTCCAAGGACTCCCTGCACAGGAATGGGCTTCCCGCAGGGATGATGCACAGTGCCGTGCAAGCACTTCACTGCTCGCCAGTGAAATACGGGATCGGAGGGCAGCTGCTCACTGTTGGTCTCCCCTTTTAATGTGCATGCGGTAAGTCACAAATTCAAAGCAAAAAGTTGCACGAAATGGAGTTGAAACTTTATATCTAAATCTGTAATTGAGTACCTTGGCCATCAGCCACAAAACATCCAATTAATCTGTCTGAAAAGAGTTCATATTTCAAAAATGAAAAGTTAAAATCCAAGATCAGCCCTTAATTACCGAGCAATGACCACAAAAAAATCTCCCCAAACCCAAATTCAATTACCTGAAATATTATTGCTTGATAGTACTTTAGTCTTCTAATTTGGATATTAAAACCTTCCTTAGTAAGAACAGGGAAGGGCGAGGCCAACACTTTTTCCTCTGCCAACAAACTGAGTTTTGCAGCTTTTGTTGAACAAAACAATTTTTTATTTCAGATTAATATCTACTTAGACCACTTACCTTATAACATAGCTGCCAGGAGCTAAGTTATGAGAGAATAGAAAACTGAAAAAAAAATTTGAAAAGAAAAAAATTGAAGAAAAAAGAAAACTGAAATTAAAAAAAAAATCAAATAAATATTTCGTCCTGGAAAATAAGCTTTGTGGCTTTGTGAGAAAGGAAGAATTTCTTTTCACCTTTCTGCACATGCTTATTATTTTTTAAATTTTTATATCAAAATGTTCCCAAGAGAAAGTCAAGTAACAGTGATGAATAATAGACACATTCCAGTGTAAAAAAAAAAAAAAATCCCAGAATATTTATGAAATTGGGTATTGGAGGGGATTTATACTTATCCCTTGGACTTTCAAAAACAAACCAAAAACTTACCATTAGCAGAGTCATGATCCATATCAGGAAAGGTAAAAAACTTTCAGCCATGAACAAGGGCTGAGGAAACAGTCATTACTAAATTAACAGAGCCAAATTTCAGTCAACCAAGTAGAAGACTACCCTTTCTATCAGAACTAGTTTAGACAACAAGTTCTCTCCAGCTCAAAAGCCATCTGCACGTCTTTAAGTTGTCATATTTGGTTTGATTGAAATGCTCACATAGAAGAAGAAAATACAGAACTGTGAGAGATCAAGAATCTTAACTGACAAGCTTCGTAAAAATTAAGTCTTTTAACAAAAAAAAAAGCAGCTAAACAAAGAAGCCAGTAGACAAATGTTTTATTGGGGTAGGTTTTGTCGTGAATTGTGGATTGCTCAGTTTACAGGTTTACCAGTTTACAAAGGCCAGCCAGCTATGTTATCCAAGACAATCACAGATTTCGCCCCAATGGTTTTATTACCTGCTTCTCTCGTGTAATTAATTTGAATGACCCTCCTAACAGTCAAAAAGCAGTGAATAATTTTCACGTGGGATCATCGTTCCAGCATTGCTGGCATCCTCCTCATGTCACTGCGCCGACCTGTCAGTGCCTGCACTGGAACACTTTTGCACAGCAGTTTGTCAGGGTGCCTTGCCCAGCGGTATTGCAACTTCCAGCAATAACGAAATGCTTTCTTCAGTCTTCACATGTGTGCTGTGCTACTCTCACACTCAGAGAGCTCTCTGGCAGGGATCTTGCTCCTCTGCTTGTGAAAACATTCAGTAACTTTACTCTTAGCAAAACAATTAAAAACTAAATACATATTTCTCACAGAGCAGAAACACAACTCCACCTGGGAAGGCATATATGGATGACGTCTCCAATGCACTTGGCCAAAAAGCCAAGCTGAGATACACATTTCATTAAAAAGTGTGTCTTCTGTTTAGAGATGCCCACATAACACACAAATTCTTTAAAAATTTGCATTAAAACATAAAATATATTCAAGACCAAGTGTCCAAATTAAGTCTTTCTTCAAAAAAAGAAAAAAAAAAGAGAAAATAAATTCTCTAAATATTTGCCTCATCTAAAGAAACATGGTTTAAAAGGTAGGTAAGTTAAAATCAGTATTTTTCTGCACAGAAGAAATTCAGGTTGATATTGCAGTATTAGATTTCCCATATAAAAAATATAGGATATGAAAAGCTGTGGTACCTCAGAAGACAATTTGTAATACTGAAAAATCCCTGGGAACCTCAATGGTACGTGGCTGCAGGTTTTAGCTTTAAAAATTTTGGGGAATTTATGATCCACTTGCAAAGGAACAGTAAAGTTGTGGGTGTAAAGAATCACTTAATAAAATCCTTGTGTAAATTTTTACATATAATTGAAGAATGTGGAGTCAGCAAAGCAAAAACTGGAAATGTTAACATCCTCATTTTAGTGTATCCTTTTTTTTCCCCACTTGAACAGCTGCTGATGGGAAGTTCCTCTCCTTTTAAGTTCCATCCCTTTTAAGGCACAAAGGGATGATATTTTGTCACTGAAGAAGACAAAGAGAGGTTGCAGAGTCTTCATCCTTGGAGATAGTATGGACATGGTCCTGTATCACCTGTCCTTTCTAACCCTGCTTGGGTAGGGTGGTTGGACCGGATGATCTCCAGAGGTCCCTTCCAACCTCAACCATTCTGCAATTCCGTGATCTTCACTAACAAGGACGATATGTGATGTTGCAAGAATGTGCTACTAATCACTTACAACTGAATATTGTGCATGTGATGTACAATAAAAAGGAAGCTAAGTACTTTTAACAAGAAAAAAAAAAAAAACCCTAAGAGATAACTGGGATAGTTTAAATAATACTTACTTATTAAATTCTGATTTCCTAAGAAGTGTCTTTCAGCTGAATGCCTGAATGTATTTTAAATGCTGCAAGACTAAAGAAAATCTTCTCTTGCCTGAGTTCTCTAAGTCTTTATTTGATGATGAGCAGACAAAACAAAAGGTGGTAGCTTACAGCTCTAAACATTGCACTTAATTGATGGTCCATCATGGCATACATGATCTCACATGGAACAGGTAACAAAACTGCCATTGTCCACCCCTACTCTTCTCTGTGTGTTTTATGAGGAAGGACTCCACAACACAAGGATGTAAACTTGTATTTAGAAAGTTTCTATCTCAATCATCAGCGAGGCCTTTCCTTTTCCCTGGCTAG
This sequence comes from Platysteira castanea, assembly GCA_013397175.1. NCBI lineage: Eukaryota > Metazoa > Chordata > Aves > Passeriformes > Platysteira > Platysteira castanea. The sequence goes on from VYXC01005348.1 coordinate 40,506, forward strand.
TGAATCTGTGTAAGATCACAAATCACAGCATCTGTTTTTCAGTGCATGCCATTTTTTGTGCTTTTGCAGGAATGCTCACCCACTCTTGGCTCCTCTAGTCCAGTTACATTCTTTGTACTGGCAAAGAGCATAAAACAGGGAGAAGTGGCAGGACTTCGAATGCGTGGTCATTCTTACCAAATTTACTGTGCACTCTCTATACTCCATCCCTCTGTTTCTTCCCTGCCCACCTCCTGGCCAGGAGGCTGGTTCTCTCCAACAGCTGCAAAGTGGCTCCCCACAGCTTGCATGCAATGGTGACCACTCACCTTCACATCAGTGGCTGAGCAAAGGCACAGCCATTCCCAGCAAACTTTGCCTAAAAGGGTTACTGATATAAATTTGAGGCGTAACAAAAGTCACTTCTGAGTTAAGAAATGTTGGGTGGTTGTAAACAAAAGGTTAACTTGTCCTACCTCTTGCAGACTGAGGTATTTTACCCAACACCCCCTTCATCGTGCCCCTTCATAGTTTGCAACTGTGTTTGGCAGAAGCTTATCTTCCACAGTCTGAATGTGGAAGAGATTTGTTTATCTATCATGTTTATCATTATGGGATTAGACAGTAGCCACCACCTGCTGTAACTATGATGTGAAATGGGGAATGTGTGAAGATTTACTGCTTACTGTCTAAATGCATCTTGGAAATGTATCTCCTTCAGGAATAAATTTGCTTTTCAACTTAAAAAGTACAGCATACAGCTTGCTTCGAGATAGAGGAAAATCAACATAGCAGGAAATCCCCGTGCTGACACACTCAGGTTGGAGCCACTGTTCTGACCTAATCAGGAAAGGAAATTGCTTACAACAGACCTACAAGCAGGGGTCAGCAGCCTCTGTGAAGCAGCAGCCAGGGGTGTTCAAGGCTTGGGCTCAGTTCTCATGGTGGCATTTAGTCATGTCCATATAGCACCTTCTCAGACTGCCAGTTTGTTAGAAATAATAGAGCCAGAGATCAAATTAAGATGAAAAAGGTTACAGTGGAAGCCATGAATGGCTGGTTTCCCCCTTCTGGCTAAACTGCTGATGACAAACTGCTTTATTCCCTCATGGGTTTCTGTTTTCCCTCGACAAAAGATCATGCACTCTCGTTCGTCTTTGTAGATCTCTCATGTGTTGCCTTCTACAAGTGCTTCATGATCCACTGATCCACCTTCTGATTACAGCTGTCCCTTGCCACAAAAGAAACTGCTGATAATCCCCAGGAGGGCTTGTGGGGCAAAGACAAAACTGCAGGTGGGCAGCATTGCACACATAGCAGATTTTGGGAAGGTGGGTCTGAGTGGTGGGATGCAAGTATTCCCTTCATCCATATTTGGGGTGGAGATTAAGGACGTACACACTTCAGCCTCATCAAAGGGCACTCTGACCCACTGCCTGTCTGTCTTACTGGGGGAGCAGGAGCCAGGGAATACTGCTGTGCTCTCTGGCAAGCCATTGCTGTGCCCCATGGTGGAATGCTAGTTCCTCCTTAGGGTAGGGCAGGATGCCTCAGTGAAACCATATCAAGGTCTTTTCCAACCTAAATGATTCTGTGATTCCATATGGAGACAGTCACACACAAACTGAGGCGTCCGAGAGAAGAAGCAAATCTGGCACGGCTTCCCCATGCGCCATGTCCTTCACAGGCTGGTTCAGAGGCAGAGACAAATTTAAGGAGTGGTATCAGGGAACATGAAAACCCTCACATTTTCTGCTCATTAGGATTTTACCTACACGCCTTCTCGCAGCAATAGCATCTCAGCAGCATAGTGCCTCAAGATACAGTACCAGCCCCAAAAACTGCTGAGGGGTGAGTGCCCCCTAGGCCACCCAACCCCCTCACAGCTACATCAAAGATGTGAGTTCTCCCCAGAACTTATTCGTGAGTTTTCTTTAGAGTCTGCCCAGCTGAAAAGTACAGTGGCATTAAATTGTATGCGCAATTATTTTTTTTTAAACAAACAAAGCCTCCAAGCCTGACAGGCAAGGGCAGGGATGGGATTAGGCAAACATCCTATACAGACGGTTCCCCTTTCTGTCTGTCAGCTTGTAAGTGCTTTCTCTTCTGGAACTATACAGTACTAACTGAGCCGGAAACAGCTATTTAAAAAGTGATTATAGTGTGACATTTTTGTTTGACCTAACATCAAGCCATGTGCAGCTTAAATGTCAGCAAAGCTATTTACTACAGGGACAGACAGGCCCTAGCATGCTTAAATCTACCCAGCGTCTTAAAGCTGGTTGCTGTCTCCACTCAGTGCACATGAATGACACCGAAGCCAAGATGTAAAGTATAGTGCTCTGTAAGCTGCGATGATTGACTAATATGCTGGGTGGCACAATGCATTCAGCAAGAGGCTCACATGGAGGAAGGCAAAATAATGGATAATTAAAGTCAATCTCAGGTTAGAAAGCAGAGGCCCATGCAAAAGGTTCCCTTGGATTAGCAAAGAGCATGCCTGTGGCTGGTGTGTTTTGTTCAGGTATGTTTGAAGGGCTCAAATATTTGGACAAAAATAGCAAAGCAGAATTTTTTTATTGGTGTAGGAGGCGTTTCGGTGGCGTGAGAGAGGAGGGAGTGCAGCCCCCAGCTGTGGGCAGCGACCCTGCCCTTAGAAGACCCCTTGAAGCCCCTGTAGCAAAGCACTGTGGCCTCAGGGTGCTCCCCCCTGCTCCCCCCTCACTCCGGGGCTGCCAGGGCACAAATCAGGCGGCCCAGCTGTGGCTGCCAGGCAGGGTGACAGAGGGGAAGGGAGGCTCCAGAGCCCTGTCACCAGCCGTCAAAATAATAGCCGAGCAGTGGGGGGGCAGGAGGCTAATGCAGCTAATTACGTGCACCTCTCCCTGTGTGAGAACCGACAGGAGCGAAGCGGCCTCAGATCCCGCCAGGATGCAGGAGCACGTACAGCTATAAAGTGATAGACAGAGTTACGCAGTGTCAGGAGCTCTCTCTGCGAGACAATGCACTGCTTTGCAACGGATGGAGATAAGTACGTTTATAGGCCCTTACTGGGACTGGAGGCATATATTTGGACAGGGTTCCAGTCTGACCTGCTTCTCAGAGCCTAAAATAACAAACAAATCAGTGTGCTTTTATTTTGAGAAAACGTTGCTCACAGTAATAAGGGTGGGTGGGGGCACCCAAAAGGAAGCAGAGTTGTGATAAACTTCCATTTTGTTCTTTCTTGCATGTCAGGAAAAAAAAATGTACATTGTAATTCAGAGTGCCTTTCAGGGTTTATTTTTCTTTACATTGTTACATGCCCGATCACATCTGATTTTGGAAGCTAAGCAGGGTCTGACTTGGCTGACATTTGGGAGACTGCTGAAAAGCAGGAGTCTGAGCAGGATCTGTGTGCTCATTATATGATTGTGCAGTGCCTAAAAGCATGACTGGGGGAATGACAAGAATATTCACAGCTTTTCTATATCTTAAAATTCTGCTTTTCTCCATCTCTAACAACTGGTATAACACTATGACTGAAAATAATGTCATGAATATTAAATAAGCATTTTTTTAAATAATAAAAAACACTGCTTGTGAATACTGGTTAGTACTTTATGAAAAGCACAGAAAAATCCTTTGAGCAAACTGATCATCAGATCATTAGAGGTAGGAAATAAATTCTTTGATTTCCGTCTGCTTACTATTTACTTTACTAAGTGCTGACAGTGGCAGGGGACTTAAAATCCCTTTAACTCATTTAAGTACAATTAAGTGAAAATAGTGTAAGTTTTTTAACAGAAAAAATATGAGAGGTAGCCAGAGGATTTTTTTTTACATGGGATTTATTCTTGTTCTTGGTGTTTCCAGTGACAAAAGGCTTAATTATATCATAGAAGTTCTTGCTTTACCTTAGAAAATTTCAGACGACCAAGGCTGATCTGTTACAATTTTACTTTGAGGCTCACAAGCAAGAGTTAAAATTTTAAGAAAAGTTTCTTTTCTTATACATGTTCCTTAGTTAAAACAAATTCAGTAAAAAAAAAAAAAAAAACAAACAAAACTGTAACTAGAACCCCCTCTCTTGGCTCTCTTATCAAATATCATCAGTGGGTACATCTCAGATCCTGAGCAGGCTCTGTGGTCCAAGGTGAGCTGCTTTTTTTTTTTTTGTTTGTTACCTCCTACCCCTGCAAAAGTTTAAAAGGCAAAACCAACAGGGAATGTGTAATAAAGAAAACAAACATCAAACAGGTATTTGAGTATCTGTCTTCCACCATTAAACAAGAAATAAATATGAGATGGCAAAGCAAGGCAAGATTCACATGCTGTAAGCCTCTCCCACATAGTGCCCAAGATGCCTCCATTCAGTTTTGCAGTCCTTCTTTGTTATAGTAAAATGTGAGGGATTTCTAAATCCTGATTTGGATGCATCCCCCCAGAGCAGAGACAAACCAACAATTACTGAAGCAAGGCAAGTTGTTTTCAGTTTAGCAGGTTTTTTTCTAAGCCAGGTTTGTGGTGTCATTTAAAGTCTGAATGCTTCTATTCTCTGAGAAGGCCAGTGGCTTTTCAATAGCAGAAGATCAAATGATGTTAATCAGGCAGTGTGACCTAATCCTCTAATTCAGCTGCCTTTTTACATTAGAAATGTTCTGTTCATGTAAGATTGATTTGCTCTTAAATTGACTTTTTTTTCCCAAATGTGCTACTCTAAGGTTCTACTCTTGGCTCTACAGATGTGTTACACATATAAGGTAAAAACACTTTCCCTTCATTTTGAAGGTTTAGATAGGCTAATCCTAAGGGTTCTGATAGAAAATCTCTCGTTAATCACAGAAAGCCCCAGATGTTATGCAACGGCAGCAAGAAGAACGTTTTTCTTTCTGGTAGGGATGCCACAGGTTAGCTACACTGAACAGGGACACTCTGGACAGTTATTGCTGACTACTGGAAGGCTACCATAAGTGTACGTTCTCCTCAGCTTTCCGATATGGAGAGGGATGTTTTACAAGGGCATGTAGTGACAGGACAAGATGGAATGGCTTTAAACTGAAAGAGAGTAGGCTTAGATTAAGTATTAGGAAAAAATGCTTTCCTGTGAGTGTGGTGAGACACTGGTACGGATTGCCCCGAGAAGTTGTAGATGCCCTATCCCTGAAAGTGTTCAAGGCCAGGTTGGACGGGGCTTTGAGCAACCTGGTCTAATGGAAGGTGTCCATGCCTGCTGTGGAGAGGTGGAACTAGATGATCTTTAAGGTCTTTTCCAGCCCAAATCATTCTGTGATTCTGTGAAGTCTCAGCAGACGTCCAGCCCTTGGCACAGACATCAGTGCATGGTGCCTCTCTCAGGTGCCTCTCACCCGCTTTGACAGCCCACATAGGGCAGTGTAGGGCTCCCTGGGCACAAGCACACACAGTCCAGCACAGCGAGGTGCATGGCAGAGTGAAAGGAGCCACATGGCACACATGTACCTGTCACTCCAGATGTTTGCTCTTCTGGACCCTTACTGACGAATTCTTACAACAGATTTGCACCAGCTGACTCTATATAGTTGCTAAGATTGCCTCAGACAAAGAAAGATATTATAGTCTGGAAAACCAAAATGACCATTTACAGTGTCTGGCAGGTGCTCATTAATCTTTTTGCTATTAAGGAGGGCATCAAGGCTGTATTCCTTCCTGACGGGTCTGTGATACACAATCATTTTGCCATGTCCACTGAACTACACAACTTTTTCTTTCTTTTTTTCTTTTCCTGCCAGATAGTAACGAATGAATCCCATCAAATAATTACTTTTCCTGAAGATATTTTGCCAATACAAGGTTTACGGTACCCATGCTGGGAGAACACATAAGGGTTTTCAAAACCTGATGTGTTATCATTGGTGCTACATTTATATAAACCACAGACTGGTTATGATCCACCCTAGGAGTAGTACCGGGTCTGCTCCCAGCCACCTGGCCTCTGGGGAGATGATTTCCACATTACTGCGCCAAGTGTGCACAGCATCCCCTCTCCCACCGCGCTACTTCTTAAAAGAAACAGAAGCACAGTTTCAGTCTGGCATTGGGCAGCAGCAAATGCGGTCGAAGCAGAAATCTGTGGGCAGAGAGCGCCATCTCCAGATACCAAATCATAATTACTCTGCGGTAACCAGCTTATATGGGATTTCTTTCTTGGAATTTGCATCTGTTCTGGCAAAAGACGGAGAAAAACGCCAGCTGAGACTGATGAAAGATTGAGACTTAAGCCTTAGCACTACCTTAATATCCTGTAGGGGACTTTGCTAATCCTTGCTGAAGCTTCAGATTTACATAAAAAAGCTGCCTAAAATTGTATGGAGTTGAGCATTCCAGATTTGTTTCTGTTTTCAGGCTAGGTACTCAAGAATAAAATCATGACAAAGCTAATATTTGTACTATGTTAGGATCCTCCAGCCTACAGAGAGTCCATGCACTTAATTACTACACATGATCCATCTGATAGGTACTTGGAAAAGCACATAAATGATACCTCTAAGTACTGCCGCAGAACGACTGGGTGGAAAACCAGTGTAAATAAGCAATATGCAAAAACAGCACACCAAGTGCATGCAGAAGAATTCTATACATATAAATGCTACAAAACTGACAAATATTACAAAAATTCTGCTGAGGACAGTGCCCGTGAGTCCAGCCTCATTAATATCGTTCAAGAGTTCATTCTAAAAACATACCTTAAGGACATCAGTGGCAAAGAATTTGTCAGACAATAAAACTGAAAATCATACCTCCTCCATACATGTGGTATGTATAAGACTTACCCATATGTTGCCCTGGGTTTTTGCTAAAGCCTTGTTTTTCTGTAAGCCTTCTGTTTTTAACCTTGGAGTCAGATATTTTCTCACACAGTTTATGTAAATAGAGCCGATGTTTACTTAACGGTATTTTCTGTTTTTCATTCCTTTTGTGATAAGACCATTTTAATGAGCACCTTTCTTCTCCAGTGAAGATGGAGAAGGAAGTGACATGCTCTCCAATCCCTTATAGTGTTGGAATGTGTTTAAAAATAATGTAGTGTCAATAAACCGATGTCATTTGCTCCTTTCTGCTGAACCTGGCAGGTGTCAGAGCGTCTTTATTGTGTCTCCTCGGACACACCCATATTAAAGAAGTATTGATGAATTTGCAAGAGAAAATTGATTACTGGATTTAAAGTGCTATAAATACTAGACATGTACATTGAATAGATACATTCAGGAAGGGTTAAAAGACAATGCATCTGTTATCAGCTAGTCTTAAGAACAGCATTTCTGAACTAGATACAGCATCTTCTTTAAAATGCAAACTATTAAATTACTCCATATTATTTTTATGATTGCATTCTGAAGGCTTTTTCTCAACCATTCAGGAAACCAGAAAGAGGCTGCAAGATACAGAAAGAATGCTGATGAAGGTCTATTAGAAAGAGACCTGTAAAGGACAAGAAGGCAGTCAAGAACAGCTGGCATTGATTTATGAAGAACAAATCACACTCGGCCAATCTGACTGCTATTGCGGACAAGGATGGAGCAGTGGACACAATAGATCTTGACTTCATTACAGTGGTTGAAACTATTTCCTGCGGCACTTTCTCTCACAAACTGAGGAACTATGGCATGAGCAAGATGTCTAATAGATGCATTGAAAACTGCCTACGCTGACAGGCTCAGTGGGTGGCACTGGTGGCTTGGTTCATGTGCCTGAAGGCCCAAAACAAATTGAGTACTCTAGGGGTTGATACTAGGGTCCATATAGAACATTGTCTTATTAAAAACCTGGACCATGGGACAGGATGCACTCTGGGGTTTTTTTTAAGGTAATGCTAAGTTAGGAGGGATGGCTGACACACTAAACGGTAGAGCTTAAGCTGTGAAGGACTTTAGGAAGCTTCTGGACTGGATTTGCAGAAGTTTCAACATGTTTAACACAGAGAAACAGAAGGATAAATGCTCAGTTGTGAACCTAAGGCTGAAAAAGCCTTTCTATTGGTACCAACTGTGAAGAAACAGGCTGTGAAGAAACAGGCTGTCTAGCAGCTTTGTCAGAAAGGACCTGGAGTTATGTGAAAGCCAAGTCCAACACAAGCACAAAGCGTGCTCTCGTCCCAAAGAGGGGGAGATCACACAGCAGCCTACATCAGGAGCACAGCCAGTATGCTGAGGAAAGCTCCTGTTCCCCTTTGCTTCGTGTTGGTGAGGCGCTGGCTGGACACAGGGCCCACTTCGGTGCTTTCTGAGATCAAGAGAGGGCACTTCCAGTGAAGGTTACCAAGACAACTGGGATCTAAACCACATCACCTTGAAGGAGGAGTTGAGGTATCCTGGGCCTGCCCTGCCTGTTGACGAGCGTAGGGGCCCATTAAAACAGCACCCTGCAGCTGCTTGAAGGGGGACTACAAATCTGGCAGAGCTTGACTTCCCGTGGCAGTGGCACGCAATACAACATGAAATATGGGCACAAGGGGGTCCAAAGAGGACATTATGAAACAAACTATTGACGTGGAAGGCAGGCAGCCTGGACAAAGTATGAAATTTGCATTTTGGATATTTTCACGAGCTGTCAAGACGAATCTGCAACAGATGTGATTCATTTCAACCAGGAAAGCTGTACTGCAACACCCAACGTGTGTTTGATTGTGTTTATGATTTGTGGTTCAGGTGTAAAGGTGATGACTTTCCTGGTCTAGGGTTCTTGTTTATTGTGGGAAGACAGCCTTAAAATGGTCACTAAAATGTTGTCTTGACTTTATTATTAATTTAGGAGTTTAAATATATGCACAAACAAAAATAAAAATACTCTGCCATCTGCTGATAGCTGGCAAAACTGCAGATGTTCTTTCCTGAAAACAGGCTATTTCATCGCCAAATTTAAACCATTATCCACTATTTCAGTTGGCAATATAAAAGTAGCAAATAAATGTAATATATTTTGAAAATCCACTGGTTGTCGGGTATGTCACTGTGTTATTTATTCAACTCATAAAAGTGATGGATGTGTTTGTAGCAAGATGCTGGGAGTCTCCACAGAATAATTTAAAACTCATCAGCCACCCTAATAACCATCCGCTCTTCTATGAACAATAACATGAGTTTGCACTGGTTTTTTTAGGCATGGTAAAGGTCACCGAGATGCTCAGTTTTGACTGAAGTATGAGCTATTCCTGCCTTCGAGGCTGCCTTTCCCTCCTCCCTGCTGTACCCCCCGGAAAAGAGCAGAGGACACGCTTGCCACCTTCCCTTCCCCTCTCCACTCCACAGCGCTCATGCTCGTGATCAGCCCGGCCTCTTTTGCTGCTTCTCTCGTTGCAGTCGCAGTCTGTGTTGCTCTTTTTTGTGGTTAATGAATCCCCGAAGAGCCAGAGCTTTGGGGACGCGGTCCCGGCGGCCACTGACACCATTCCCCACACACCCAGCACCAGGGCCCCGCTGCGGCCGCGTCCCCGCGTGGCGCAGGGCGGGCACCGCCGCCTCCCTCCCCGGCGGGAGGAGGAGGAGCCGTGGCCGGGGCCGTGCTGCCGGCGGCC
>VYXC01005348.1:50307-99067 GCA_013397175.1 Platysteira castanea
GCCGGGGCTTCCGCCCGGGTTGTGCCAGCGCAGCGGGGCCGGGGCTGCGGCTGGGCCGTGCTCCTGCCTTGGGGGGCCCGCGCTGGGCCTTGGGATGCCGGGAGCAACAAAGCTTTCCGGAGCGTGGAGGTCGCGGTGAGGCGGAATTTCTACCGGTGTCTCTGAAACGAGGGCCTGCAAAACCAAGGGGTTTAACCTTTGCAGTGCCATGGTCTGGTGGATACGGTGGTATCCGGTCAGAGGTTGGATCTGATGATCTCTGCGGCCTTTTCCAAGCTAATTGATTCTGTGATTCTGTGACACTGGCGCAGAGAGTACCGCGGACAGGATGGGTGTACAGGAACGTGGCAAACCCAGAGAGCGTCTCCGATCATATGTACAGGATGGCGATGATGGCTTTGGTGACTGAAGACAAAAACCTTAACAAGGACAGGTGAGACTGCCTCTGCTTATCACAACCATATGTTGATGTTGTGGGAGAGCTGCAAACAAAATATGGAAAGAAACTGTCATCCCGAGTAAGAGCTTTTAAATCACACTGAAGGAATTTGAAATCCTTGCCCCTCTTCTTTTCCCTCCATCCTGTGGACAGGGTGCTGTTTACCTGGAGAACTGAAAGGGACAAAAAACTTTTAATTGCTAAACTGGGAGTGCTGAGGCAAGTCCTTAGTGCAGAGGCTCAAAACTGCTCTTCTTTAAAGCTTCAAATAAACAAGCTGAAGACCCTTGTTAAAAACAGTGTGAAGCAATAGACAGCTATGTCAGAGCCATAGACCATGTGGATTTTGACAGACTGAACGAGCACTCAGCAGCAGTAAGGAGCCACAGAAATCCTCTAGCATAGCAGAGAAAGCTCAAGGAGCTATTTGAAAGCTCAAACAGCTGAAGGCTGTTTTTGAATATTCTGCCTCAGACTGGCATAGCTGCAGAGCTATGAATCTGTGAATGACAGATTATATACTGAATTTGGGTTGGCTTCAATCAGATTACCCTCTACCTGTTGCAGGAATAACGTGAAATAATAATAATAATGTAGTTAATTGCCACAACACCTCCGAAAGCCAAGTGTACAAAAGCTAAGTACATTACTTCTGAATGTGCTCTGGTACACAGTGTACTTATACTTAAGTCTACATTTACAAGCAATAGGAACTAGAAATCAGAAATTAAAATCATGTCTAGGTGGAAACTACTCCCCTTAACAAAAAAGGGAAAAATATTACACAAAGTTTAAGAAAAGCACCAACCATCCTTTAGAGTATATGAAGGGGGATAAATTCTTCAGTCTGTTAGCATTTTGAATAAGTTTTCAACTTAAAATGCTGAAAAACTAATTACTCGGTCTCTGCTTCTTGTCAGATGCATACGATTAGCTTTGGTTCATGATATGGCTGAATGCATTGTTGGAGATATTGCTCCTGCAGATAATATCCCAAAAGAGGAGAAACACAGGAGAGAAGAGGTATGAACATAAGGTGTGAAGCCACAGCTGCAGAGCATTCTGTGTGTTTTAATGTTCTGGTGATGGTGAAGGAACACTCTAAGCAATATAATACTGTTGTTGGCATTGGACAAGCCTGCCACAACCAAGTAGAGTTTTCAGCTCATTGTGATTTTTGTACCTGTGACGTCACCAAGTACAAAATTACAGAAAAGTCTTTGAAGTTTTCTTCACCTTGGCCATTTATTCCCGAACTAGCTGCAGTTTTGGTAGCCTGAATTAGGCATGTTCAGCAGCCTTACCAAGAGGTGAGGAGCAGGAGCAGGTGCACTGAGCAGGATGGATGACAGTTCATGTCAGATTGTGTGTGTGGTGCCAGATCAGGAGGTTGACAGAGACTTTAAACCTTTTGCACAGAACCCCAGATGCAGGTGTCTTTGTTGTTGTTGTTGTTGTGGTTCTTTGAGTGCCACATGCCTAGAGTCACTTTATTTTTGGTCTTGCACTTACCCAAACTGTTCATTTGGTGTTTTTGGTTTGTGGCATCATTTGAAGAAAATGTAAACCACTTCTGTAGCCACAGCTAGAGGGCAATGTCATGCCTCAGAAACTCTTCAGAAGCTTTTTTTGTTCAGTGTAAGAACACACTAGGAAGTATATTGAAAAAAAGAAACGCCAAAATTACAGTCAGTAAAGGTAGTACTTCATGAATGCCAAATGCACCTTAGATCTTTAATTTCCACTTTCTTAGCAAAGAGCTTACTCCTAGACTTAGTTATGGCCCCCTCCAGCCCCTAGTTTTTAACAGCTAAGCATAAAAGGCGGGGAAATAATCACTGAAGTGTTTTGTTACACTCTTCAAAGAGCTTCAAAACACTGAACAGAAGAAACCTGTTTTCTGGAAGCCTCTAAAGGTGGTTGTGTCACTGAGGATCAGCCTTCAACTTTGGTCTAAAGAGAATTCTCATTTGAATTTAGGCAAGGAAAAAGATATGTTGATGCCTAGGTATGATTAAAAAGCTTTTATAGGTATTTGCAGCTCCTTCTGCTCCCATTTCAGTGAGTCCAGTGAGGACTTTGCTGTTGACTTTGTGGGAAGAAGGGTAAAGCATTAAACATTTGGGATGACTCTGAAATACTTTGTAGTAAAAATAGACTATGGGTAGCCACTTCAGGAGGTGCCTTGAGGTGAGTTATCAATACTCTGCTTCCACTGCAGAGTTCTCCTGTTTTCTGTTTGTTCTACAGCCAATGTTGGGCTGGCTCTGAAGTTCGCTGCTTGTTTACTTTAACCAACACTGGTCTCATCAACACTAAGGCAGCAGAAAATGAACCTGATTAAAAAGTTTTGGGGTTTTTTTGGAGGAGGGAGGGTGTTGTTTGGAGTAGAGGTTTTTCCCAAGTAAGTAGTTTTAGCCACCTAACCTTGAAATCTGATGAGTTCCAGAGCTGGAAAGAGGTGTAAGGAGTGAGACCTTGATGCTTCAGTGGTGGTGAGCAATGGGGAACCATATTGTGACACTCCAGCCTGTATTTGAAGTGGAGAAACAATCATGGCATGAAACCTTTGTATTGCTTGTGATTTTGGTTGTTTCAGAAGCAGCCCTTCATGTTACTGGGAAAACAGTAAAGATGGCACAGAAATGAGACTGATCAGCTGGGAGAGCACAAAGAATGTGCAGAACAACTTCTGGAGTCACAAGTTCTGCTAGGAGCCTGCTCCAGTGCAGGCTTCCTATAGGGTCACACCCTCCTTTGGGTATCCCCCTGCTTCGAATCCTCCATGGGCTCCAGGTGGATCTCTGCTCCACCATGGACCTCCAGGGGCTGCAGGTGGATCTCTGCTCCTCTGTAGGCCTGCAGGGGCTCAGCTGCCTCACAGGCTGCAGGGGAATCTCTGCTCTGGCAATGTGAAGCACCTCCTCCTCCTTCTTCTTCACTAACCCTGGTATCTGCAGAGTTCTTCCTCTCACTTCTCACTCCTCCCTCTGAGTGCATTTGCACAGGGATTCCCCTCCCCACCCCCACCTCTATTAAATATGTTATCCCAGGGGTGCTACCACCTTGGCCTTGGCCAGAGCTGCAGCCAAACCTTGCCATGCCAAAACAATACAATAATACGCTGTGTCGTGGATGTTTCTGCTAACTTGGTAACAACTAGATAATTATTCAGAAAAGATAATCAAAATGTTGCTCAGAAAATAGATAAATGGAAATGGCTTCTTTTTTTTTCAGACAGCTATGCAACAGCTGACCCAGCTTCTATCTGAGGACCTCAGAAGAGAAATCTATGAACTCTGGGAAGTAAGCTTGCATTCTTTTAATCCTATGTTAAAATTCAGGGTGACCCATTCCCTTCTTCCCCTGTACCTGTGAAACTGTGCCGTCTCTTATTTTGACCTCAAGAAAGTGAGATTTATGTGTTTAGAAGATAAAGCTTAGCAGTATGAGTCGAGGTCATTTCAGGATCCTTTTCAAACAGAAACCCTGGACTTTGGTAAAATAACCAGCTTCTGCCCCTGGCCTCTCAGAGTTTCAGATGAACCTGTCCAGGGCTTGGTTTGTACAGCTAAAGGAAGGGTTTGTTCTCTACATCCAGCTCTCTGGATAGAAATCTTATTTTTTATTACATTATCACTTTCATTCTTATCTGGCCATTTGCAGCTTTTAATACAGGAAGAAAAATAATGGGAGGTGAGGGTGCTGTGGATTATTTTCTGCTTTTTATACAAGTAATTTCTATGGCTTTCATTTCTTAATAATGAAGCCCATTAGACCAAGATATTTAGTAGTAACTTAATGATTAAGTTAACTAAAGTTTAAACTGAAATGTGACAAAAACCAGTGCTTTTCTACAAACACTGGAGATTTCTGGTCTTGGGTTCCTTAAAAGTTTGTGTTAGAAAGTATCTTTTGTGTTTGAAGGTGATTTAACCATTTTTATGTGAACCCATGCTGTTAATTGATAAGATCTTTTATAATTGCAAATGAGGGATGATTAGATTATTTCCAAACAATTAAAGTTTATAATTACTGTGCTTTATCTCCTCCTGACATATGGTCGCATGAGGGGAAGTGTATCCACAACCTCTCATTCACATATTGCTGCAGACAATGCATTCTATGTTTCTTGGACTCTATGTCCTGAGTTTGTGTATTATATTCGTATAGTTTTTCCATTTAGGGTGTATTTAAATTCCAGATATTTGCATCCAATTTCTGCCTTTTGCTACAACACTCTGTTTGTGTTTTTGTGTTGGGTTTAGAGGTTTTTTTGTTTGGTTTTTTTCCCCTGTCATTGTGTGGTGAAAGAGGCAGAGGGAATGGGCTCTCAGAGCTGTATTTTAAGGTAAAGGGGGTAAACCAACATCATCAGACCTGGGAAATGATGTGTGTGCATTGTTTTAGGGAGCACTGGTTCCTTCTCCCTTGAGAAACTGTTATAATTGAGGAAAATGAGGTTTTGGTAGATAAGGTTAGATCTGTTTAACTGGTTTTTTTTCTTTGCTAGTCTCAGTCTTCTCCTGTGACTGTAAGAGCTGGTTCAGTATGGAGTCAGTTCTTCAGCATGTTAGCTTTTCATCCTTCTCATTAACCATAATTTAATACACGCACGCTTGTGATAATTTGGTCTTTGTTTCTACCTTCAGGATTATTTATTGGCACTGAGTCTGCAGTGCATTAATGTGAGTGCAGCCCATAAAGCAGAGAGGGTAACTTGAAAATGTACTATTCGCATGTAGTTCCTCTAGTGTTAAGTGGAACAACTAGTTGCTTCTTAAGAAGAAAAAAAAAATTAAAAAGAGACAGATACAGAAAATAAGACGCCTCTGGTAACTTGGTGTGCTGCTCTGCTCTCAGCTAGCCAGAGGCATTTCCCTATGATTTTGTGAGTGAAGGTGCTTATGGACCAGAGCTGAAAAGTGCTGATCTCTTCCCACTCTTAGCAAGTCCTTCCTGCACTGCTCTGCCCTTGTCTCTTGTCTCTCTTTGCCTTTCAGCTTTACAAGGACTGCTGCTTTGGACGGTGTTGGTGGGCACTTTGGCGAGTGTAGTATAGGGGAGAGAGGTAGGAGGAAGATGCCTCAGATATATTTTCACTATGTAACTTAATCCCAAATATGTTTGAAAAAGCATTAAAGTAAATGAGTTGGCACATTTCAGCTCTGTCCTGCTTTTTTATTCTCAAGTGCAAAAGCATGGGAATGATTTTTAAAAGATGGACTGTGGTGTTGGAGAGACCAGTTAATGTTTTTCCAAAGTATACTGTTATTTCAGAGTCTTAACCACCTGTGGGGAGGATGTACAGTTGCACATGTAACAGCTGATGTTTCTTAAGGGCAATGTGAGCTGAGGTGTGAATAACATCTGGTGGGTTGTATTGCACAAAGAGGTTGGCAACAGATTGATACTCCCACTTAATTGTTGGAGGTGGAACTGACTTTCACAGGCAAACAGCCCTACTTCTCTTCCTGAAGTTCTCCTTTGTGCCAAGAGTTTGTTGTCTTTGCTGGACTCTCCCCCCCACCAAAGTAGATTGTAAAGAAATAGACTAGAAATAAATTGATTTAAGAAAATAAGTAGTATTTAAACAATTTAAAAATGAGGCAAAGCTCACATTGAAAAGAGAAAGATAAGATAAAAACACCGAAATGAAATTTATTAGTAAAATAATGATGAAAATGTAACTGAAAATACAAAGTACTGTTGAAATTCAAATAGAATAGTAAATGAATCGACATGGCTATCGAAATCTGGATTTCTGACTTCAAAGATAAAGGAATAAGCCTACGAAGATGCTCCTAATAGTTTGCAAGACAAGGAAATTACTGTCATGCTTATCTGAGCATCACTGTGCTGGAATGACAAGGCCAGGATCTTGCTACTGTGAATGACACTCACACCACAGTTGTTGTCTTAAGATACAGAAAGGAATGGCATGTTCTGTGGTCAGTAGGAAAACCTCTTCCTGCACTTGTGCTGCCCTTCTCTGCAGAAGTGCTATGGCCCACAGGTTCTGTGGATCTGGGAGCACAGATGGGCCCAGTGTGTACTTAAGACCTTGGTGTGATTAATGGTGATGGTGATGATGAATGGGGTCAGACCTGCCAATGGTATCAAGGTAATGGTAATCTGCACAGAAAGAAGCCCTCTTTATGGGGTTGGTTTTGGAAGCCAGGAGAGTCAGGAAGACCTGCTGATGAGACATCACATACAATGCAGTAGATTTGGAAAAGAGAAAATGAAATGCCAAACCTGTCTGCAGCCGTCACTGGAAGCAAATGACAGCAAAATTGTTCAAGTTGACTAGAAATGTGAATCACTCATAAATATACACCAGTGGTGAATATATATTGTAGAGAGGGAAAAGATAGCAGAGAGATTAAAGGGCTTAAAGTCTGAAGGGGAGGACACCCCTTAACCACCCCCCTTCCTATCTCCTAGGAGAGACAAAAGGACATAAGCAGCTCAGACAGATTAGACCAGAAAGATTAGGTAGGAATGACTGGAGAAATATAAAGAACAACTCCATATAGAAACAGCAAGTGGTGAGAAAAGTGCGAAATAGGTCTTAAAAATAGATGATGACAATGCATAGGCACACACTGTGGTAATTCATAGCCTTAGCCAGGCCTGAAATGATCTTTATACATAAAATATTTTTAAATGGAACCTATTGTTCAACTTGTGTGTCATGCAGAGTTGCCTCCATATCATTCCAGATTCAGCTGAAACAATTGGTATGTTTAGAGTTAGATTATGCAAAAGAATTGTGTTCCAAGTCCCACTGCATTTAATATAAAATTGGCACATACTTCAAGTGTTTTGCTGACCAGTGTCTATTTGTAAAATCAAAGTGAAAGATGTAACTGTGCTGAATATTTCTGGAGTGGCTTGTACTAATGAAGAAAATTCTAGATATATGAAGAGATTTTAATGTTCTGTTTCAGAGTAATAGAATTATTTTCTTATAACTGGAAATCTTTTCAGGAATATGAAAACCAGTCTACTGCAGAGGCCAAGTTTGTAAAGCAGTTGGATCAGTGTGAGATGATACTGCAAGCGTTTGAGTACGAAGAGTTGGAAAACACACCTGGCAGACTGCAGGATTTTTTTGATTCAACTGCTGGTATGACATTTGGGCTTTTTTTTTCCCCTCTTTTGTAAATGAAATTTGCGAATGAATTAAATTTATAAAATTATTATAAAAATATTACAAATTATTACATTTATAAAAATAAATTGCCTTTTTTTCTGACAGACATTCAGAGCAAGTGAAAAGTAGGTATTTTATTCATATTTCAAGTCCCCTAACATTTTTGAGGAAACTTAATGCAGTGTGAACATACCTGACATTTATCTGTAGGTATTAAACCTGAATTTCATTTATGCCAAATTCCTTTTACATCACTTTTTACCTAGAGAGAGGCTCAGCTTTCATTACGCTTGCATGTGTGTAAGGATCTCCCTGAAACTTCAGAGGGGGCATAAGGAGTCTTCAGTGTTCACCGATGCTCAGCTTCTTTCTACTGTCAGTGTTTTAGGGACCAGTAAAGCAGAATTTGTTATCCCCATGTGAGCTGTGTGACCAGCCCAAGGTTCCTGTGAGAACCACCTCAGTGAAATGGTTAAGTTGCAACTGTGTTACTTTTTATTCCATCCGCTGCTTTTCATCCTTTGCAAAATAAACTGATAGTTGAAAGCAGAGATAGGTAAAATAATAATCTTTATAATTTTGGCAAGGGAGTTAACACCAGAGGAGGACTGTAACCAACTCATCCTGTCCTGGGAAGAAAACTAGGGATAGACAAACCCTAGGGATAAGAGGACCAGCAGTCACCAAACAGAGTCCCTAACAAGTCCCATTTATACTTTGGTGATTCCTCAGGGAAATAATAATCTCTCTGGAAAATGTAATACTTTGATTAGTGAAGGGGAAAAAAGGACAACATGAACGAAGCTGGAATGCTTTGTTTTCTGACATCTTTGCTCCCTTACCAGAATTCAACAACTTAAATTGAGCTGGTGTTCTGAGTAGAGCCTACAGCATATACCCTAATTGCACCTGTAATAGGAGTGGTTTCCTGTAGCACGACACGTAGTATCAGATTATCTTGGTCAGGGTGCATCCCTTTTTCAGCTTTAAAGTGTCTTAATAGAGCACAAAATACAAGCTTTTTGGGGAGAAGGGATGTGAGTACTCTTAGTCTGTAGTTGGATTGAACTGAGAGCATTCACTTTCTCAAAAGAATAATTTGACATTTATTCTGAGCCTAAAGTGGCATCACTGCTGTCATTCCAGTGCCAGCCTTTTACACATGGCAAAATGAAAGCATTTTTCATTAACCTTCCCTTTTTTTTGTTTTGCAGGAAAGTTTGTTCATCCAGAAATACTCCAGCTTGTATCTCTGATTAATACAGAAAGGAAAAAAAGAATAGCTGCCACATCTCATGCACATTCCTGAGGTGCTCCTAAATGCTGTAGCCATAATAAATACTTTGGTATATATTCTGGTTATTATTTTTTCTCCTATAATATCACTGATTCTTCTGGCAGATTTTTTTTCCTGTGCATTCACTATGAGAATCCCAGGACCACTTGGAGAGGAGCAGATAGTGTAGCTGCCTTCCAGATCAGAGGTTGTGTCAGGGAACAAATACTTAGAATTAATTAGTATATTTGGGTTTTTCCTTCTTTTTAATCAGCCTCTGATTATTGCAGTCTCAGTTACAGATAGATTCTCCACTGGGGAAATTCAGGTACGTTTAAAAATTAGTTGATTGCAATCTACTCTGTTCATGTAATGCACTGTGTGGGGCAGGTGCTCTTGTTCTCTGATTTCTAAATATGCATGGATTTAAGTACCGTCAAAATGGGTTAATATCCACTCAGTGCTACACAGAAATGAGACCAATGAGCAGGTGTCTGTAGAAGCTCTTGACTGAGCTCAGAGATGAGATTTCTTTGGAGTGCATAAGCCTTAAGTGATGGTGGATAAAACCGGTAATCTCGTTAATTATATTTTCTCAGTATCTTCCTTGTTTCATACAACTTATCCCCTGTTCATGTGTTGTATCAGGGAGTGGTGCCAGTATTTCCATAAGGTGTGTATTCCTGACTGCCCCTCGCCCCAGCCTGGCAGTTTTACAGACACCTTCACAGGTCATTGGTAATTACAGAATACCTGAGGCTGGAAGGGACCTTTGGAGTTGGTGCAATCTAATGCAGAAGCCTGTACAGCCATGTAAAACTAGCTCCCTTCTTCAGGCTGTCACGCACTGCTACCAGTTCTGCTGTAAATGAGTTTCTGGCAGAGGTAATAACAGTAATGTAGAAGTACGGATGATTGTGAAGTAGAACTGTGGTGGTGGTGGTAAATGTTGAGTTGTGTGTAGCTGGAGATAAGGGCAATGCCATGATTACCAAAAAAAGCAAAATTTGCACCTGGAAAAGTTACGTGGTAGAGACCTGGAGTTCTCTGTCTTCTGCCTCACGTCAAATGAAGCAGCATAAAACTAAATTCAATTGTCATACCCTTTAAAGGTAGGTAAAGTAGCTGAACACATATTTTCAGGCACCATGACTCAGGAAATGCTTTCTTTATGCAAAGCTCGGGGGCCTGACTGAAGCTCACAAAGCGCTCTGTGGTTGGTGCCTTTCGTAGAGCACAGAGGGCTGTGCAGAGATGCTAAGAGCTTCTTGCCTCAGTGGCTGGCACAGTGCACAAAATCTGCAGAGCCTATTGGGCTGGATCAGAGGAGGTGTGAGATGCCCGCTGTGCTCAGGAAACGCCCAAGGCAGCAGTTGTGCCCTACGGAAAGCCTGGAAGAACAGGTTGCACTTTGCTGAGCTGATTTAGTGCTTCTTGGCAACAGACTGCCATACTACAAAGAGGGATGGAGTGGGGCCCACCGAGCCTTATCAGCATTTTTATTCCACCTAGATGCACTCAAATCATAGTCTCCATCAGTTTGCATTGAATGATGAGTGTGAAAGAGCTACAGATGCACTGAAGGGCAGAATTGAGAACGTTCTTCGCAAACCAGAAAAGTGGCCTTGAAGAGATGTTTGGCAGTAACACACCCAGCACAAATACTACCCTAAGCAGGAACAGGCCATTCCTGCAGCGCAGCAAGAGCCTTCCCCATTCTGCAGGGGATCAAGGGGCAGAGCGTGGAACCCCATGCACAGTAGAGTGCTCTGAGTTGGAAGGGACCTTAAAGATCATCTAGTTCCAACTGCCTTGGCAGTGGCGGGGACACCTTCCACTAGACCAGGCTGCTTAGTACTACTGGTAAACATACAATTAAAACATCACAAAGGGTAAAAGAGTAAGAGAGAAATTTATTTTTAATATGAATATCAAGAATTTCATTTACACAAACTAAGTTGTCCATTAATATCTTCCATTTTAAATAAATTCACATTTATGCACAGAACCACATAAAATAAACTAGAAAATTGTCACAAGAATACTAGAAAAACAATTAGATTTGCTTCCATGCTATAAATCACACTAAAGAGGCATGTGATATAAATGTCCAAAGTTAACTTATGTCCAGTAGAACATTACAAAAGGACTTTGAGCTTTGTAAAAACTAACAAAAGCCACACAAGAAAAAATAAAAATCACTTAAAGCCACATTTTCTCACAGAATTTAAAGCAGTCTGTAATGTCACTCACTAACACTGACTTGAAGCTTTGGCGTATACTCAAAAAATGCATCCAGTTTCAAAGTAGCCAGGCTCTTTTCCATCCTCTTTACTGATAACGTTGTGCCCACCTCAGGGTCTGGTGAGCTGAGCAACGCAACATGTGGACTGACACGTGCTCACTACATAGCAAGATAGTGTCACAAATGTGATGCTCTTTCCTTGGAAAAAATGTTAAAGGAATGCAATTCAGAAAACATGCTGAATCAAAGCTGAGAGACGTCTGGCTCTTGGTGACTGAGCAGAGATAATGTGGTTGGTGGAATTGCATCCTGGAGCAAAGCACAATAAAATTTGACACCAAAAATGAAGTTCTTACTCATCCTGTGTATTGTCAGGCAGCAGGGTCTATGCTAGCAGCTCTGAAGGCATGGGCTCTCTAACCTATGGCACGTCTGAAGCCAAATGCTGGGTTTGTATTCTTTCACTTAAGGCTGTATCTTGACTGAGGCTCATAAATATATCTTCCCTTGGTTTTGAGGGGAAGATATGGAGGCAAAAATATTAGAGGTTCCCTCCATTCCACTTGATTTTCTAATTAATTTCACTGCTAAGTCTTACCAAACCAGAGAGAGCAAGCAATGGTGCACATTTTGAAACTGAAACTTTTCCAGCCAAAATGACCATGTGAAATCAGCAGCTATCATAGGTTCAGTTTCTGTATGAATAACCGGGTGGCTCTTCCTGCCCTCCTTAACTCTGCTGCCTAACGGGCATGGGGCACTGCCAGACTGTACCAGTGAAGGAGAAACAACTTCTTGTGACAGTAAGTGATTTTAATTCTGTTAGGAAAATAGATACTGTACAAACACTCCTGAGCAAAGGGTACCTGGTGTGGATGGTAGACAGCTGGTGTATGGGCTACTGCTGGCAGTTGAATGCTTTGCACAGCTCTAGGTCCATCTGTCTGATGTGGCACTGAGAGGGAAGCCAGAAACCAACAGATAGAAAAGAGTAAACCAAAATAAACAAGAAACAGAGACTGGGAGATTGTTAAGAGGGAAGTCATGTGTAGCAGAAGACTATTTTAGTCACTTAACACAGAATTTAGTGCATTATAGCAAATGACTTGCATGTGGCTTTGATGATATACGAAGTACCTGGTGATAAAATGGCCCATCCAAAATAGAAATAAGGAGAGGAAACATTTCTCCAACACAAAGCCAGGATGGCAATTTTCCAAAGCTGACAAAACTTCGTTGCACAAGTTGTATGGTGAGGGAGGGCTGAAAATCACTGTCTTGGCAAGTGTCTGAAGAGAGGCATGTGGGGCTCAGGAGGGCCTGCTGTTTAACACTGAAGCTCTTCTTCACTTTCAGGGACTTGGGTGCCAGCAAGGGAGCTCTGAGCGCTGGCATGGGCTGTAGAGCTGAGAACTTCTTCAAAACTGCCTCCCGTGTGGCTTGTCCCACCAACCTTGGTCTGAAACAAGGCAAAGACAGAACAGCAAGTTCCTCTGCTCACACTGAAGCAAGTCCCATTTCCATTCCACCATGGCCATGGAGGTCAGGGAACTGTTCAGGCAGAGAACACGTAGGGATGGGTTTTTCCTAAGAACAACAGCTAAAAACCAGTCAAATAAAGCAACTTCTTTACTCCACAATTTCTAAACTAGGCTGCCATCACGGAATCTGCCAGTGGCATGTCTCATATGCTTAAAGGAACCAGTCCCTAAGTAGATCCCAGGTAGGATCCTAGATCCTAGTAGTAAACCCAATGTGGTTGTTTACCTGAGTGGCTCACGCTGGTTTCACTGTTTTTTTCCAGTTCTATGCAGGCTGGATTAGAGATAGATATTAAAATGAACTCGTTCATTTGCTGAGTAAAGTGGCCCACATGCCAGCAATGGCAACGCAGCTGGTTGCAAAATACATAAACCATACTGGGATTTTGGACAGCAGAAGGAATGTAGTGACCAAAGGACAAACCCAGCAGCTTGAATCCCTTCTGGCACTTGTAGCTACCTAGATACTGGTATATAAAACTGCCAGCAGCATTTTCATGGGGGAAGGCAGGGAATAGATACCAAAATACGTTAATGAAATATATCCAATGTGTTTGCACATCTACTTCCAGAATGCTTCAGGTCACTGAATTTGTAATTAGTATTAAAAATAAAAATCAGTAAGACTAAATCTCTGAAAAAGAATTTTCCTAACAAAGATGGAGCTGTATCTAAAGATTTTGAAATTATTAAGACCAAGTGACGAAGGGACAAAGCTGTTGTGACTAGGTTGTCTTCATACGGGAACATTCTTTTGTGGCTTTGCTTGGTGATATGCCCACTCCAAGTTGATTAAAGCCTGAAAATAGGGCAAAACTTTTTACTCCATCCTGGAATTGCAGCAGAACTCAAACACAAGCTGACATTTTTTCAGCCTCTCAGCCACTGAATGCTTAGGAAGATTATTTTAGTTAAATGAACTTTGTGTTCTAAGTTTCCAAAGGGTTAATCCTACGTAATCCTGTTTCTTTAGCTGGCACAGCAGCTTACCTAGCTTGAAAGTCCAATAAAACATTTAATTCATCAGAGTTCAGATTTTCAGAAAAGTTGAAATGAATGAGGCACCCTGGACCTGTTTGATTTCCAGGGAAAAATGAACTAGTACACTCTTCCAAGAGAGCTGCAATTAAAGCTCAAACTCCAAGAGCAAATAAAATCTAATTTGAAATTTGACTTCTAAATGTTATGAAACCTGAACATCGGTTCTGGCCAACTGCACAACATTGTAGGATCACTGAAGATTTGTAGCTAATATGGGGGCTGGGAGGAAGATGATAAGACTACTTCTGTTCTTTTTTCAGGGGCCTCTCTGGGTAGTTCTCCGCTTTTTGAGACCACAGCAAAATCCTAGAATTGAAGGGTAACTCCGTGATTTCTCCCCCCATCCCCTGGTCTTCCTAATCTTGGAAGCCTTGGAACAGAGGCAGGAAAAAGGAGGAGCAATGCTGAGACATTCCCATTTGTCCACAGTCTACACTGGATCCATGACTCCAGCTCCCCTTCCCCATTTGCACAAGGAAATGAAAGAAAGAAAGAGAATACAGAAAGAAACTATTTCAGAAAATGTCAGTGAGTTTGCCAATAAAGATGGACAACGACATTTCATGAGATGTGGAGGATTATTTCATACTTAAAACTTACTGTCTTGTCCTGCTTAAATACAGATTTCTTAAAGAATGATCTAAGAGCACTCTGAACACAACAGGCTGAGCTGGCATGACAAATACTCTCCTCTAGAACACCTTTGCTTAATCAACAAAATAAGATCAGGCTCCTCAAGCAGATCACTGTGAGAGGAAATAGTCTTCAGAGTTGTGCAGTTTGAATTACCTTTTTCTATTTCTGAATGACACACTGAGGTGAGCGAGAACAGACACTCCTTACCACCCCTATTTTTGGCATTTCTGAGACCACTTGCTTACTTTGGCAGGCAGCAGAAATCATTTCTTAGCAACAAAGCAAAGAAAGACAATTTCTTTGCATATTGCCTTCATTTTCCATTAGAACTCTTGCACCACCATGAAATTCTTGATAGAACAACAAATTCAAACAGTCTCCTGTACAAATGATAGGGACAACTAAGCTGTCACACTTCAACACACACAGCCATGGAACTCTGCCCCTAACCTTTACCTTAAGGCTTGTGACAGTGGTTTCAACCTTCTCCTCAAACGATTTGAAAGTTGGAGAATTCCTAGGAGAAGAGAAGAAGTTGAAGGGAGGAAAAAGAGTCAGTTGCCAACATCATGGGATAACCTCACTGTTTGATCACTTCTTACCAGGCAACACTGCCAGGACAGAATGAAGGCTGGCTGCAGCACAGGGCTATGAACACTCACTTGTGCTCTGTCAGTCAAATCCAATTATGGTAATCAGGTGAATACTTTGTAGCTACAAATTTTCAAAAGCAGAACCTGCCTAGTAATTGAAACCAAATGATAACTGGCCTGCCTACTATATGATACATTTGTCATGTTCTCAGTAGAACCAGACAATGCTGCCTGTAATGCTGCTTTTCTATGGCTTTAACCATTTGTATTATTTCTGTAAAGTAATAAACATTTTTTTCAGCTGATGAGCAAGTTCATAACCTACATTATTAAAAAGATGCTAAGTTTAATGTCCTAAGGCTGGGAAGAAGGAGATTAGAACTACATGGGAAGTGGGTCCCAAATGCCTTTGAGGAATCCTGACCCCCCATTTCTGTGATTTTGTGACTGCTGCTTTCAAAGACAAAGACTGTGTTCCTAAGGTGCCTCTCTGACTAAGATAAGCTTTTCTCTGTGTTCACCCAGCACAAAGGAGACTTGGAGAAGTCTACAGTGGGTGAAGGGGACCTTCTTCCGGTTCTCTGCTCTTTGCTTGACACCTGAGAGCTCATATACAGCACACACTGTGCTTCATAATTAGTGAAGACTCTGAAGCTCAGGCACTGTGGTCCAGCACGTTTCCTGGTTCTGCAAATACTTTTGTATCATATCCCTCATCAGGCTGAGTTAAAATGACCCCAATTTAAGGGAAGGGCAAACAGAAGCCAGTTGGAAAAATAATGCAAATTTAGTTTCTGTTATTTAGATGACAAATTTTTTCATAGGGCAAGAAGGGACAAAAGGAGAAAGAAACTGAGTTTTATAACTTATATTTGACTCATAGGTCACCATCGGCGAATGCTTGCCTTGAACTACTCACCTGCTGAAGTTGAATGAATTAGCATCCATCACATAGTTGGGAGTTTGTTTTTCCCACATGCTTGGCACAGAATGGGGACAGTCATGTATTTAGAGGCCAAGGGAGTAAAGAGAAAGCTGGATACTAATTTTATTGAAAACAGTCAGAGCTTTACTTGAACAGCTCAATATTTGGCTGCAGTCAAGTAAAGAGTGATTATAGCCATTAAAATATGAAAGCACTCATGTAAAATCCCTCCATAGGAGCATGATCCAAAGCCTGTTGGAGTGGAAAGCATCTCTGACGTTAATGGGCTTTGGATAATGTTCTAGAGACAGCAAAACAACTGAATTTCAGATTCAGTAATACAAACCTGATAACAATCAGCTACCCAAATACATCTCAGAACTGCTTCATTTACTCAAAGGCTTGTACAAGAGATTAAGCAGTTAATACAGTTAAAATGAAAAAAACCCCACAGCTAGCCTGTCCTGAAGCCCTCATCTACATGAATAACCTTAATTGATTGAAGTGAGACTACTCATCCAACTAAAAACTGCAGGATCAGGATCAAAGTATGCAAATACCCCCTCATTACTCAGCTGAACATCACCATAGCAAATAGACTGTGGGTAGCACATTACCTCATTGCAGGCATGCTTATGGAATGGCGAATAGAGTAGCTGTGGGATGAAAGCAAAACATAAGGAAAAAAAGCTGTAAAATCCAATTTCCAATATGATTATAATGTATTTTTTTAACTGAGCTTTAAATGTACATACACATATTTTCGAGATTGTTGGTATTCTCCCTGTCCTGATGGCAAGGGATGTCAAACTCCAGCTTACTCTCAGCACTAAAGATCTTACCACCACATTCTTATGTCAACTGACCAGCAATGGGGCTCAAAAGAATGATGCGAAACAGCTCCTGGCAAAATCCATTTGAATGGTACAGAGCCCTGCCATTACAGAGGGCCACCTCTGTGTCCCGCAGTGACAGAGGATGAGCTCTGTGTTGGGCAGGAGGGATACACTCCAGGTTTGTGCACATCAGCAGAGCTGGTTCGGCTGACTCCCAATCTCAAAAGGCTCCTGCACAACTGGCTACCTAAACAAGAGCTTTCTTTAACCAGAGGCAGCACTGTCACTCATCCACACTTCTCCAGGATATTTCATCTCCTCCTTCACTCCTCAACTTTAGCAAAGGTAGGGAGCTATTTTCCACAGCTCTTGTCCAGCTCTCCTTGTGACACTTCCCTCCTCAGACTTCCCAGCAGCAGGAGTGCTGGAAGGTGGCAAGCAGAGGATGGCACCTCTGCATTACGCAAAGATCCCCAAATCATGCTGCACACCTTACACCTGCAGATGCCACCCATGCTGACTACTTGACTTACGTGAGCCAAATTCTCCCACCTGAGCCACCAACTCTGCTTTCACAGCATCACCTGTTCCCTGCTGCTGGGAAGCATCAAATCTGGTCCAAATAAGAATCTTTTTTGAAGTTTAAGAACTTTCCATAAGCACATTTAGATCTGAATGCTTTAAGTAAAGTGTGTGCTGCAAGAGTGTGTCTTTTTCCAAAAATCCCTGCACTGCCTCTTTCAGTGTTGACTGACAGCTGCAGCCTGGTCTGACTGAGAACAGAGAGAGCTTTACTATAAGGGCCAGCAACACTTGGCTGCAAGCAAAGCATGATTATAGCATTAAAAAAATAAAGCTCTCATACAAACAGCACATGTGTTTGTTTTAAATGATACAAAATCAGAGCAGCACTGAGTCTATACACAGATTTTTTTTTTTCCCAGATTAAAGATTCAGAAATGGTGTAGGGAAGGGACGGAAGAGCTATTTGGCAAGCAGGTAGAACAGTAAATTCTAATACAAACTGTTTGCTGTTGTGTATATTTTAAGGCTTCTGCTAAGATCAGATAGACAAGAACTGACAGCAGACAATGCAAATATTTCATGTTCAATTTTCCACACAATTTTTAAGACTTATGAAAGATTAGCCCAAACGTTTCACAAGTGCAGCAAATCTTTAACAATCCTAGTTAAATTAAGCAGGCATCTTTGCCATTTTAGTCTTGTAACATACAACAAATAGGCAAAAATAGAGTTTGGAAGTATTTCAGCATAGACTGCTCCTCTTCTAATAGCAAAACGTTCCAAATATAAAAGTTTAAGTCAGATTAAATTCACACAGCTGAGAGATGGCACATGACAGACAATTCACATATTAAGTGCACATTTTTTGAGTTCATATTTTAATTTCTCTAAAGAGGTAAGAATGCAAGTTATAGAAACAGTGCAAATATCTCCTGTTAGTACAAGCCTAAAACAAGACATACATGTCAGTGATGGTGATCAGTGCAGAGAAGAGATCCTTCATGGCAGAGGTGGGTAAATATTACATTTTAGTTTCATGTCAGAGCGAGTTAAGAAGGTCAACCTATGCTTTACTTTGAAGTTTACTCACTGAAGTAAGAGTCCTTGTTAGGACAACTTAGCTGAAGGGAAAAAATGCTCTTGAACTTTTCAGTGCACTGAAGATACTACAAAGCCAGAGGGACTGGCAGGGCATTCAGGGATGCTCAGCCTCTATTCAGGGTGAACTGACATAAAGCCAGACTACTTATAGAATCTTTGAGTACATGTAAAATTTTTTCTAATTCATCATATATTCAAGTGCTTTACAGAATCAATAAACTCAAACTCTAAATATAAAGAACTCTTTTATCATCTTCAGAACTTGGAAATTTCCCCAGGACTCAAGGCTTTTAAAGAATCATGACTAAGATACTTTTACTCTATTGAAAAGGAGGTCATTAAATACTTCATATAATCTTTACAAAACTCAGCTGAATAGAATTTTTACTGTTTGTTGCTCATGTTTGAACCTCTGACAAAAAAATACGGTTGAGAGAATGGGATTACATATCAGCAGGTTTTCCCAAGACCAATGTCTTTTGAATGCATTCATTATTTGAATTTGAGACTAATCTACTCAAGGCTAACACTTAGTCCAACCCTTTTCTTTTTCCACTCACCATGCTGTAAAAATGAGGCATAACAGTTAAAGTAGCATATGCTTTTATTCTATATAATGATGCCGAAAGGGAAGAGGTTACTGCATTACAGTCCACAAAACAAATCGTGTCAAACACAGAGGCAGTATTCAAGGACAGTGATGTGTCTTACCCAATTGAATGCGATCTGTGGTGGATGCACAAGGAAAGAAAAGCAAGAGTTAAAAGTATTAGGAAAAAGTAATAAAAATTAGACACATACATCTGTAGCATGTCAAACTACTCAAGGAGAAAAATAAAATAATTTGCATTTAAATCTTGATGCTGGAATTCACAGTAGAATGTGGATCAATTTATATTCCTCCAAAGCAAAAATTTTCACACAGTCCTTCACTATGCAGTCACCTATACTGTATGCATAGAAGAACAGAAGTTTTGTCTACTAAATTTTGTGTTCTCTTCCTTAGATCAGATTTAAACAATGCTAACTGGTTTCTGTCCTCATAGCCTCCCTTAGTATCATTAAAGAGAAAGTATAGGTGAACTGGAATTCTACATGTACATAAGAGCAAATGTCTTGTTTTCCCTTCTGAACTCCTTAATCATCTCTCAGTAAAGAAAAGTATAGAAAAAATAAGGAGTTTTTAATTCCTAAAATGACATTTTCTAAAATACTTGTTCCTTGTTGAAAACAATACTTGAAACACTTTGACACTGTGTTGGAGCTCACAAGAAACTTAATTAAGGCAGAGCTGGGAGAGACACACTGATATACAATATTCAAAGGATGTCATTAATGTTCCAAAGTCGAGAAATGATAAGGCAGACAAGCCTCTCCTTCATCTGTGTTACTGATGTAGTCTTTAATTACAGACCACTTCAAGGGAACACCTGCCTCATGCAGCGAGCCAGATAGATGGTGTACACTTAATGAACATCTCTTCAAATACTTATTTTTCACATCCATTCTCAATGTGTGGTGTGATGCATTATTTACTGTGCAATGTTTGTACTTTGCTCCAAAGAAAGGCATTGATTTCTTCAGGTTTATTTACAGGGTTATACACATCATCATGTATACTAGTGCTTCTCAAACATTCATGGGTTTATCTTCACAACACATTTCTGCTTAGACCCATTTAAGTAATACTCTTGCCCTCCTTTTACTGGCTGCTGGCTCCCAGAAACAGACACCTCCTCCTCCATGCCAATACAGATACTTGCACAGACATATGAAAAGGAAATCTCTGTTACTGCAGACCTCTAAAAACCAGCACAAACGAAGGGGAAAATGTCAGCGGAAGTGAGAGAAAACAACTACCTCACCCATCAGCAAAAGAAGTGCTTATGAAATTACATTCTGAAGCAAGGTAGCAGTGCTATTTCCTTTACAGGGGTATTAAAAGACAGAAAGGTTTGAGAATGGTAGTTTCAGGCATGACAGCTACAGCATCTGAAGGAATTCTGATCCGACAATGGTTCTAAATGCCCAGAACATCCCTAGATCACAGAAATCCTAAAAGGCTGTGCAAAAACTCCATCAACACCACAAAAAACAATGACAAAAAAACCAAAACGCACAACAGTAAAAAGGCATAGGAAAAATCAATTCTCAAAGGGGTAAATCAGATTAATCATACCTGAACCATCCCCAAAAGATTTTGGCCCAACCTGCTTCTAGAAACTTTAAATGAGAGAGATTTCATAGCCTTCAGAAATAACCCCTATGGAGCTGCACCTGTAAGCCACCAGGCTAGACTTGCTAGCCCTTCTCTGCAAAGGTGCCCAGTCAGTGCTCCCCGTCTCTGCTTTTGAATTTTTTTTCCATTTGTCAGTAAAGCATGTTTACTGACATGCTGCACTGAATTTTATCATTTAAAATAATGTGGAATTCTAATCCTGGTGCCTAAAGTGATTGCATACCCTGCCATGGGAATTCTAAGTGATGCCATCCTGACACCTTCATCTAACACAGCAATGCAAATGCTGATGACTAACAGACTCAGGACAGATGCCTGCAAAATCCTGCATTATGGCCAGCTACTAAGACCTATTCTTTGGATATAATTTTCAATTCCCTATGCACTCTTCCTGCTAAAGCAGTAACACCTAAGCTGTATTTCTCTAGTTCTGCAAAAACAGTACAGACAGCCTTATCAAAGTCAAGCTCTATCACATCTCCTACCTCCCATCTATCCTCTATGACAGGTGCTGTCAGTTTAAGATAATTGTTCTTGACAAACCCTTTTATGTTTTCGCCATCATGCTATCTTCTAGATGCTTAGAAAATAACAGGTTAATGCATTCCTCCAGTACCTGCTTTGTAGTTCCCAGAACTTCCCTTGCCCCTCTGGAGAGGAATAAACTTTGCCCTCCTCCACCCCTCTGGGGCCTCCTATACCTTCTGTGCTGATGTCTAAGGCGAACATTCAACTGCCATAGTCATGCCCCCAGGCTCTCCCTCCCTGCAGTCTTTTGTGTCTTTCCACGTGTGCCTTCCAGTTCCTGGCAGGAATGAGGCATTATATTACCTTCATTCATCTTGAGAGCTGGCTCATCCCAGGCACTGAATTTGAAAGGGGTGATCTGTGTGATCATGTAATTAAAGAAAACGTACCAGACAGTTGAATGAAGGAGCTATACAAAATGTAACTGCTGACATCCTAATTTGCATGCATGCCTTTGTTAGTTTAATCTTTAAATACATTTACCTGAGTAGCAGCAATGTATGTGCTAGTGTGCATATAGTAGTGTAGTGTAAGTAGTTTACTTTTTCTTTCTTTCCTCTTTTTTTTTTTTTTTTAAAGCAACCCAAAACCCAGAAAGTCTCTCACTTGGTACCACAACTTGTTTCTAAAAAGGTCATCAGCAGGGATGAAACACAGATCCATACAGACAGCTGCAGAAGCAGGGATGAAACAGATCCATATAGACAGCTAAAGACTAGTCTAGCAGTATAGCATGAAAAGATGCAAACGTTAGCAGAAAGCAAAGGAGAAAGGAATAAAGGTCCTCAACTCTATCACATCTGTGCTCTTCTTAGCAAGAGCCAGGTAAAAATGTCAATGGAATCTCTAATACTGAGAGATCTGAGCCTCTGATCGCTGCCCTGTGAGTGACCTGGGACTACCCCCTTCCTCTTCACCTTCCACACCAGAGAAATATTAAAGGAGACTATATGAGCTGGAGGTGGAGGAGCAAAAAAAAAAAAAAATCTTTCTGGCATATAATTAATCATAAGACCTATTAATGAAGAATCTATTATCTTAGCTATACTGCTATTGTCTGGTTTGTATTCTAAAGCAAAAGTATCTGTACATTGGTTTTATATGCATTTCTGGTATTTCTAGAAACACAATATTAAATAGGATGCATTATGACTGTAAAGAGACCTTACAAGCACTATTTTTTAATACAAAATTCAGAAAATGTAAAATGCTAGTGATTATTCATGCACAAAATGAATTATAGAGTTGTGACACTGGGAAGATGGGGTGGGGATGAAAGAGAAGCACAGCAGCTGCACGAAAAGCACTTGGTCCCCAAAGGGTGGCATCTCTGTTCTTTCAGACACAGAATTTTGTAATTTTTCTTTCTTATAGATTTTATCTTCTTGAATGCTAACGCAGCAAAATAGCACTTTTGGGGGAGTCTATACGGCCTATTGTTGTTGTATGATATTTTAGTAATATTTTTAGAGATAAAACAAGATGAAAATTAACACCCAGCAACTTCAGAACAGAAATATGTGTTTCACGTAGTGTTCTGTACAGTTGACATAGGAGGCAATGTAGAAGACAGAATTTTGTTTCATAACAAAGGCAGGCTTCAGTGTTTAGTCAGTCTGCCTACAAACCCTTTCAAAATCACCATCACCGCAGGCAGGGAGTAAGGCTGCTGAACATACTGGGAATTATGATGACATCTGGATTTTAGAAATCAGTTTCAGGTGTCTGCTCTGAATGAAAGCAGAACAGGGATTTGCATCTGGATGTCACTGGTGACTATCAACCTTAATGCCTAACCAAGAGAATTAAGCCAGAGTCTGATGTTTGCTTAAAACGGCATTATGGGATGGGGTGGTGATAATCCATGCACTAGATCACTGAAATAAAATTATTTGGATTAACAAAAAAAGCAAGCCAACAATGACACAGAAAATTCTTGCCTTTTTACAATTTACTCCCCCAAACACAACTGGGATTGGAAAGGGAGGGGGAAGATTTTTAAAACCTGGTTATTGAAGTGATAAGGTTTGTAATGTGGCCCCACACAGAACTGCAGCTGCCCAAGCTGAGCCAAGAATTTAGGCCAGCTTTGTTGCTGAGGAAAGCATACTGGCCATCACTCCAGATTTAGGATGTAGAGCAGACGCAGAAAGCCCAAGTCACGCCATGCTCTCTACAACTGTGGCAACCTGGCTGGACCACTTGCTGCTTCATCATCAAGCGTCAAGAAACTGAGAACTTAACTGAAAACAGCAAATATCCACAAAAAAGGCAGCACTGGTAGTTCATATTTTCCTGAAAAATTCCCAACCAGGTTCAAGGTAATAATTTCAATCAAAGAAAGCTACTAGAAACCAGCTTTTCAATTAACCAAAATGCTTATGGACTCAGCCTCTGCTCTGAGCCCTTGGCTATAGGGCTAATGGGATAAATACCTCCCAATCTGCCATGCCAGAAGCATGACTGCCATGGGCATGAGGGCTGATACTGATAGGTAAGACAAAGGCATTTGGTAACAGTGATTAATTAGGAGAAATATTAAAGGATGCTCTATTTCAGTGAAGATATTTCTGCCTTTGCAGTTAATCTCACCCTGTGTGCGAAGCACAAGTAATAGGACCTGACTTCTCAGGTCCTAACTGAACTGCTAAGTCATTTTTCTCTCTATGATCCAGAGCCAGCCTTCAAGGTATTCACACAGACACTCTTTGTTGCTGCTGTACTATCTAAAATGTGGAAACAGCAACAGGACCTGTTTGCTAGGTTGTGAGCTTGTCTTTTTCACAAGAGGAAGTGTTAGGAAAGAACATAAAATGAAACAGAATATGTGGTGCCACATGCATTACACACGTCTTATACATTTCTCAAAAGTACAGAATACAACTATAAATGCAGGGAAGGCAGAAAGAACTAACAAAGGTAGCAAAAAGACTTGTGAAAGTGACTCATCCAACTGGAGCCCGCAAAGAGGGAACCAAAGTGAAATACAATAAAACCACAAGAAATAATGAGTGAAATGAAGGTCAGAAGAACTCACTCACTGTTTCTTATAAGGGAAGAGCTAGAAAGCACCAAAGGAAAGACCAGGAAGACTCCAAATAAGGAATGAATGAACAAACAAATAAACCACAGACTTTACCACATAAATTCCTATTCATCTGGGGAGATATGAAGTGTTACAAATTTCAAAAGCTCATAGAAGTTAAAATAAATTCTAAAAAAGATAAATTCATGAAGAAAAACCCTCAAGAAATGACTAAATGAAGGCTCAAATTTCTGTTTTAGAAAGTTCTCAGCTCTCAGATTTCTGAACGCTAGAAGAAAATATACCAGGAAAATATAATTGCACACCTGCTTATTCTTCTATCCTTTGATAGGCATATACTACTCATGAATGTTCAACTGTATCAAGTCAGAAATTCTTAGTTATGTTCATAGCCTGGTTGAAAGTTACTTGCTAAATTTCCATTTTGAATTGCAGTGTGGAAAAAGACACTGTAAAGCAGATGACACAGTAATGAAGATTCTCCTTTTTTTAGTTTCACTTAGAAAAACATTAGTATTTCTATAGAGGATTTATTAAGCTGTATGTAAAAGGTAAGTATTAAGGGGGGATTCTAAAGATTTAAGATCCAGAATGAAAATAAAAAGTGGAAAAAAAGTTCTAGCTGCCATGAATTAAGCTTCAGCCATTTGCAGCACACACAGATCTCAGGATATGGTTACCTCATACATTACAAAATAACAAAAAAGGGAGTACATACCAATGGGATAATATACAATATTAATAAATGAGATCATAATTCCGCACACCAAGCAATGTATTGTAGAGTTACCCATGTCCATTTATTTCATCACAAAAAATCAACTCCTTTAAACACTCAAGAAGTTCTGTAATCCTACTACCTAATGAAAATGGGAATGCAGGTTTACAGTATACAGTTTCTGCTCTCATACTGAGGAACTCTAAGACCAACACTTTAAAAGATACATCAACATATAAAGCCTGACACTGAAGTTGCCTTTTAGTGACAGTTCTACTGACCCCAACTCCTGTTACTTCCATCATATCTATTTTTATACAACTGCAGAACAAAACTTTGCAGTACATCTTGAAAAAAAGGATTAAAAATAGCCTGAAATAATTTTTGTCTTATCACAAGCAGCTCCTAGGTACGGTTCTTTTCTTCAGATTATATTCTTCTCCAGCATCCACATATGAATAAAATTGGGTTAATAAAGATCTAACAGCAATTTTTTGTTCCATTTTACTTGTACATTTCCTTGAGTTTGCAAAGTTATTCCAAAAGGATTTCTAACTGTACTCTTTTTAAAAAAAACAGGACTCATATAAATTATATCTTTGGTCATCATTATGCCTTCTTTTCAGTTAAAAACGTGAATGTTATTAAATACTCTAACTACAAACTACTTGAACCTTTAAAACACTAATGTAGAAGGAAAAGAAGAGCTGAAAAATGATTTATACATTTTGTCCTCTAAACAAGACCAGAGAAGCAGCAGAGGCCGATACCTCATATCTCCAAACTTCTTGCTGATAGCTGTTCCTACATTGCTGATAGCTGCTGTTGCTTTTTGCCCCGCATGGCTCAGGGTCTCATGTGTTTTCTTGTAACTGGAAACAAAAAATAGAACAGAAATAGTGATAAGTATTAAAAATGAGAGACTAGAATCCCTGTAATTAATTTCCCTCAAAGTCCCAACCACTGAAATGTTAAGAAACATAGTAACTGTAGCTCAAAACAAATGGTGAGGATGCCCATTTCTGCACAGCTCTCCACTTCTCCAGGTCTCCCAAGTGCAGGGCTCTCCAGAGCAATCCTTCACTTAGCAATCCTCTCTTTCCCCTTTGCAGATAACATCCCCCAGATGGGCCAGTGCACGCTGGTTAAAAGCAGAATGCAGTGATTTGTTGAATACCTGTTTGATACAACTTCTGTTTACAGAAAATCATATTTACATCAAGTATGTATTCTTCCAGCAGACAATGACTTTGTGGCAAAATCTGCTGTCTGAAGCACAGAAAAGAATCACAACAAATACAACCCTGCTCTTTAGAGCATATACATACTAGGTACACTTAACAGATACACTTCAAAATTATTCTGTGATATTTACAATAAAAAAAAATTATCAAATCAGTTTCCATATGCCACAATTTTTCTTTTTTTTTAATTTTTAAAACTTCTCTAAAGAAAGAAGGTTTTGGGAGGAACAGAGAAAGAAAGATGAAGAAACCTAGACAGTGAATGCATATTCTTAGTAGACTGAATTATTTTAAAAGATGTCACTAAAACAGATTCAAACAGAATCATCTTAATTTACTGATCCAGAATACATGCTCTGACCCATACACATCCTTCAGTACAGTTAACTTGCACTCTCGGAGTAATCAATAAGCTTTTCTGCGCAGATGATTTTCTGCTGACTAAACTAATTCTGAGCATGTCAGAGGCTTCATTCGGAGTAAATTATCTGATACTCCCAGTGACGCAGACAAGCTCAGAATTAGAAGTACTGACCTAGTAACAAAAGGAGAGCACACTATAATCAGTCTTGTATCCTGTGGTGTGCGTTGGCAGACAAGAACTGAAGAAATGATCAGGAAAAATTCAGAAATAAAATTCCACTGGTTCTCATTCTCCTTTGAACAAAAACGATAAGATTGCAAGCGTGTACCAAAATACACTGGTGACTGATAAAAAAGAATCCCACTGCCTAAGTCCTTACAATAGAGTATTTTCTCCTTATTATTATGCATATGAAAGCAATAACTTTGTGGAGCAAGGAGGGGAAATAAGATCAACATGTGCAGTATGGCACATCACATTTTATGTCACATCCTTTTAGCCTGAGCAGTACCTATTGCTGAAAGTCCTCTGTTCCTGATTGCATTTTACAAACTACCAGTTTGATGGCAGATGCCACATAATGCTCACTTCTTTCAGACAATGTATTTTGATTTTATGTTCCTAAGCCACAACATCCTACTGACCAAACAAGTTCTTAAACTGCCAGTGAATGGGCTCCTTCTATGAAGGTGCTTTTCTCTGTTTTCACTAACAAGGCAATCCACAGGGAGCAACTGAAGACTAGGGTACTGAATCTCTAGAAGTCTCCAGCTAGATAAGCTGAACCAAACACATGCACAATGTTGAATGACAACAAGGGCTAAAACATTGCAACACTGACAGAAGGGATACAAATTATAATTAGAAAGGATGAAGCAATGGTTATGCCTGTTTTATTTATTCTAGTAAAATACAGAGAAGATGGAAAATATTGGTTTTTACCTGATCTCCTTTCTCCTTAGCCACTCTGTCCTTGGACATAGCAAAAATGCAATACTCATTTCCCTGAAGCCTTGTCCTCTAGCTTTACTAGCTTAATAGCTCTGTCATTCTCTCGCTGACAGTAGACATACTCTCATAAACTAGAATGGGATGAGACCCTAAAATAAGGATGCTACAGTCAAACTATGAACATGTAGCTTTTTGGTAAGAGTTGCCTATGAAAAAGAAGAAAAACAAATATTCTATTGCCTGTGGAATACAAGTCTTAAAGAGTTTGATAACAAGTGGAATTTTGCTGATGACAAAAGAAGGCCAAGACTTGACCTCCAAGTCTAAAATGTCCTTTGTAGCACAATCTGTTTATGTACAGATTGAATGTACGTAAGTAAAATACTTTTCAGATTGAACTGGTTTTTTGAAATGACACCTTGGAGTTAATTTTATTCACAGCCATATTTAACTTTATGACGAAATATCTCCATGTCTTACCTTTTCACTGCAAGTTCTTCACACCGTGTAAAATGATTAAGAGAACAGTCCCAAATGTCCCATACAGCAGACAGACCCAAATTTCACTGAGAAACATTAGAGTCCCCTATGTATTTCTGAATATTACTTTGGTTAGAACACATCTTCTGGAAAGTGGCTGAAATGACACTAATTTTGATATTCCAACAATATTGTGTTTTCTCTGTAAATCAAATAAACCCAACATCCTCCAGTATGTCCACTAGCAAGAAAGACATGGAGGCTGCATTTGTGTTCCTAATACTTTTGACATTACATAAGAGTGTAAATCCAGCTAAAACTGTTACACAATCAGTCTTTTTTCAGCACCAACTTCAGCAAAAATGACCTATGACATGTCCCCTCCTCCCTTTAGCAATGCTGAAGACAAGCTTTAAGGAATAACAAAATAACAAAGGTGAAAACTGAGCACAGCATACAACACCAGTCAGCAGAGACAAGAAATATTAATTTGCATCTCAGCAGAGCTCACTGATAGCTTAAACATCAACTCCCCTGTCCATTCCCACCTCTCCACCGTTACATGTATTACTATGCCTTCTACATAAATAATCTTTCCACAGAGCACATTGCCTCACTGTAGTTAGTTATACTCTGTGTTGATATTTTGATACATGATGCACAGTATTTTGGCTCAGATATTTTTATCCTCGTAGTTATGTCATATTTACAGCATCCATTTGATATCTTGCCAAGCACTCTGGTAACAATGATTTTTTCAACATATTATCTCTGTCATCTGGGAATCTGCTCAGTTGTATTTCACATTAATCATCTCACCAAGCACTTTTCATCATCTCATGTAACTCACAGCAGTTTGTACTTTTGTTTTTATGCACTGAACAGCTTACATAATTTTCAGAACCTTTACCAGCAGAAATAAAGTCAAGTATTCCAGGTAAGAACTACAAACACATTAAGTGGAAAAAGTGCTCTATGTATGGTTTAAGTCCTCCTTATACCACCAAGTGCTCTGCATGCTAAGTCATCTACAACACCTGTGCACTCTCGTTCTTTGAGCAGCCACTGCTGGCAATCCTTAGGTGAGTGCTGACCACCAGCTCCTTGAGACAGGCGATATCAGCAATCAGTCAACCAGCAGCTCAGATTAGACCAGTGACCCCAAACCTTACAGGCAGAAATGCTCCAGCAAAAACAAACTCAGATAATTTAGGATACAGGGATTGAAGAACTAGCACCTTCCATCCAAGCCATGGTGTGCGTTTTTACAGAAATACATCATTGCACTCATACAAAGGCAGCATCAGCATTACACCAGGTACTCAGTAGCATTAGCAAAAGCAGAAACAGGCTACTTGATTTATTCAGTTAGAGTAGGAACGCCTGCTCTGATTTTGTAGCATCTGATAATACTCTGTAGCACAGAAGAATTGCTGGTAATGGTTAAAAAGGATCGTATTCTGTGCTTTCACTTAGCACTTAACAGGAAATATTTATAATGTATTTCATAAATAAGAGGGATTAAACAAACAAGTTATACCAAGCACTGTCTCAATTGTAAACTTGTAAATAACACTCACCTGTGAACACTTGAATATTACCTTTATATATGACATTAACCTAAGAATTTCATCCGACACCTTCTGATTATAATTTTGCTTTTAAAATAGGGTACTTAACAGAAGCAGTTATTTATACAACTGATTATCAGAGGTTATCACAAAACATGCTGATATTGCAGTTATATTCTGATAACATGCCCAACACATTTAAAGGAAGCTTTAAAGATAGCTCATGTCTCCAGTGCTGTAACATACTATTTAGACAAAGTAGATTTACAGCATATTTTGGCTGCATTTTCATTTGACAGTTTCATATGCTACATTTAGGTTATGCTATCCTCCGACAACCAAATCTTACTACATGATTTTTACAGACAGTGAAAGGAAGTATAAGGAGATTCTGTTTCATAAAACACAACATGTGAAGGAAAGAGTGCTTTATAGAGACAACAGCCAAGCAGCAGCCATATAGAGAGAACTAGAGAACTAGATATTTAAATGGCCAACATCATCTGCAGGATAGGACAGGACAATCATATTCATCTCATCTCAGTATAGAATTGCCCTTCACATGGCAGAGTTAAATGTAACCTTCCTTCACAGGTGCAATACATGGCCTGCTGACAGAAGTAGGCTACACATATAATATTTATATTTTGCTTGTCAAGCTGCACGTTTGATCTACTGCAGTATATTATAAAGAATTTTAATTCAGCTTCTGTAAAATTAGTACATTTGCTAATTGTACATTAGTACGTCTTCATTCAGCATTGTGCCTCTCCATCAATGCTTGCTGGCAAAATTAATCCATTTGAGAAACCCTCGCCTGTGATAAGGCTCACAAGAAGATGTAACAGAATGCAAACAATTAACAACAAAACCATACAGTAGAGCAGAGCCTGGTAGCACAAGCCATGCCCTATGGAGCTTGCTTCTTTTCAGTTTTCAAACCATTAGTCAGCTTAAGAATGACTTTTCTG
This sequence comes from Platysteira castanea, assembly GCA_013397175.1. Taxonomy (NCBI): domain Eukaryota; kingdom Metazoa; phylum Chordata; class Aves; order Passeriformes; genus Platysteira; species Platysteira castanea. The sequence goes on from VYXC01005348.1 coordinate 80,737, forward strand.
CAATCGATCTAAAGCATCTGGATCCCTGAGAAACTCTCAGCTAGAAAACTATTTTTCTGTTGATTTTCTGGGAGAAACAAGGCTTAGCATTAACTAAATTATGCTGATTCTCAAATGAGATAAATGCATATATGAATGACAGATAAAATGTACATAAAACATTCTGTAAGAGCATTCTTATTGACATTTTTGACACAAATAAACTCTAAGCTATTGTGCATTATTGTGGTTTTTTGTTTCGGCGGTACTCGCCTGAAATTCATTCCAACTTCACAACCAAATGACAGACATATTTTTTGCCATCCTTTCCACTGCCAGGAATGTTAAGAATTAAGTGAAACAGGGCTGGCATTTGGATGGGTACATATGCCTAATCTAAGGAAGTATGCCCCAGGTAGTTCCTCTCCCACAGAGAGAGGAAGGAGATAACTCAGGAAGCTGAACCTCTGTAGACTGCAGCCAGAAATCTGTATGCAGCACATGGAAGGTGACTGTTCAATAGGCTGCACTGAAGAGAAGAGAGTCACGGGTCAGGCAAGGTGCCAGACAAAGGTGACAAATGTTCTGGGCTGTCCTGCGCTGTAATCTTCAAACACTTGGGAAAAATCTGGGATAGAGTTGATTGAAATGCATTATTAGTGCAATGCAGCATACAGTGCGGGGGAAAATGTGTGCTACGGTTACTCTCCAGACAGAAAAGCCAAAATAGGTTTTCTGAAACACAGATGATCTTAAGACATTACAGGCAGTTCATCACATCTTAAACTTTACCAGTAATACTGTGGGCTCTGTACTACTGTACATTAGATTAACAGAATTATGCATATTAAGCATATGACTCTCTTTTTCTTTCTTCCCCTCCCCTCCTCCTTTTTCTCCCTTTAATTTCTTTTTCCCTCTCTTTCCTTTCCAAGCCTTTGTTTTTCTTTCTCCTTTACTTTCACCCTTTCCTTTCCCTTCCCTTTGCCTTCTTCCACTGACTCTTTCCTGGATATTTTTAATCCTTGTCATTTCAGAGATTCCAGTTTACATTCAGGCCACCCTTCCCATCCTTACAGTTTGATATACACACATAAACATAACCATAATACACATGTATATACTTTCTGGTGCCTCATGATAATTACAGTGGGTTTTTCCCTGAGAAACTCAGATCTGGAACAGATCTCCTGACCTTCCTGTGGAGTTTCCATTAGCTGAAGGTTCTGGTGCAAACAAATGGACGTACATCTTTTGGACAAGGAACAATGAGAACAGACTGTTAACTTCTTGAAGTCCTTTCTCCTTATTATTCCACCCTTCCAAATTCAAGGCCAAGACACATGTGGAAAAGCAGTAAAGTAATTATCTTTGAAGACAGCATGAAGGTTGCCTGATCTGACCCCAAGAAAGCAAAGTAAGTGGAAGGGAGAGGCTCCTTTTACTTCCATATAGCACAGACTCACACACAGGTAATGTACTTGCTAAACACAATTTCTTCACTTACACAACCATTACATTCACTTGCAAATTTAGAGAAGAAAATGTCAAAAGGTGATTACACATAGCAATGAACAGAAACACCCACATTTCTTTTACTACCACTCATAAGAAGTATGTGTGTGGGAACACAGTTTACTTAATTCCTAGAAGTCACAGTAGGACTGTGGCTGTCCACAAATTCTATCCAACTTACTGAAAAAAGTTCTGAGACTTTGGAACACACTACTATATATTTAAAGTTGTATTAACAAAGACTGCCTGTACCATAGATTGTAAGCCTGAAACACATGCAGTGCAACTATTACTTTCTATTTTATTATCACCTGGCAGAAATTTGAACTATAAAACACTAGGTTCCCAATAGTTGTTGGAACCTATGCAATTGTGCTCAGGTTTCCTATCAGCAGAACTAAGCTTGCTCACATAGTTCCACTGTGTAGTAGTCAGTGAATAGATCTTTATTCTCTCTCTGGACAAAAAGGCCAAGTCCATGTTGAATGTCCTTGTCCCAAATATTAATTAAATATCACATGCAAGAACACATGAAAAGACAGCCACAACCTAAAAAAAGCCCAGGGCCCTGTTTAGGAAGAATGCTGTTTGGAGCCAGCACTTAACAGTTCTCTTGATTTTGGCCTCTAATTCATGAGCTTTTCCCTTTCTGCAAGTGAAAATTTTTGTCTGAGGGCAGAAGATGAAAAGCCATTTTGAAAACAACTCTGTCGGATTCCTATCCTAAGTGTCAGTCTTGCATGGGTCCACTTTCCATCACATCAAAGGCTTCCCAGGCCCCCAGTTGGAATCACTAACCACATGGGCTTTGAGACATTTCACATCATCTCACTACTACAGCCCTTAAAGACAGAATGGGTTTCCTTTAATTTTTTAGCTATTCTAATAATTTATTCGCCATGGCAGTACTGCTGCTTACAGTGGTTTGAATGTCTGGAGTATTTCTCTTTTGGAAAGGTTTAGTAGTAAACCAAGCATTTTCATCTCCCTAGAAGCTCTCTCCATACTTACTGTTCCATCCATGGGTTGAAAGATTAACCATTTAAAACAGAGGAGATTTATGTCTTATAACAGTTGATAACATTTCAAGAAAGGATGACAGAGGAGTTTGTGGGAACTATTAGGTGGAATGAGTTTATTAGTGGGTAATTTTACAGGCACAACTGCTCCTTAGAAACTCAGTAGAACTGAAATATCTCCCAAGAGGACAGGACTATCATGTCTTATGGTTTTTTTCCAAAGAACTACAGAAGTGTACCGAATGAAAAGCTGAGGGACAAAGCTGAGCATGATTACAACATATATGTTCAGCAAAGGGCATAGTGCTTAATATGAGGGACTAGTGAAAGGATAAAGTAACACTTGTAACCTTCCCCATATATAATGAAATGCAATTCTATAATTGCATTGAAGAATACAATTACTTGGGACTTGGTCTGAAACAAATGAGGCCACAGGAGTCTCAGTAAGTTCAACAAAGGGCAATGCAGAGTCCTGCAGTTTGGGATTAATAACCCAGTAGAGGCTGGGGATCAACCAGCTGGAAAGCAGTCTTGCAGAAAAAGACCTGGAATCCTGGTAGAGAACAAATCGGGCATGAGTCAGCAATGTGCCTTTGCAGCAAAGGTGGCTAACAGCATCCTGGGGTGCATTAGGAAAAGTGATTACAGGTTGAGTGAAGTGACACTTTCCCTGTCAGCCCTGGTTATGGCCACACCCAGAGTGCTGGGTCCTGTTCTGTGCTTCTCAGTACAAGGCGGACATGGAAAAACTGGAACAAGCCCAGCAAAGGTCCATAAAGATGGTTAAGGACTGGAGCACCTCTCATATGAGGAGGCTGGGAAAGCTGGGACTGATCATCTCAGAGAAGGCTCATGGAAGGATCTCATCAATATGTATAAACAACCTAATGAAAGGAGGAAAGAAGATAGAAGCAAGCCCTTTTCATTGGCATCTAGTGAAAGTGCAAGAGGCAACCAGCACAAATTAAATGTGAGAAATATTAGAATATATTAATATTTAATAATTTTTTTTTTCACAGCACAGGTAATTGAACATGGAACAGGTTGCCCAGAGAGGCTGTAGAATCTCCATCCTTGGAGATATTCAACACCTGACTGAACATAGTTCTGAGCACTCTGCTTTAGCTGGTCCTGCCTGAAAGAGGCAGTTGGACTAGACAGTCTCCTGACATTGCTGCCAACACCTCAAATATTCTGTGATTCTGTACAGAACCAGGTCAATCTTCATAAATACTATCTTTTACCTTAATCCACTATATGGAGAAAATCTGAAGTATGGAAGGTAAGGAGACCTGTGGGAACTTTACAGAAGCACCACCAAGAAGCTTCAACTAAATACAATGCCTTCAGGTTATGTAAAACCTTTCCTTTGTAGCAAAACGCAAATTAGAAAAGCTCAATTATGGTCTTTATAAATATCCATGTAAAGACATTTGTAATGATTTCATAAGCTAAAATAAATAACCTCAAAATCCACCAATGTGACCCTGCTTCTAGCATCTAAATAAGAATTGATTATCTATTTTTAAAATATAAAAACCTGCATTGCTAGAAGTTGAATATCCACCCACCTCTATTCACTGAAAACTCAATCATTAAAAAGGTGTGTGTGGGAAGTCATTCCAGTTGAATGCCTTACCACCATGAAACCAACCAAACTCAAGGCAATCATTTGCTCTCTAGTTACTGATGTCCTCTATAGCAGAACCCTTTGCCTCCTCCAACTCAGATTATACTAAACATCAGTGCACTGAATAGTACAGGAAATTAACAAGGAACTTGTGGCCAACCATTTAAAATGTAAATGCTTTAAAATAGTCAAATTCTCAAGTTTAAACTTAGTGAGTAGAGGTGGCATGCATCCTGTAAGTTAGGTCATTACTCTTAACCAGTGGTCAAACACACTTCACAGGACTGTTTCTGAGAGAAGTCCACCCCTCTTCCTCTAAGTCCACTCTAACCATAAGAATGCATCCCTAAATGGAGAGCTTAAAAAGATTAACGATAAGTGGACAAAAACTTTGGTGCTCTGTGGCTTTGAAAAGTTCCCTGTTAAAGAAAAGTAGTTTTAAGTTACAGGAAAGCACAGCAGCTAAGTAAAACAAAATTTGTCCTCTTAAAACCAGGTCATTTTAAAATTTAAAATGAGTAATTGTGGATTTAGAAACCTAAAGTACAGGCATGTAAATATTTTGAACTTTTTTTTTAAACAGGCTTTTCATCCTTCCTAAATCAGAGAATCTTGGTGAATAATACTATCCCACTGCTATTTTGGTACAGCAACAATGAATCATCTTTATTACTCAACACAACCATTCTTAAGACTGCTGGATTACCATGACTTGTACCAGCACTGGTGTTCTGGCATGACTGTCTACCAGAATTATACATCAGTTGGACCATAAACATGAGAATTTTTAGGGGCACAAATGAGACTCTAGCTGTTCAGTTCCACGTAACTGTTTCTGGACACTTACCACCTAATGGGCTGTAGTTTCTGAAACTCATCTTAAATAAAAAGTAGCACCTACCTCACTGAAAAAGTCTCCTAAGTCTCTTTATCTTTGTGGAAAATGTCAGCGTGAAGTAAAAATGAAAAGCTGTGTGGGAACTTGCAACCAAATTTCAAGTAAAAATGAAAGTTTTTGTTTCAAAATTTTGCTAGTCTCTCCCAGTAATTCTAATTCAGATGTCTTGTGCCCCTCCTCTCTTCTAAGGCTTAGTGTCTCTAAACTATTCTCTCCTAGTACATGCCAGACATCCTCACCAAGGCAACACTGATACCCCTGCTAATGACATGTCATGAGAAACAGGACCTAGATGAGAAGCTGTCCAACAGTGAGAAATAGGAGACATACAAACTGTACTTTTTATTAAGGGGTTTATGTCTTATTTAACTTCTCATGAAAATACAAAGAATAGTTCTTTTAATGTAAAAATGTACACTTTAACATACTTTACCAGGTCTCTGTCAGCACCTCGAATGCACCGAGAGGAACTGCTAACACTTTTCCCCCCACTCACTCCAGTTTGGTGGCTCAAGGTGAGTTCTGGCACTGCACAGCTGTGAAACCTTGGGTAAGGCTGTGATGAAAGTATTGTGCAAGAGTTGAGACAACCCTCGTTAAGCACTTTTTCCCTTCCCTTGGGGAGCTATACTAAAGCCTAGATTGAATTTAAGACCAAGTCAAATTACTGGTATGCCTGTGTCTGGCCAGGTATCTCATAGATCTTGAACTCGCAGATTTGACTCCCTGGCTTGACCAAGGACCTGACTCATCAGCAGAGATGCACCTGGAGATCTGAACTCTTGGCTTGAGCCTCTTTGCTGTCACTGGACCTGCTCTGCTCTCTTTGTTCAGGTATTGTGGGACTGCTCCTTCATGGATGACGCCACTGCCCCCCGACTTCCTTGCTGTCAACTCCCAGCTCAGCTCAGTTGTGGAGAACCTCATTCTTACTTCTCCTTAAGTGTCAAATTCAATTGTCAAATGAAGAGGGAAATAAAAAGCAAATGACTTTTCAGACAGCACTTGATGAAAGGTGGGTGGTTCTTTCTACCAATGTTGCTATTAATTCAGCCCAAAAAGTTTTAGAAAAACATGGTATGTTCATATGTGTAAGTATAAAGATCAGTACTCACGCAGAAGTTGTCTGCATATCATGCCAGCTTTTGCTAAAGTTCTGCTTCAGTTCATTCATCAGACTGATGCCAAGTTTTTGTTTAATTTCAACCAGGTGCTTCTCTTTGGCTGTTAGCACTTGCCGCAAAGTTGAAATTTCATCCTCTAGCTGAGGGAAACAAGGAGAAAGGAGAAAAGTATTAGCCTGATCCCACAGAATGATAAACACATAGAATGTTAAGAGGCTAAATAAATCTCACAAACTCATGTTTTTGTAGATAACCAGAGAGACAGAGTCAAGTGCTTGTGGAGATCACAAAGGCATGCCCAGAACAGAGCTGACACTACATTAAATTAATGCCTCAAACTGTGTCACCTATGTGCTCCATCACACACATGCATTTGATAAGAGAGGATTATCCAGTAAGGAAGCAACTTCACCCAAATCTGCCTTAGGGCATTAGGAGTCTCAAACATCAACTTTTCATTCAATAGTAAAATGGGAATGGACAGGACAAGAGAAGACTGGAAAATTCAAGCAAATATCTGTCTTTGAATGCACAGGCTTTTAACTTCATATTTGCAGATTTTTAGTCTTCTGGTCCTGAAAAAAACAGATGCAAACTTTTTGGAGCAGGTTAAAAAAATTTAGAAAAATTGCATGGTGATATATGACTTGAGAGTATCATCAAATGTTATATCCTTGTCATATGAGTTTTATTTATGTATTTTAGGACCTACATATTTCAAAATTGTAACATAAAAATTTATAGATGGACTATTAACATGAGCAATCAGCACACAAAGCATAAAAGCACTCAGAAGACAGGGCAGATTAGTCTTTCCAGAGATCCTAGTATTTAACCAAACTCTGCAATTTCAAGCTGTAAAGATGCCATCCAGCCTAAACAGAGGAATATAATTCTCCCTGTGGTAGATGTTTCTTTGAAACATTTTAACAAGGCCAGTGTTTTACCAAGGCAAGAACCAGAAGACAGGACCGTAAGAAGAGGGACCACAGAACTGTCCTGCCATTGGCTCGGAATCCTGTTCCTTGGGCAGCGCTCCTGCAAGTGAGCAGGGGTTTGCAGTCTTCAGCTGGAAGCCTCCCAAACTAATCTGTACCAGCAGCACGCAGAGATACCACAGCTAACAAGGGCAAGTGACACCAGAGCAGCTGCCTTTCACTTCAGGTTTAGAAATTCCCTTACCAACTGTGCTCCTTCCTCCATATGTTAGTAGGATAACATATGGCAACTTATCTGATTACCATATGTTAAGTTCCCTGGAACAACAGTCTCCCTGTGATTTAACTCCATAGGCTGCAGGGAATGATGCAAGCACCAGCTGAAACAATGCTGACATCGACAGCTATGTTTAGGACATCAGCACCAGCATTATTTATTTTACACATTCATGCATTCTGATTCACTGTAAAACTGGTTGCAAGCTCATTGTTCTTAGAAAAGTCTCATCCTTGAATCCCCCAGCTATCAGTTTCTGTTCTCACTACCTGTTATCTAAATATTCAAGCAGCTCAGGAATTAAGCAGCAAGACTATGAAGACAAAGCAAAACCACGACCTGAGTGAAGCAGATATCAGTATTCACCAGTGCCTGTGATGCCAACACTTCACCAGCAAAATACACAAAAATCCAAATTGCCTTATTCCTCCTCATGTCCTTTATGCTCCATTATATTCCTAACCTGCAAATGGAATACTGGTAAGAGGCAGCTGTCAAGAGTCTCTTTTCTGAGAGGATAACTGGTTAAATGCTTACAGAAAGAAGCAACAAATGTCAACATTTCTCAGGCAGCAGTTCAGAGCTCCTTTTGGTTGTTTCCCACCAACAGCAAACCCCTTAGTTCACAACTGCCTGTTCAATACTGCTAAAGAAGTTAACTTAAACTGATGCCAGGACACTTATGGGCCAGCACTAGGCTGATCATTAGGTACTTGGATACATAAACATTTCAGGGCTTCTATTAAAATTGCTTTCCATCTGTTCCACTGAATAGACATCTAAAGCTGTAAAGGCCTAAGCAAGCATTAGCCATGTGCTCAATGGCATAAGTATGAGCAACATTTTTGACTAAAGAAAAGTAATTTATTATTTATAACACAGCAATCAGTTTTGAATTGACAAAATCCTCCTCAACTTCCATCATTTTGAAATAATGACAGATATAAAGCCGCCCTCAAGTGCTCAAATATCAGTGACTGAAGACTTTGAAGTAGGTAGAAAGGATTAGGGACTTAGAGTAGGATCTTGAAAAGCATTTAAGCGTGTAACATACCTACCTCTCGTGGAAGTCAGGCATCACCCGCTTAGGCATTTTTTAAACGTCCACTTTTATAAATGTAGACTCCATTATAAAGCTAGGTCAACAGAGTCAGCTAGCTAAGTCAACAGAAACACAAGCTTCTAGTTCTCATGCTTCCCTTCTTTCAAAGTGCCTTTCAAAGTGCAACAGAGTCAGAAGAATATAGATACATCATATAGGGACAAAGTTCCCTGCTCCCGTAAATTTGCAGAAAAAGGTATTAGCATCTTTTGTCAAACTGGGAACAAACAGTAACACACACTGCTGAACTTGTGCATCAGCTAGATCAAATCAGATAGCTGCTTCTGTGAAGGTGTGGGAGGGAGAAGACACCAAGGAGTAAATGACTACTTTGATGAGTGTAATGGAAGGACAACTGACAGCAGTGAGCAAGGCAGCTCAAAATCTCAGCCCCCAGCATGACTCAAGAGTCATTGTAAAATGCTCCTCACAGTGGGGGGGGAGGGGGCAGGGGGAGAGGGAATCTGTTCTGCTAACAATTTTCTGGCCTTATGTAAAGCTTTTGGGCTACAATTTTCTGCTATTATTCTGAAAAGTCAGACTGACCTCTGTAAATTCAAATGACTGTTAGAAGTTTCTGTAAGAGTTACTCATTTTAGTTGCATTGTAGAAATCCTAAGGCTTGATTAGAGTCAGAGCCCTGCTGTGTTAGCTAGACTTCAAATACAAGAACAGAGTAAGCCCATGCTCTGAGAAGCTCCAGTAAAAAAGGGATTACTTGCAGGAGATGAAGAATAGAGGATACAAAAAAATCCTGCCAGAAAAACAGCATTGCTTGTTCCTCTCCTAATGTCAGAGTGGGAAGGAGGAAGTAAAAAAAGAATATATACATTAGATACACAACACAGAGATGGAATATATATTTCCTACTTAAATAAATGCACAACAGGTGCTCACAAAGAGATCCCCATTATATCAACTATTGACAGCAGAATTAAGGATGATTTTTACCTCTCACAAAAATAAGAGAGGTGCTTGTTCCTACAGCCTCAAACAGGTATTACTTAGCACATAACGACATGGAAGAAAACAAAACTATCATCGGAGGAGCAGAAAGGGTTTGTAGGTAAAGACTAACAGCTTTTCAAAAGGAAACATTACCCAATTCCCACATTATCAAATTTTTCTTTCTGAAGGAGGCAAGGTCACACATTTTTTGCCGTCTTTTCTAAGATAAACCTCACTTCACTTTAGACTTTGTTCACTTTGAATTCAAGTTTTCCAAACCTTTCTTAGCATAATTATCAGTTTTATTTCATTTTTAAGCGTCAGCTGCATGCCAGTAAACTGTTGTGAGGAATTCAGAAAATAATTCCTAGGTCAGTCAAGATCATAATATTTGATGGGCAATCTCTCGCTTGCATATTAGTACATGAACTAAAGCACTTGCAGCATGAGCTACTGAGAACTCTTTCTTCTGTGGCAATCAGTAAGCAAAAAGGACACTCAGAAACATCTGAGATCAATTCTTTTGAGAGAGGCATACCATTCTCAGATGATTGCAGGAAGTTCTGGCTTTTTTCCTTCCTTGTTTCTATCTGTGAAGTTCCCTTCACCAGAGAAGAGAATCACAGAATGGCTGAGGCTGGAGGGGACCATTGATGGTCATCTGGTTCAAGCTCTACCCAAACCATGTTTCCCAGGACTGTATCCATACAGCTTTTAAGCATCTTCACGGATGGAGACTCCAAAACGTCTTGGGGTACACCGCTCAGTCTCACACACACATTAAAAACATGCTTCCTGGGAACCTCCTGTGTTTCAGCGTGTGCCCAGTACACACTGGTCCTGATGAAAGTCAGCAATGAATACACCAACTCCTAACTTACGTGATAAACCGAACATGTAAACTTTCAGCTTCCTTCCGATTGTTTACAGATGTGACAGGATCAGCAAAGAAGTAAAAATCAACTAGTAACTCAGAAACACAAAGATTGATAAAATATTAAAGTGGAAGAAGTCTTCTGTTTTACTTGAAAACCCTAAATCAGCACTGCAGGTAAATTACTTGAGAGTTATTAAAAATGTTACTTCTTAGAGTACTTTGTAGTACAACTTAATATCAATTTAAGTATTCCAATTAAGGCAAAACCGACTCTTTACCTTCATACAGCTGTGATTTCTGTTATTTGACTCATATTTAAAATAAGTAAACCCACAGTTTTCCCCATTCTCTCATTTTCCATTTCAGAATTTCACTTCTTTTTCTGCGGTATTCAGGAGCAGGAATTAAAACTGAATGCATCCTGCCATTGTAGACCAAATCTAGACAATCTCTTTAAACTCTGTAATAAAGAGATCACATGGTTCACACCTTTTCCCTCCCATCTCCTTATTATTTTTAAGCCTCTTCACAGTGTCCTGAGTTCAAGACTCTTGAAAAAAGATATTACCTTCTCAAAACACATCAGTGCCGAAGGAAACAAAAATATGATAAAATTACTGGGCTTGTCATCAGTCTCTTCTGTAACCATCATCATTACCTTTTCCCCTGAACACCACAAAAAGAATCTTTTCTACTAGGTGGCACAACCACTGTAGAAACAATATCACAGATCTAATGAGAACGTCTTTCATTCTTTTTCAAGGAATGTTTATAAATAAAGACAAATGTCTTGACTAAGATGGGAAGGTATATTTGACTTTTGCTGTACAATCATCAAGTAGATGATACTTAACTTTCAAAAAATAGATATAAGAAAATAATTGCTTTACATTATTGTAGGCTAGAATAATTTTACCAAAAAGGAAGGGCATAACTTTATGATGTATACCTCATCCTACAATTAATAGCTTCCCGTTTAAGAAAGTAGAAAGAGTAACACTCACGGAAATTCAAATTCATTACCTTGGCTAGCTCAATCTTTAACTCTTCTTTTTCTTCTTCAGAAATCATATTGGTGAAATCAACATCAGTGACCACATCTTCATCTGCTTCATGATATGACTGAGTTTCCAACAGGCCTTAAAAAGTTAAAAAGTCAGGCATTATTAATTATTTCAGTTATGGTGTTGTCCTCCCCTAAAATCTAAGAATTATATAATATTCACCCACTAGAAAAAAAAAAAGAAAAGAAAAAACAACCTTTTCCTGCTACAATCATTTGCATTCTGCTGCTCTTTGCTTCCGAAAAGCTATTGGAAGTATCAGAGGGTAATGTCTGCACAGAAGCAATTTAATATGTGTAACCACCACTCATTCCCAGAAATCAATCACCTTGGACCCTACTAATCCCTGATAAGGCATTTTCTTGCTTCTAACAATACAGAGAAAAAAAAAGGAAGTTTTTTCTTCTAAATAAGAAAGCTGGCTAATGTGGATCACTGATGTGAAGAGTAGCAATAGTACACTGAATAATAAAGGAAGTATATTACTGAGCCAAGTGTTCTCTGAAAGTACCTCTGATTGCAGCAATTGGAAACCTTACAAATGCACACAGTTTGCAGAAGCAAACGCCACACTTATTGTTCAAATTTTCTGAATGTTAGTGAGATGCATTCCTTGACTGCTCAATCTAAACCTGCGAAGGGGGGACAAATACACTGGACCTTGTTACTTTCTTCTTCTGCATGTCCAAGACCAGGGTCAGTATGTATACTAAGCAAGATAAGTGCATACATAAATGTTTGCAAGACCTAGGCCTGCCTGGCATAATAGGTACTGATGAAACAAAATATTTCCCATCTCCCAGTCATTCAGTGAGGAGAAGATTGCTGAGGCTCTGGCCATTAAGAGCCTCTCATTCTTTATGGTCTGCAGAGAAAACAATGCAAACCATGAGATAACAGAAAAAATTCTTGTTACTTTGGAACTCATTTTAAAATTCTAGATCTTCTTCTGTTGTGGAATAAAAACCTCTTCCAGGTTACACCTGAGAGAGCACTTTATTTCAGCTCCCTAGCAGGATAATCAGCCATCTCCACTGATTCCTGACACCTGTATACTCCTTGATATGGAAAAAAACAACTTCTTTCCTAGCTCCACAGAGGCCTGTATATTCTATTACACAGAGATTAAAATACAACTTAGTTAATGGGCATTAAAGAACAGAGGTTACAAGGAACAAGTCTGTTGAAATTGAGTACTGTTGCAGTACTTTACATTTTCATGCAGATAAGCACAATCCCCCCAGCCTTCTGCCATTTCCTTTACCTAGAGTCCCCCAGTGTACCTGGATTGCCTTCTATTTAACAGAACAGAATAGAACTGATTTGATTCATAGCATCAACTTCACTGCAGAAGACAATGGAGTGAACTCAGCCCTGTTAATTACAATCTTCCCACAAGAGTGGGAAGATAAAAAGCAGCAACACAGGTGCTGAACCCCTGCCTGGCACCATAAGCAGAAATAGATCACCACCCTTTAAGCACAAAACCTTTTAAAAACATGAAAGCACATAGAAGTATTTGATAACTTAGCTATTACCCAAAAAGCAGCTTGCCAGGAAAACCTAGATTGCTGAAATCACAACAAAAGAAAAGCCCATTTGTTCAGTAGGAACACTCCCAAATCACCTTTATTAACACCCCTACATCTCTAAACACAATTGTTATTTGGTATTTGTTTGAGGATTAATAGTGTTGCTGTGGGACTCAAGCTAAACTTAGTCTGCACAGTCTTGAAAGCAGTCTCTTTTCATGGATGCAGGAACAAGAGTACAGGACCTCCACATACTCATCTAAAGCACAGGTTTCCAAGTTTCATTCAAGCAGGCCACTAACAGGTAAGGCAGGAGGATAGAGCCTGGACACTACCACTTATTAACATCTGTTTTCTTCTCCTGCTATGCCTTATACAGATTACATTAATTCTGTTTCTCCTGAATTCAATATAAGTTGCTGTGCCTGCCCAGCAATCCTATCACACACACACACACAAAAAAAAAAANAAAAAAATCACATCAGTGGAACAGAAGCTGTCTTAGAACCTGTTCCTTGAACTTTCCCTCCCTCATTCTCCATGGTCAGCTAAGGAGTCCTCATTACCTACCCCCATCTCTCCACTTCTTCCATTTGCAATGAGGCTCAATTCAGACCTTAATTAATCAATCAATCAATCAATCAATCAATCAACAGTTAGCTCTGGGATATACTGTCACAGGACTCTGCCCAGAGACAGATGCAAGACCCAGCCCACCTCCCTCATTACGTCTTCCAGGCAGCCCCTCTTCTTGTGGTGTAGGATTGCTGGAGACAAGACTACAGGTCCTATGGTCTCATACAACCTCCTGCTGCTACAGCGAATTACGCTAATAATACACTCGTGTAACTCACTTATCCTCCACAAACAGGCAAACCAGTGATTCTCTGGATATATGTTACTTCAAAATAACAAAACAACCCCACCCCCATAAAGTGTGGGAAATCATATAGCAGGTTTGAATCAGTGCAAAAAGCAGTTTGGCTTCTGCTTTAAAGAAAGTTTTAGTACTTACTGTTACATATAATTAGATAAAATATGAATGAAAGATTAAAAGCATGGGATTATCAGTAATTAGGAATTGCAAGTCATACAGAAGGATCCAAACTGAAAGCAGAAAACTCTTTGTATTAGGAGATTTATATAGAAAGAAGTAGGAGGTGGATAGCTGGGGGAACACATTTATTGTGTTCTGAAAGATTCACACAATAAGATACTACAACAACCATAAAAGGAGATTCAGCATGCTGAAATGGGCATTTTTTGGAGTTTTCTCCCGAAGTTCATAGTAGTTGTGGCTAATACTAGTGACCCTAATTCTACTGCCTGCTGTTAAATCTGATTTAATGCAAGAAATTGTTTCAGCATTGATCAATACCTCTGCATATTTTTGCCAGTAGAATTGTAGGGATGAGAAACTAAATAAGTCACTTAGAATCTAGAGGATCTGTAACTATTCTGCAAATTTAAAATAACCAAATGATAAAATGATAAAATGCATGACAGATTTTTAGACTTACTCAGGTATCTAAAGATTAGCTACACAAAGATGTTTTAATTAGTGCTTTTTTATGTATTTGCTCTGTATTTTTCTCAGACCCATGTTCTAGAGTAGTATGTATCAGACTCTTTCTTTTATGTTGACTGTTTAAAAAAGAAAAACAACTCCAAAGCCCCCAGAAGACCCAACAAAATGAAAAGCTCTCACTATAGATGCTGTTGTCTGTTGAATTAACCATAATGACAGCAAAATTAAAGAACATAAAATTCCTGTATGTGTATATTTTCTAACATTCATTCAGGGAAATATATAGATGACCCTTTGTTTTAACAAAACATTTAAGAATTAAAGTGCTTTTACTGCTCTGCATTTTTGTTTTCCAACCAATTAAAAATACCATACCTACCTTGTTTGCTAGCATTCACATCAAATAGTGAGAAAACAACTTACATAACCCTCCTAGTAAGCAAAATGACTTGTTACAGCTTCTTTTACCATGTCATTAGAGTTCCTTATTTAAATTTGGAAAACACTTGTTTGCAAATTTAAATTGCAATTAAATCTTCAAAGGGATGAAATGGTAAGTAGAACAAAGGAACTGTCCAGACACTGCATTAGTGTCTTTGATCTTCTTTGTAATGTAGTCTTAATGCCAGATATAGAGATTAGCAGGGGAGAAGGCAGACTAGAAGCATGTACTAAATAACTAAATTGATCAGAAAAAGCTATCAGAAGTTGCAAGGATTTCCATACCATTTTTTCCATTACAAAGTTATTAGAGGAAGATCCAAATAGGACAACATGTTACCATTTAATCCACCGAGACAACGAACTACTGAAGGTAGAGCTTCCCTTCTGTGTCTGGTTCTAACTGTGGACAAGTCTGAACTTGTCTTGAACTTGCTTAGGCTTGAGCCTAACAATTCCACTACAGCCCGCCATTCTCCTAAAGGACTCAGAATATAAGGTTGATTTTGAAGTTATGATGGAAAAACACTGGATTCACCCTGGTTCAGAGAGGGAAAAATTCAAGATGCACAGGTGATGTAGATCAAAAATGCAAACATTACAGAAAAATGTACTTTCTACTTTCTGTAACCATGTGGGCTCAGTCTTCTACTTGCTCTAAGTATGCTCCTTGGGAGAGAGAGATGGATGGGCAAGTGTCTTCATTCCCTCCCTCTCTCTACTGAGCTTTGGGTTGGGAGTAGTATCAAGGAGAGGGAGGGAGTACAGCTTTTGGGTGTTCAAGAGTTCTAGGATGTAGTCTAAACTCTTGGAGTAGGTGTCCCTGGTCATCCTGGAGCAGCTTATTACTGACTTTATTAAGGCTTTCCCTTCCATCTCTTAACCCCCGCAAACCCATGCACTAAAAAAAATCTATCCACAGCCATGAGAAAGATTGGCAGGTTTCCAAACAAAGGAACACTTTTATTTGAAGCTCTTGGATAAACAGCCAGTTGTGCTGTGCTGACTCTTTTCTCTGTTTTAGTATAATAAAAAGAAATTAATCATACTTTGAGGATGTCTCTACCTTATTTTTCCCCCAGAAACCCTGACACCGCTGCCAATCTATGCCAGTGAAAAGAGACAATCTACACAAAAAACTGGCAGAAAAGAGACTCAACAGCTTGACCACTGCACCAAGAAGCCATACACATTGATGAGGAGTTTGAAAATCATCCCAAAGATGGAAACACAATGGATAAAAGTGAGAACAGTAATAATGGTAAAAAAAAATATGTATTACTTAATTCAGCCTAAGATTTCAACCTGGGAACTGATCTTCCAAGCAAAATAATTATCTGAAATGTCCAGGAATGCAAGGATGATCTTACACATCTTACCCAATAGCAAGCTCTCTTTGCACAGAATATTAATCCTGAACACCTGGACAAGACAAGGGTAATATTTTCAAGTTGTAGCTATGGAAAAACAAAGCAATTGCTGTGAAATGTAACAGTTTAAACACAGTAGAAGGTTCCTTCTATTATGTCAAACTCAAAGTAATGACAGCACTGTACCACTTTCTCTGCTTTCTATTGATCATGCTGCACAACTTTCTGTGAGGTCAATGGTAAGAAAAAAATGCCTCAAGTGGAAGAGTTGTCATCTCTTTCTCTTTCTTTAGGAAGAACAGGGGAAAAAAAGGAAAAAGATGAAGTCACAATGGAATAATAGGGAATGAGAAAGAGGATGACACTGCATCACAAAAGGGACTTGTTCTCTACAAATAAGGTACTCTACAAACTGTAACACACAGCATAAAACAAATGAAGGAATAATGCATATATAATCAAACTAGAGAAAAAGCAGTGTAGGGGAAGATAAGAGCTATGACATCGAAATGCTGGCAGTCAGAGGTGGAAGTTGTCAGTCTCATTTCTTTAACCCACCCTTTCATACTAAAAATACATGAAAGTACATTTTTCTCATCTCTGAATAGAGAAGCACCTGGGGTCCCATCCTCAGCTGGTAGAAGTGACGGCAATCCCATGAATTGTATAATTAAGATCACGCATCTGCTTCACTGAATCAAAATCACTGAAACTTAACGGCAGGATTTAATAACCTTTCTCTCCTAAGAATGAATCAGTTTATTGTACTTTTCTAAAGCCAGGTGCAAAAGAGTATAATTAGACAGCAATCTAACTGCAGTATAATTAAACTCGCAACACTCCTCAATTAACTTCCAACAATGTATCTTTACTGCAAGAAGTAATAAAATTATATTTTTTTAATTACAAAATAAATTCTTCATGTAGTCATATTTTGTGTCCTTTACATCACAAGACATATAACTAACAAGATCTTGAAAAGTGTAATTTAAAAATGAGCAAAAGCGTGCTGCTTACTTTCCCCACATCCCCATTCAGCTATTTCAACATGTAAGGCCGATGTGGCACTTTTGGTCCTGTAAATGTGCTAGGGAAAATACACAGGAAACAATTATAAATGGGTACATGATAGATCCTTTATTCTCTTCAGGCTCAAATTCATTACTCCCATTGCTTTAATATAGAATAAATGTCTCTGCATTGTTACATATACTAAAGTACACATTTAGGAATGCTGGGAGAAAAGGGACATATCATCTTTCCCCTCTATGATCAGTCTCTCACACTGGGAGAATAAAGATTAGTTTTAAAGGACCAGGACTACCTTTTTGCACTCAGTTTGGCACAAAATATCCATGATCTGTGACTGAGCTTTGTAGGCAACATAACTATATAATAGCAACAATAAATCACAGAATAGTTTGAGTTGAAGGGACTTAAAAGATCACCTAATTCCAACCACCATGCCATGGGCAGGGACACCTTGCATTAGACCAGGTTGCTCAAAGCCTCATCCAAGCTGGCCTTGAGCACTTCCAAGGATGGGGCATCCACAACTTCTCTGGGTAACCTGTTCCTTTGTCTTATCCCCTCACTGTAAATAATTTCTTCCTAGTATTTAATCTAAACCTACTCTCTGTCAGTATAAAGCCATTTCCCCTTGTCCTGCCACTACATGCCCTTGTAACAAGTCCCTCTACAGTTCTCTTGTAGACCCCTTCAGGTACTGTAAGGTGTCCTCAAAGCCTTTTCTTCTCCAAGCTGAAGAACACTAACTCTCTCAACTTGTTTTCATACGAGAGGATCTGAATCTCTTATTATCTCTATAGCCCTCTATGTCTTTCTTAAATTGGAGGCCCCAGAGTTTACATCACTCCCTAAACTGGGAGGAAGGTACAGTTCCTTTTGCCAGAGTGTTTCTTAATTTTCTATGTTACATTATGTAAAAGCTCATGGCCACCAAGACGAGGCAGTGAATCAACACGCTTCTCAGAGCAGATATGTCTTGTCTTGTGTCCTCCTCCTTCCCAGCCCCCCATTTTTTTAATCACTACCTGCTTCACCACTTAATCCCTTCATAATTAAG
>VYXC01005348.1:109182-199545 GCA_013397175.1 Platysteira castanea
AGCCCGGGCCGCCCCGAGGCCGCGCCTTTGTGCCCGCGCCCCTCTCCCGCTGCACAGGCCCCGTCCCGGGCCGGCCCCTCAGCGCCAAGGCTTCCTCAGCTGCACAGCTGTTCTTCGCCATCTCTGCCACATGACACCTCAGGCTATCACGGCTGTCCCCCGCTGAGGGGAGGCCCTCGGGGCGTCCCGCCAGGGGAAGCCGGGAGCTGCAAGGCACCGGCGGCACAGCTTCGCCACCTGAGCAAAGGCGTACCTGGTGTGTCAGCGGCGCGGTGAAGGTGCCTGAAATGAAGGAATTCATGGCTTATCCGAGTACCTGTGGATGTCAAGTTCTACTACCTCCTATGGCAGAAGCATGGGAATACGTCCAGAGGAGTGACAGAGCATATGCTGTCATGTGTACTTAGCAGCCTAAGTAAAAATTGTATTTTTTCCCAGCACATAGGTCTGTATCCTACTATTACTGTCTGGAGTGACCATACACAGTTCACACTGCAGCACAGATTTACTCTAGGTTTGCTCATGCCAGCATAACTTCCACACTTTGTTACCAGTCCACATTAACTTCACTCATGGATGGGTCCAGAATACTTCTTTTAGCAAAGCTGCCTTCTCCATGGCTCATTATCCGTGTATTTATCAGTCAGACACTGTATCTCATTTGATTATACGATACCACTGAGTGATACCAGGACACACTAAGGGTGCATAGCTTCTCAAGGCCTGTACTACTAAAAATAACCACGCAAGACAGTAAGGGCAGATGAAAGAAGTAATGGGCATTTGTTTATAAATTATACAAATGGGTAATACTTTGACTGAAGTAAAATATCCAAAAGAAAATGATTATGTAGTTTGATCAAAGAAAAAATAATAGTTATAGCTAGAAAATAAGAGTTTCTTTTTCCTTAAAATTTTCTAGCAAAGCATCAGAATTACTTATTTCTCAACTTTGCTTTTATAAAAAATAGAAAACTAGGGCCACAGGAGCTTTAATTTCTATATATCTAATTAGGTTTTTCTTTAACACACACACACACATGCTTGTGAGTTTGAATTTGAATTACTATAAGGTGTGAATTATCATTATTTTTTCCTAGGCAAACCTCTCTTCATTGTGATTTGACAACTTCTTGAGCTGGAATTTACCAGTGACAAAAGCAGAACAGAGGTTGTCAGAAGAATAAATTCCTGCACTCATGTAATTTCAAATGCAGAGACATCCCACCGTGACAAGATTTGAGCTCAGAAATGCTATCAACTTTTACATGAAAAAAACACAAAGCCAAGTCCAGCCACAAATGCATGAAACAGCTGAGAAATTTCTCTCAACACGTGAAACTATCAGTATAATTAGAAAATGTAGTTTTCTGCAAATATAGGCAGGGCTTTTTAAAGCAGCCTAAGAAATTCCTATGAAGCATGATGAAAATTCAGCACCCAGTCTACTTACAGGGGTATAACAACATTAACAACACTGTTTGTGTACAAGCCTAATTAAAAATCTTAGAGCAGCATGTGCTGTTCAAATTACTGAACAACAGGAAATTCTACCAGAGGTTTACATGCTCAGTTTGATTTATCCTTTACATTTAGATACATTACTTCTTTTTCCACCAGAAATGCCCTCTGCTGTAAAGAAAATCCAACCAGTGTTTTACCTAGCAAGTACTGGCAAACAACAAAACTAGGTCTACATTTAAGGGAGCCAGAAATAGGAAAACAAACCTATAACCCTTGAGTTCCACAGTAACATGTCCATCTCATGGCATGTTTGATAGGAAAGAGAAACCAGTCACTTGCAATACCCTCCTGCAACCTGCAGCTGGAAATCAGCATTTTAAAGGATTTTATTAGAAAATTAATATCCCGTTGAAATCATACAATTTCACTGTAAAATAACCGATTAATTTTCTACCTACAGTACAACAGGATACATTTTCATATTGTCCCACATATATCACTGATTTAGTGAGATCCCTCATCAAATTTGCCTTGCAAGCGATTTTGTTTCACTTCTATATCTGAAAAGACTGACACAATTCAGACTTTGTTTTCTGTCTTGGAAGGGCTCAATCAAGTTGTAGGAGCTTAGTTGTCACTTCAGAAAGGTCATTGTCTCTCCCATCATGCTGAAATTACAAACAGTTGGGTTTTGTTTGGTTTCTAAGAGGTCAGACAGAATAAAACAAAAAACAGATTATTTTATTTTTGAAACACGTATTATCACACACTTCAGATTACACCATTTTCACAATAAAACACCAGTAGGTTTCAAATAAATGTATTATGTTTACGTCATTGCACTGGCTGGTTTTTGTCCTCTAACACAAAAGTGACAACATCCAATCTCGTGACAGACTTCAGTGGATGAATCTCTGCCTGGAGGGAGTAACTACATGCATTTTGCAGATGGAGATTAAGGCAGAATTCTGCATGATAATGGGTTTCCTAACCTCTTACTGATTTTCCACGGAAAATAATGAAGAAAAACTGTACTGAATAATACAGAGAAGTGCAAACCATCTAAAACCTGTGAAATACCAGTGAAATCTGTTGGTCCTTAAGGCCGAATGATTGTTTAGCAGGATGAACTATGGCATGTGCATACGTGCACTTTGAAGGAAAAATGGCAGGCTGCAGTGAGCCCAGCATTCCAATTGTGATACAAAGTTAGATCTCCAGCAGCAGGCTATATCTTTGTAGTAATATGCCATGGATGGAAAAGCCAAGGATATGCTCTGCATCTTCTTGTACAAGGTTCGAGAATCACACTGTCATGTGTTACAACAAGACATCACAATTTACTTCCTTTCACTCAGACGTCATTGAGTTCTTTGCCAAATGCTCTGTGCTAAATATTCAATGCTCAGAATATCATGGGTTCTTATATTTGAAAGAAATATTGAAAATTAAAATAGAATCTGCTCAATCTTCTTTCAGAGCTTTTCTTTAACCTTTAGTAAGTTCTTTCGATTTTCATCTCTTATCCTTTGTATACTTAATGTCTAGGGCAACGTTGCAATTTAGAACATGAGGTGTGAAATGTCAGTGTTACTACAGCATACAACAGTGAGAAGATGCTATTTGCATTCTATATTTTACAGACATGGGTTTCAGTTTAGCCTGCACTTACATACAGTGGGGTTCTGGCTCCATGGGTCGAAAAGTACTAGAACAATACTAGAAAGATAATAGAAAGAATATAAATAATAACACTGAGCTAAATTATACAAATACATTATTAGAGAACAATATTACACACACACTAGACCTTACCTCTTAACAATGAGTAATACTTTTAACTCCATTTTCCACTGATGCTAGAGTGAAAGGGAAGGGGTGACTCTGCCTAAAGCATCCCATAAGCTCATGAAGATGAACTCTGATGGAGACTCTACCATGTTCCTCAGGAGATTGTTCCGGTGATTAATTACTCTCATTGTAGAAAATGTCTTTCTTAGGTCAAGATGAAACCTCTCCTGAAATCTCTTCTAAAATCTCCTTTACCTTCTTTGGTAAACCCTGGTAAAAAAAAAAAAAAAAAAAAAAAAAAAAGTGTAGCAGAGAACAGGGCTGTGTCTGCAGACATAATGGAAATTGCATTAATTTTATCACATGTATGTATCTACCATGGGACAATATTTGCCTTTAACATGATCCATAAGATCATATTAAGAGATGACAGTTTTGCAAAACAGAATTTTGATATTGACTTAAGAGACATTCTTTAATTTTCTTACGGGCTGTAAGGATGCATATATTAGGAACATGAAGAATTATATGGAATACAACCTAAGCATGTATTTATTTCACCTTCATGTATGTCATAGGAACTGTAACTGCATGTCATGCCAGGCCTGCAGCAGAAGACTTCTAACAAAAAAAAAATGTCTGAAGAGGTTGCTCTTCAGTGATTTAATCTGAATTTGAAATCTTAAATTTACATTTTTATCAGCTGATTTTCATGATTGTCCTAATGGTTCTGAAACTACTTTCCAAATTATCTTAATGGTCTGATGATAAAGTAGTTTCTTTTTTCCTTTTCCTATCATGAAATGATTTTTTTCTCCAGCTCTAGGTAACAGAATGTAAGAATGAAGATACAAACCTTGTGTGGTATTTTTGAGTATGCTTAACTTTGTATGAAACATGCTCTGTGATGGAATCATGAGCAGAAAATTATTTTATTATTATCAATATGAATTAAAAATATCTGCCTGATTCTTCTACATCTCTGTTTTCCTTCAAACATCCTGACTTCTCATAACTGGGATCAGTGGAACTGAAATTTGTATCAGCAATCCAGCATTGATCACTATGTTCCTAATCTCAGAGAATCTGAATCAAGATCCTTTTCTGATGCCAATATCTCTATTATAATAATAAACTTCTGATCACCCACTGCAGTAGTCTTTGATAAGTATGTAACAGGACTGCCAGTGACACTATTACTCTGTGCTTTTACAACTCACAAGGTCATTTAGAATATTTTTGAGAAGTGAAATAAATAATTTTTTCCCCCATTACTCAACAGATTTCTGACCATCCTATCAATTGAGTATCTCTTCCCTGCTCTCTCAAATGTTTTTTTCCAGTTTGCCTGGGATGAAAAGGGATAATGTGAGGTGAACAATGGAGGATGAGCAAGTGGTAAGGTACACCAAACAGTTTATCACAATCCAATAAAACAGAGAGAGAGAGAGAGAGAGACTAAAGAGAAGGTTGGATCAGACTAGAACTTATACATGAAGTGATTGCAAACTGCTGACACACATCCTGGGGCTTGTGGATACCACAGTATGAGCATGTGTTGTTGTTAATCTTTTAGGACTTCTAAAAAGATATATATACACTGCCATAAAAAATTCAGCATTCATTCATATAACTTGTGAGATAAAATACTCTATTTGTCGAAAGAGAGGCTTATCTCTCATGTTAAAATACAAAAGAAACCCAGCATTTCTAGGTGTGGGTTCATGCCACCCTGGCACAGAGCTTTAGAGTGATTCAGATGAACTGCAACCGTGAGGGCTGAGTTGATTCCCTCATGCTATCTTTCAACACCAGATGGCACACGACTAAACTTAGCTGCCTGAATGAAGGCAGGCAATTAAATGTCTAAACATATATACACAGAACCATTTTAGATGTCCCAAAAGACCTGAGATACCCACACGAGCTGGCATGTATCACACAAGGTCTGTGGGAGTTCTGTGCAGTGTCATATTGGGACAGGCAGGATACCCTAGGACTTCTAAAATACTAGTAGATACTTAACGTTAAGGACTTGAAATATTCAGTACAGAAGGCACTCGGTTGCCTACAGACAAACATCTAACACCACTAGGCAGCTCCTGGGGAGTCTGAGATGTCTCGACAGAGCAGAGAGGTGCAGCACAGGCCTGATGTGAAGCCTGCACTGCTCTGGAGCAGCAGCAGCTCCAGACCAGGTGAGGCTCCTTGTGGTATCCAAAGTGACAAGGTAGCCCCTGCTTTTCATAAAACTGAATCCTGCTTTGTGCAGCTAGGTGTGGGCTAAATGTCTGTAGATGGAGTCCCTGTTAAGATGTACTTAATGTCGTTGTGCTTGCAGAATTGTTGCATGTTCAGCAAGTCTGCCTGACTGTGCATCCACCACTGCCACCATCATCTCATTCCTTTTAAAGAACATCCTTGTCACTTTATGTAAGCTCTAAATATCCTGGTTTTTAAGTCAGGTTGCCACTAGGTTTTTGTTCAGATCAGCTATTAACATTTAACAGCTTCAGTGGTGGTGTATGCAGTGTAAAACAGTGGTTTTATACTCCCAAAGGTTTCCGCCTCCCCAAGAGCATAGCCAATATATTTCCTTCAGAAGTAGGGCATGGGTTTGCTACTACACATGTCAGAAACTGAACGCTGTGCAGTAAGTTTAACTCATGCAGATGAAAAACTTTGTGCAAAGCCATTAACCTGAGGAAAAGGAAACACACATTGCCCCAGCCTGCACCCTGTAATAGGCTCACAGGCAGCTCTAAGTGTCCCCATGGCTGTGGCAGAGGGTGGTCCTTCCCCCAGTCAGCCTCTGTGAAACTTAAAGTGCAGTTTCTGATCCAGAGGCCCATCAGCTGATTCTTCTGGTTCATATGGTCTGGTTTTGGAATCCTTTTGGAGCTCCTCTGTACTGTATCCATGCATATGTGAAATTTTGTTCAGGTTTTCCATTTTTGCAGACAGCACTGCCTGTGTCCCTCAGCACAACACAAAGCCCAGGGGCTGCCCCAGTGCAAGCATCAAGTATTTATACCCAGTAATGAGATTCCTCCTGAGCCTTCAAGCTGAACAGTCCCAGCCTTCTCAGCCTTTCCTCAAATAAAAATCTCGTAATCATCTTCATCATCCACTGCTGGACTTGCTCCAATATGTCCATGTTGGCGCAGAACTGGACCCAGCACTCGCTGCATGACCTCACCAGTGCTGAGCAGAGGGAAGGATCAACCCCCTTGGCCTGGCGGCACCACTCTGCCTCTTGCTGACCAATGCACCCCAAGTAACTGGCCTCCAGCTGGGCTTGGGCTGCTGATCACAGCTCTTTGAACTCTGTCATTCAGTCAGTATTCAATCCACCTCTCCGTCCACTGATCTAGTGATGTGCCAGTCCTGCTGTACAATAAACTGTGCAATAAACTTTCAGGTTTGGGAAATACTGAAAAATGATGCTATTTTAAGGAAGTTGACTTGGTGAATCTATATTATGACAACTAAATTTTTAATGGGTCAAAATCAATCTTTGATACAGGTACAATAATCATGATAGATCCAATGTGATTTAATTTTAATTAAGCAGAACTGATGTGGTTTCTTCTGTCTTCTTAGAATATTTCCTTTATATCCAAGAGGTAAGAAGCCATTCTAAATGCAAGGATAGAATCTATGTTCCACATGTAGCTCAGAAGTAGATTTTTTTTATTGGTTTAGAAAGCATTTGTCTCTCTATATATGCATTGAGAATCTGGTACAAAAGCTATTGCTGAAAAGCATTTAATTCAACTTCTTAAAGGAGATTCTTCTTTGAAGTGCTATCACCACTGATGAGAGGCCTAGCACATGGAATTATTGCTACATTGCTGGATGCAATGCCCATTTCTGGGGCTTAAATCCTACATCTCCAGACTGAAGTGGAAGTGCATCCCGCCATGTGACCAGGAGTGACTGAACCAACCTGGCAACATTCCTGACTATTAGCTATATCACCGAGACAAAAATGTAACTCTTAACAAACATCTTTCAACAGCAGAAAGAAACAGATAAGCACTCCATAGCAATGTCCTCACATAGGTATTCATTTAGCACCATGATGCAAAGATATGAATCACACTTGAAAGGTACGATTTTAAAAAAAATTTCCAGTTTATGCAAGACTATTGAGATGGATCCTTCTAAAAAATAGAAAAAAACCCTAAGATTTCTTTAGAAGGAGTTCACACTAGAAAGAATGCCTCTTCAAAATCAATCATAGAATCAGAAAACATCAGAACACAGTTTCATTATCTTTTCTCTTAAAAAAATTGAATAAGGAAGAACTGCCAGCAATCCATCACAATGAGCAGAGTGTGTCCAGAGAACTAGATGCCCACTTAGAGTGACTTCAACCTCACTAAGAACACAACTGATTCCCAAAAATAGAATGAATCTAAAATTGAGTCCCGTGCTTTCAAAATCCCAATTACCATAAGCCAAATCACCTGGTACCACATGTTATCTACTCTTGTGCCATCACTATTTAAAAGAATATTTCCTCCTCCATGTCAGGTACAGCCATCTACAATTTCAGAATCTCTCTCCTCTTTTTAGAAAGTGGCTGCTCTACAGCTGTTTGTTGTTCTGCACTTTGCTTTAGCTTGGTAAGGACATACATAGAAGAAAGCAGAATAACATCAACAAGAGGATTCAAATTTTGGTTAACTCCCAGCTTACCTGTAAGCCATACCACTAATTTGGGATGCCAGTATTCCGGGAAAAGAGGTAGCTTGCTTATTGAAAATCTGCCACACATTCTGATTTCAACTTTAGTTTAGTAATGAGTGGTGGGAAACAGAGCAAATACTGAATAGTTCCTCATTTTTTACTTAATTAATTAATTAATTTTACTTAATTAATACAATTAAATCACAGACTGCATATTCTTTTTCAACATGTCTTTGTACTTTGCAGGGTTTTTTTTAAAGCACTTGTTAAGCCATGGTTTTATCCGTGTAATAAAGTGGCATCCCTGCATACTCTTTGGGTTTGGCAAATTCTAAACTCAGGGAGAGTCCAGATGACATGAGGATGAAGCTGAAGGATGTGTGATCTATAGAACAGATTCCTCTCAAAGGTGTGAAATGAAACACCCTGTTACTCAGACTGTGCCTGCCAAAGCTTCCCGAGGCTTACATGAGAAGCAGCTTTCAGTGCAGCCCGCCAGTGCTCCAGCTCCGAGGGACAGGAGCCAGCCCTGCACTGAGCCCCAGCCAAAACCTGAGCTGCAGGCAAAGTACATCAGCTCGGATCCAGGGCTGTGCCAGCGTGGGGATCCACGGCTCCTGTCCGGGATCCGGCTGGCCTTCGGGCGGAGCTGAGACAGCGCTGCCGGCAGAGCAGCGCTGCCATTCCCCAGAGCACCTTCCCTGCCGACAACAAAGCCTGCAGCCGCCCTGCCGCTCCCCCGGCAAGCACGGGTTTGGGAGGACGGCAGCAGAGTGCTCCTGGCATTCACTCCCTTACGAGCAGCGGCTGAGGCCGGTACGAGGGAATTACGCCAAACATTTGTTTAAGGCTTCATGAAACTCAGTGCATCTCCCTTGTCTCTCCTCCCCACTGTTCCCAGGTTGTCCTGTTTTTTGCTACGCCTTCTGTTTTAACCTTGGAGTCAGAGAATTTCACACAGTTTTATGTAAACAATAGCCGATGTTTATTTAACCGTCTTTTCTGTTTTTCATTCCTTTTGTGATAAGAGAATGTTTGATGAGCATCCTTTTTCTCCAGTGGGATTGAGGAGGAGGTGACATGTCCTCCAATCTCTTGTGGAATTGAAAATCCTATAAATCATCAGAAGTGTAAATAAACTCTCTCTTTTCCCTCCTTTCTGCTGAACCTAGCAGGTGTGAGAGTGTCCTTTATTGTGCTTTCAGAGGCACATCTTTCCCTCATAAATGTCTGTCTTTTTTTCTTCTATGATACTTTAATACAGCTCTCTTATGTATTTTGGTCCTGATTAATCATTAAGGAGTAACATTTTATTAACTACCACACATTTCTCTGCATTTGTACTTGGAATTCTAGGATCTAACACTGGGACAAACTTGTGAGAGGGCTTTGCATACTGCTGGAATCACTGTCCCATTTCTCTCTGAGCACATTATTTCCTGAAGCTGGACAAGCTACTACAATCCAGTGCATCTAGTACTTGGAAAAAAAAAAAAAAAAACAAGACAATTTAGAAAACTTTTTCTGCATGTAACTTCCTAAAATTTGGTCAAGATCTCACAAAAGCCCCCTCAAATTTCCCTGCCCAGTTTTTGGAAGTCCAAGACATATGTGAAAAGCACAATGATACAAGCTATGGATGCAGGAAGATGCTGGGCATCCTGATTTTCAAGGAGCCTGCTGCAGTCTGCAAATGTTCTCCCCATCCCATTATGAGAATCCCAGGCTCAGTTAATGCTGATTTCAAATGAATAGTAGATAATGAAGCCTTCACTTGTTACTAAAATACTGAGCTTGTTTGTCTGAAGAGTAGATTAAAAGAAATTAATTTAAAATTGCATTAATAATTTCCTTTTCTGATAAGCTGAATTCCATCTTCTGTATCCATAGCAAAATGGAGAAATATTTTCTGCATCAGATTATTTCTCCTCAGATAAACATGAGGATTCAATCCAAATAAATGCTTTTTGTTATTCAGTGATATCAGGAAAAATACATTTGACTGTAACACAAGAATTTTCTGTTCACTGTTATTCAGGTTGGCTTGCTGCCTGGCACAAATTACCTGCTTTTCCATCCCAGAGGTCAGCTCATCTGCCTGTCTCTTCTTTCTCTTCAGTTGTGTGATCTCATCCACTAGAGTTTGCTTCTCATTAAAATAAATTTTTAAGTGACAAAAAAGGTTATTTTAACAGGAGCAAGTTTGGGGTTTTTGGTTGGTTCCTGGGTTCATTGGTTGTTTTTTTAGTTTGGTTTGGTTTGATTTGGGTTTTTTTTTTAGAAGAAGAAGGTATTTTTTAATCCTTATTTGATAAGCACACAGTGGCAAAATTAAAAACATTTACGTAACAATCAACCAGGATAATTATAATCCTTTTACCCCACAGGTAAGTCTATTATTTCTTTAATCAAGTTATGCATATATTAAGTGTTATCTGTACCAAAGCTGGTACTAATTGAAACGATGCATGATTACTACATAATTTAAAGTCTCTTCAGATTTCAGAATTGGGTTTGGCCTAGCAAAGGTCCTTATTGCTGTTATTATTTTAGAATCAAATTAATTGTGCTCTTTTAAATTCTGAATTTAATTTCTACTCATTTTATCTGCCTATGTTGTCTCTTTTGCAGACTGCGCTCACCACTGGCTGGCCCCATTCAAGCCTATTCAGTGGCCAGCAAGGAAAAGTTCAGCAAGCCTCATAACAATGCAGGTTACTACTTCTGCTTCCATTTTATAGAACTATCATTTTAAGACATCACGCCAAAACAATGAAGAAAAGTTCATACTAGCTTTTATCCTAAAGTGAACATTATGTCTGTGTTGATTGCATGTAAATAGGCTCAGCTTCATTACTTTAGACTGAAATATACTAGCACTGATAGCCATGATAGCCAAAACAATGACTGATCCAAGTTAGATTTGCTGGAAACAAAAACATTTAATCTAGTACTTTTCCTGAGAAAACCTCAGAAAATTTTTCAAATAACCTTGGGGAAATATATTCAAAAATTTCTTTAGGCTCTTTTCTAACACACAATTAGATCATTGTTCCCTCTTTTATTAGGGAGACTGCTATGAAGGAGCAGTCCACCGTTTTACCACTTGATGGTGCCAAATGTTTTACACAATCAAAGCTAAAAATGCTTTAAAACCAGGTCATCTTTTGAAAAACAATTTAAGCTTGAATTGTGTTTCATTTTCATAACATACATTTGTCGTTTGATATCAGGGATATTTGAAGATTAGGCATTATCATTCACTTACTGTAACTTCAGCACTGAAAATTGTTTTAGATGTATATATCTTGTGTATATCTTATATATATATATGTGTGTGTGTGTGTGTGTGTATCTTAAATAACAGCACAATCTTCCAGTGATTCCTCTGGCCTCCCCCTCTCTGATGCTGAGCTGCTTGGTGTTTACACCCTCTAGGTGAGCACAACTAGGCATGTGCAGCTCTCCAGCGTGCTCCTTTCTCCCATACACATCCCTGACAGTGTGTCTACTCCACAGGCATCTCCTTTCCCAAATCAGCACCATGTCCTTGCCATTTGCAACACTCTCATTTATATTTGAGTCCAGGATAAAATTAGCTGAGCTGAGCAGGTTGACTCAGCAGTGAAATGCGACTGACTCACAGCCCTTGGCTTCGCATCACCATGAGCGGAATTTGGCAAGAGCAAGCACAAGATTGTTCAGGGGGCTCTTATCTTTGGTTAGCACAGAAAATTTAGGTAGGATTCATTTGACAGTGAGTTATGCTTGGGCTTAGCAGCAATTAAGCATCAGAAGAGGAACAATAATTAGAAAGGATGTGGGTGGACATCTGCACTTGTTCCTTAGGACTTGGGTGTAGTGAAAGACAGTGGGGTGAGAGAAGGTACTTGTATGTACTCGGTAAGGAGGCTGAAGGCACAATTTACAGGCAAGTTGACGTTTTGGTGTAGTGTGGCTGACTTTGGAGAAGTTATCGGAAGAAGACTGCCCAGGTGCTGCTACTACTAACCTTTTGCACACAGTATTTTTTAGAGCACAAAGGAAAGATCTCCACTGGCTTGCTCTGCTCCAGGATGGACATGAACAACATGCTGTACATTTACAAACTCCTCTTGAATACTCATTTCCCTAAGGAGTCTTATGAAGTTGCAGTGAGCATTCTGTGCAGGTCTCTTTTACAGCCCCCGGGGAGTTTGTGGGTTCTATACTCAACAAGTTGGTGGGTACCTTCTGAGAGTATGGAAGAGGGAGAAAATTTTGCATCAAGGTAGATTTGGAAAGGGAAACTGCAAATTACAGTAACTGCAGACTGAAAAAGTGTAAGGAGGAAACTGCAGAAGACACCTGTCTCAAGGACGCCTTGGAGATGCTAGGAAGCTGTTTAGCTGCAAGAGAGTTACACCGAGGTGCAAGCTGACGTATTGAGTGGGCACCATTCCGTGCACTTGGGTAATTAACCACCAGTCCTGTTCTGTGAAAGATGCCTTGTGACTTCCTGCAGCTGGGGAAAGGGATTTAGCTACACTTTCTGATATCTCTGCTACGGTACAAGTGTCTCAGCCATGTCTCTGCAATCATCTTCACTCCTGGTTAATTTCTGATCTGGTTAGCTTCTGATCATGGTGGGATGTTAGTGTCAGAAACTATGTTCAAAAATGCCAATAACTTACACAATTTTTAGAGTATTTGCAAAATGTATTTGCATAATAATCTCATTACTATCAGGCATGGCACCTATCTGCTAATTTTGTACTTTTAAACTGATTCACAAAAGTCTAACTGAGTCATATTAAACAGCACCTGTCCTCAGCCAGTGCTCTAACCCAAGAACTTGAACATACAAGCCTGTTAGAGCACAATTAGAACCAAATTGTGAAATCACACAGCTGCCTCCCCAGCTCCAACATACTCACAAAGCACTTTTCAAGGCAGGTTTTTCCTGGAAAACAGTTCATGCTTCCAGCTGCTCAGTTCCAGTTTTTCATCTGATGTGCTGAAAAGTGCACATAATAATTAAAAGTTCAATTTACACTGTTCTACTGAAAGAACGTTTCTGTCTGTTCTGTGGCAAGACCTCAACTGCTACTGCTCTTCTATCCAATTCTCACTTTTAGCACCCACCTGTTTAGCTGGGATGGGCTCCTGGTTTCAGCCTAGCACTTCTGACACACCCTGACATGTAAACTTGCATTCCCGGCTAATAAACAGAGCTGTCCTAATCTTAGGTCACCTATGGTGGGAAGGATTTTTAGCATGCATTGCCTTGCCGTGGTTGCACATACAGTTCAATACAGCATTGTTGCCAGTGCTGCTGCTTAAATGTGTGTCAGAATTACTGTATGAGCCTACTGCAATCAGATGAACATGATTGAAAAACTGCTAATACTTAACAGGATTCAAATTACACACATGCGTGTATAAAATGTACATAGCAACAAATACTTTAATGCAATAACTAATACTGCAACTTGTAATAATGCTTATGTGTGTGTATATATATAAGCTAGAGGGAAAAATAGTCTGCATATAAGAAATACACTATTTGATTATTTTACTGTTTTACGCAACCATCAAAACGAAACAAATCACTCAGTGTAAAAGTCTGGCTATACCTATATGCCCACAATGTCAATAAGCAGGCTGAATTTTTTTCTGATGAGGTAACTTACTAGTGTGGGTGGAGAAAACGACAAGCAAGGATTTTTCTTTCTGGAAAAAATCTGCCCTTTAGTTCCCAAGGTGCTTAAGAAGCTGGTGGATGGGTCAAAGTGGAACATTTTGAGTAATTTAAAAAGTGAGGTTTGAAAGCTGGTTGAATAGAGAATACCAGAAGTGTGAAAAAGGCCTGGGAAGGACCCAAGCCCTTTCCCAGCTGGGCATATATCAGCAGTTTACTTATTGGCATTTAGAAGGAAGATTCTTTTCTCTTGCCGGAATATTTAGCTTCTGCCTGGTGTATAGTTTCTTGCAACTCTTTTGGAAGCAATAATCAAGAGGATTAATCATCTTGATCAATCATCTTCACTGATGGAGACAGTAGATTAAAATAGAAAGAGTAACTGCTATAATTGGAGCTTTTCCTCAGATTATTGTATTGAGGAGACAGCACATATCTATATATAGGCTTATAAAGTGAAACAAAAATCTGTATTTGAGGAAATGTGGAGTAACAAATAACAAAAAAAACCCCACAAAAACCCACAAAAACCTAAAACCAAACCAAACCAAAACAAACCCAAAAAACAAAAAAACAAAAAAACAAAACCAAAAAAGAGAAGCATCAGAACTAATTTTATTTCCAGAAGGAAGGAAAAGTTAATCAGGAAGAAATCGAAACAATCTCCTGGATTGTAGAGTCTCTTCACCCTGTCTAGCAACCTACCCAGATCTCACTTCAGTACAGACTAACTAGGATTCAGGAATGAGACCTCGGTGTTTGAGTGGAACTTTCAAAGGACTTTTACTTCCTTGCTCACTAGCAGTCAAAAAAGCCAATCATGCATGAAAAATGATAAAGCCATTATAAAATTACATATTTTCCCAGCTATTCAGGACTTTGTGTGTGTCTCATCTACATTCTGTACGGTACCACCTATCTCAAAACAGAAAAGTAGAACTGGAAAAGGACCAGAGAACAGCAATAAAAACAGTCACAGTGTTGGAAGAATTTCTGCTGTCTGAGCAGCTCACAGGCTGAGGCTCTTCAACTTGGAAAAGACATGTTGGGTGAAGGAGAACAGGGAGCATTTTACATAATGTTATATGGAGCAGGGACACACAAGTCTCACAACATGGAGGCAGTGGGCAGGGGCTGACAGTTCGCTGTCTCTTCCTATTCAGTACATGTTTCAGTACATGGATTCTAGTGGTAAACCTCAATTCAAAAAAAATACTGATTCAGGTAATGTGTGCTAACTTTGCACCTCCCTTGCTGTGGGATATTGTGATTAATGAAACTTTGCATTTGTTCAGAAGTTATTGGGAAATTTACTTTAAAAGTACCTGTAAGGTCAACAAAACACAAAAATACCACTTCTTCCCCAGTAGCCCCTGCAGAGTCTCCAAGAGTGCTTAACAAGTTCTGACACTACTCGAGTTGTGTGCCACCAGACTCTGATCCAGCACAGCTGCTGTCACAAGATCCCAAGGACCAGGTATTGATTCAGGAACATTGTTGTGAGCTAGGAGAACACTACAGTGTCTGGGGGATCAGAAATCTGCCTCAGAGTGGCTGTTCCCACACTGTTCTCTCTGTGCTGTTGGAACGTCCAGAGTCTGGTGTGAAATATTTGACACTTCTAATTGAAAGGTAGAAAGGGACTGAAAATCTCCTAGAAAAATGACATGTGAGTGACCAAGAATGGGAAGCAAGTATGTTGCCCTCTGGAAGCAAAATAGAGGATACTTATGGTCAGTTTACTAAAATGTAAGTGGTCTGTCAAATTGTGGGTGTGGGAGGGAGACATAATGAAAAAATACATTTGTGAGACTGAAAAAAGTATTTATCATCTGCAGTCTCAATCTGGCTATTTTTTTTTCTGCTGAAAACCACACTTCTTTTACTTTAGTGCCAAACGGAAGTTATCAGCTTGAGATCATAATGCCTAAAAGAAAATATTTAGTGTTTGATGGTGAAGGTTTCATTCACCTCATTAACTGAATGTTTCCATGTAAGTAGTCAGCCATCTGCCTTATTTTCTCTCAGGTCAATCTAATAATAATCTTAAACAATGTAGTGAAAGTCCATTTTAAAAATGCCTTCAGATAGAAATTTGCACGCTTGGTGTCTGATAGCATTCCACAAAGTCAACATCAAACTGCTGGCACCTTCTTGCTGAAAGCAGTATGTCTAGACATGCTAAAACTTTGAACTATGAATACGTAACATTGGTCTCAGCCTCTGTAACATCTACAGTAATGTTTCAACTAAATTAGTTCTAACTAGTTAGATTGATAAAGCATGACACACAAAGATTGCTGTTTGTGACTAGTATCATTTACCTAAAAATATAAATTTAGACATAACATCTGGACATACCAGTCTAAAAAATACTGTCCACCAAGACAATTTTTAGAATAAATAATGGAATGCTACGTAATTTTCTTTCTCACCTTCTAAAAATGCTGTGCCATTTTCAGCTGGCCTTGACTCTTATCCTTGTTTATTCCTAGTGGGTGCTACACTGCTTCCATCTGAAAACCTTTCCTGGCTCCCATAAGTCCCTCTAGAAAGATCCTGATTATTCAGCATGAATTGGAACTGGACTTGTTTACATTCCAAACTACTACTTTGTTTGTTTCACGGCACATCAATGGATAGATGTCTGAGGCTTCCCAAGGCACAGCATCGAGGTGATGCTGTGGGTCTCTGGCTTAGACACACTTTGGGAGGCCAACCAAGAGGAAGCAGGCAAAACCTTCTGTTCGTGATGGACTAGGGCAAAGCTGCAGAGACCCAGAGCCTCTCTGCTGAGGCAGTCACTTATTGAGGACTGGGTGAGACATGACATGTTGCCTCTGATAAAAGTTTCCAATGCATCAGCAGGATCATGCGGTGGGTGAACACATCTTTCTTGCGCAGTTTCCTACAAAAAAGGGAGGCAATGCTAAAGGGAGGTTCAACTACATTTGAACTCATGCACAATAAAATGGAGAGTATGCATCAAGCTAAACTCTATTTTGAAAATGTAGTTATAGCCCATTATTTCGCAAAAATCTTTCAAAGATGTGTGCTTTTACCACCCACTTTTCAAGCAGCTCTTTGCCCTTAAATATAGGAGTTTGGGCAGCATTCTTCAAACACATAAGACTTATGCTAGGCTCCCAAGTACTTGGCATCTTTTCAAAAATACCTCAAATCCATCAATAGTGACTCTACCCCATTTCAATGCCTTTCTGAACAGCACTCTAGTCATTATGTGTAGTTCAATCTGTTCATGAGAAAAGAGCACAATATTCTTATTCAGTGAAATGGCTGCATTTTTTCTTTTTCATTACATGAAACATGTCTCATAAAAAAATGCCTTAATTTGATTTATAGTAATGAATATGCTTGATGTACTGTTCTTCTCCAAGGTAATTTTTAACTTTCTTTAACTCCTGCACAAATTCATTAAATGCATGGTCACAGAAGAGTATGTCCTACGATATTACTTAAACATGATGTAAACCACTAACACACAATAAATATAATGCCACGTCTCTTAACCTAGTTGGTCATGTCCCTTTTCTGGCATGGTGGGCTGTCAATAAAATAAGCAGGTATGAATGTGAAAGTTTTAACAAAATGAGGGGCTTTGTCTGCTAAGGCTTCATATATTTGCCAGGATAACCAGGCTGAACAAGAAAGCTTTTCCCTCATTCAGTTATATCGAAATATATACAGAATATATATGAATAATAATATATTTATATGGAATATAGAGAATAATGTACCTATATACAGAAAAAAGGGCTTGAAAGTGAACTCTTACCTTATTGGTTTTATCATCTATCTAGGATGACAGACTTTGGTGAACTGTATGGCCTAAACAAAATGATAAACTGAGTGATAAAAACACACAGTTAAGNTAAATCTAATCAACAGTTATATACAACAAATGAGTAGATCCATGGCTTTTTTATTCTGCACAACTGTGATGATTTAAAGTTAAGTTTGCTAAGTAACTTTTGACTTGTTATATAAATGCCACATTTTTAAAAATATAAAAATAAAGAGAATTTATTCTATTTAATAAAAAAAAAGAAAACCAATATTATTTATTTTTATTAGCAGTTTTTGATATCCTTCCCTAGCAATTGTTTGGCTGGTGCCACACACAGCACCACAAAGGGATTAGAAAATTCAAGTTACAGGAAATTTTTGCTGGAGATTCTTGTATATTCAGACTCAAAGCTTGAAGAAATAGTCTCCATAGCCAGGAAATGTCTGGTCAAAATTATTAGTACTTTTTAATTTCTATTCCTAGATCCAGAATTTGTTCTGTCTTGCCAAAGTACTTCTTCTCATCTTTACACTTTTTCATACACGCTGCAAGTAGCGTTATCCAACATACGGCTGGCTCGCTTTCCATGATCCAATTACCATTGCTGTGCTTTAATACTGATGTTCAAAAAATGAAACCTCACAATGAAATTAAAGGGAAACCCTTACACATGTGCCTATGAAAATCTCCATTTTATCCTGGGATTCTAGAGGAATGAGGCTCAGAATGCTACATTGTGTGGTGGCCTAGAGTAACCACGCTCAAACAGGATTTTTGAAAATCAGTACCTGGACAAAGGGAACTGAAGTAGGAGTGCTTCAGTCGGGAGAAAGAGTGAAGCACCCAGTCACCACTTCCTGGTGGGCAGCCAGCCTGCCTGCCAGCTCCTGAAAATTGGTCTGGCAACCATCACAGCTCTAGTAGATGATCAACTGGCACCTATGTGCTTTGGAAAAAGGTAGAGCATGTGATAATTCTTGCTTAGCTAGGGATGGGGAGAAGGCACTTTATGAGAATTTAGGGAACAGACAGCAGGACCAGAGACACTTAACAGGGACAGGTAAGTTCATATAGGCTGTACTAGATGAAGACAGGTTATAATGGAGCAGCACAGAAAATAAATTCACAAGGAAACAGACTTTTTAGTTTTTCCATTCATGGAACAGCTAGTTTTAAATATGATATGCCTAACAAGCTCAGGAACCAGCAGAAACAATGACAGGACTCTGATTTTAATCACTGAGTGGTATAAAAGTTTTTGGGTACATCAGTCTGATGTGGTCAGTTTCTAACCTACAAAACATACATTTCTTATCAGATGTGCCTTCATGACAGCAGTTTTCCTTTATCTGGTAATCCTATTTTGCTATCATCTTTATAACTTAAAAACCTTTTTTTAGTTCTTGTTTCACTTTTTAATATACATAATTTCAAATCAACAACCATCTTCCAGGTCCTTGGTCTTATCTTAAAGGAGGTAGACAATCATTATATAAAAAGGCAATTACTAAAGCAAAGAAATACATTTGCACATTGGAATGCAGATAATTCAGTGCCTCAGAATGCTGTTGAGATAAGCAAATTAGCAAAAGAGTAATAATAAAAAAGCCCTAGAGGTGTACAGGGACAATAAAACAGGCAGCAGTTAAATTATTTCACTCCGTTCTTTCGTTCTGCAACATGACAAACCAGCAAGGAATGAATAACGCTATTGGCTTGCTGTTGTTATCTACCTATAGATGAGAAGACATCACAGAATAACAGAATGGGTCAGATTGGAAGGGACCACAGTGGATCATGTGGTCCAACCTCCCTGCTCAAGCAGGGTCATCCTAGAGCACACAGCAGAGGATTGTGTCCAGATGGTTCTTGAATATCCCCAGTGGGGGACTCTACAACCTCTCTGGGCAACCTGTTCCAGTGCACGGCCACCTGCACAGTGAAGAAATTCTTCCTCCTATCAAGTGGAAGTTCCTATGAGTCTGTTTTTGCCCATTACCTCATCCCATTGCTTGGCACCACGAAGAACCTGGTTCCATTCTCTTGGCACTGTCCCTTCAGATATGGACAGACACTGATGAGGTCCCCTTTCAGTTGTCTTTTCTCAAGGCTAAACAGGCCCAGCTCCTTCAACCTTTCCTTGTAAGAGAGATGCTCCAGTCCCTTAATCACCTTTGTAGCCCTCCACTGGACCTGCTCCAGGAGCTCCGTGTCTCTCTTCCACTGAGGAGTCCAGAACTGGACACAGCACCCCAGGTTTGGCCTCACCAGGGCTGAGTAAAGGGGCAGGATCACCTCAACCTGCTGGGAATGCTCTTCCTGATGCACCCCAGGATACCACTGGCCTTCTTGGCCACGTGGGAACAGGGCTGGCTCATGGCCAGTTTGTTTTCCAACAGGATCCCCAGGTCCTCCCCACAGAGCTGCTTTCCAGCAGGTCAGCCCCAGCCTGTACTGGTGTCTGGGGTTATTCCTCCCCAGGTGCAGGACCCTGCACTTGCCTTTGTTGAATTTCAGATGGTTAAATACATACATATATGTATAAAATTTTATATATTATTTCAACATAAATTGTTACATATGACATATATACTTTAAAAAAAGTAAGAGCAAAAGCTTTCATACTGTAGTAATATGATCATGCATACATATATAATAAACTGAATCATGTAAATGTATTTTTCTAAATTCTGTGTCTTAGGAAATATTTGTTGGCTGAATTCACAGCAGGCAGAGAAACTCAATGCTGAAGGATGCACTTTTTTTCATATCTTGATAGGTCTATGAAAAGATGATAGTTAAAAGTAATTACACCTAGCAACATGTTACCTTTATGCAGTTTGACAGGACCGGGTTCCATAACTTCTTGCAGCAGCAAGACTGGGATGTGCAGAGTTCTGCTATGACTTGGCTGGACCTACGGCTCAGGGAGAGCCAGCACCCTACACACCAAGCTCAGGGTGCTGGGACCTGCTGAAGTTGCCATGCACACACCCCACACTTACGCCTCAAACAGCTGGAGAATGTGGCAGCTCAGGACAGGCTACCACCAAAGCGATGACCACAGCTCACATTCAGCCACTTTTTTCTGAGAACTCCTCAGCTGACAGGCTGTCAGGTGAATGAGCAGATCCGGCAGAGAGAGCTGCTCCACTTATCCACCATCAGGCTGACAAGGGGTCCCTACAAAGGTTGATTTTTATGAAGTACAATTCTGACAGCCATGTTTACTCCTTGAATGCTCCTTTGTGGGAGAGGAAAAGTCAGCCTTTCTCTATCTTGTCTCCTTTTACTGCTACGGGACAGATAACATTGCTACGGATCATTTCTAAGGTTCAAAGCCATGAAACAGCTAACTCAAGATTACAATACATAAATAAATGATAGAAAAATGGAGGCTCAATATTGCCTGAAATCTAAGTAATCTGTTTGTTAAAAATAGCATCAAAAGAGGAGTGGTGACAGAGAGTGCTTGTTGTAAAGGAATTTGAGAAAAAGGCAACAGCAGACACTGATGGTCTGAAACACTGAAGGCGTTATTGGAAAGCTCTGCTGAATTAAAGTTTATTTGATTTGCAAGGTTTGTCACTGAGACATTTATTATTACCTTTGACTTGTCCATCACCTTATAAAAGTCAGATGAAATTAAAATGAAGTCATGTTTTTGAAAATATTTTTTTAATAAGCATATGGTCAAACTAAAGTCTAAAATAGACATTGTTTGAAAATAAAATTAAGAAGAGGGGAGAGCTGTGGAGAGATGCCCGGAGCAGGCTGGGGCAGAGGGAGACTGGTGCCACACCACACCGCCCCTGCGGATGTGTCCTTCCCACCACTCCTTCTCCCAGACACCATTTTCTGCTCCATGAAGTGTTCTGGGGTGATGCACAAATGACTGGAGCCTGCTATTACTGTTATTTGACGAGGTATGAGTTAAAAGAAGAGAATCTACAAGGCAGTTCTTAGGCAGGAAGGGGCTGGGCAGCTGGGGATGAGAATTGGCCATGCTCCCCCCTCAGTGGCTGAAGGCAGCAATGCCCTGGGTGTCAGGCCTGGGCACTGGAATGATGCTTTATCCATCAGACCGTGCTGTGCTGTTGGGAGCGTGACTTGGGAAGCCAAGCATCACGGGGGTCATTAAAACCTTCTCTCAGCTGGCTTCAGCCTCAGGCTTCAGCCTGAGGGCCATCCCTCACCAGCCAGCAGGTGCATACAGATGCCTTCACAAAAACCAAACAAAAAACCACCCTAGTCCCATGGTCCCCTCACCCCCAAAACAACCCCAAGGAAAAAAAAAAAACCAAAACAAAACCAAACACCCAAAACAGGCTCACAGCTAACTTTTGAGATGCATCATGCACATGCTAAACAAAAAATCACAAAAATCAAAATGAGGGGTGTACAAGTGTACAATTAGCAGGAGGGGAATCACTACAGAGTCCTGTTTAATCATACAGTGCTGCTTTTCAGGCTTAACTGGCATTGTAATTTTATTTTGATTTACTGCACTTTTTCTCTTATCTACTTGGAGTTTTGAGAGACTGTCCAACATTTCTTTAGCATAAAAGAGAACAAAAGAGAAATAATAATTTTCAAAATAAAATGGGATTGATGAAATAGAAGGCAGACAAAAGTGGGCAAGGGGCCCATAAAATGGCATTTCATTTAGAAAGAAATATTTCTAGAGAAGTAGCATTATTTATTTATGTCCAGGTTGGTCAAGGAGGCGAGGTCTGGGCCAGCATAGAACATGGATTTGGATGCATACAGCACTCTTACAGGATCACAAAAACAAAGTTTAGCTTCAGATTATTATAGTATTCCGGCTGAGGAAGTATTAAGGAAGACAAAAACAGCTTGGGAAAGGCTGTGATGATCGTGAAAGCATCCAAGAGAGAGTAAGAGGACAAGCTAGGTGCAAATTGGGTTGAGATTATTGCTCAGATCAGGTGGAAAAAATCAGCTGATGGTGAGAACAGTACACTACAAAGGGGACAGATTTGCACCACTTCACAACCTTGCTACCCTCTATCTCACTTACCAGCATCTCATCCATGGGAGAGTGTTTTCTATGATCAAGTAGGATGGAAGAGGTCATATCCCTCCCATCCTCATTGGACTCAAAAGACTTTCTGAGTCAAATGGTATTCTATACATTAAGTGACCTGCCACCACTTTCTTTCCTGTAACTGCTCCAGTACTCATATCAGCATTTACAACATCCTTTGGCAGGAGACTTCACTAGTCTTTCATTGTTTCCTCAAGATTCACCTTCTGTTTTGTTACAGATGCCTGTACGGATCTGATCACTATTTTGTCTTTCCTGTAACACTCAGAGACCCTTGGTACAAACAGGGTAACCAATATCCACCAGTCCTATCACTCCATGCAAAGAACCTACCTCTGTTTTGTTGTTGTCCAAAACCCATTTATTTGATCACTGTAACTAGATCTCTTCTCTAGAGTCCTGGGTAACTCAAGATTGTTTATTACCCCCTTGCTTACCTTTTTCTTTACATAATTTGCAAATGTGTTCAAGAGCAAAGCCCAAACACGGATCTCTGCAGAATTCAACCAGCATCCTCCCTTCATGGCAAAAGCTATTTACTCCAATTGATCTGTATTTTCTGACCATACTATGCCCACCTTGTCCATGCAAGATCCTCCTTCTTAGCCCATGTCTAGGTTTAATTTGAAGCTATTGCAAGGAATTACAGAACTATGGAAGCTATTACAGAACTACAGAACTTGCCGACCTGCCAATAAGCTTTGCAGTTGATAAGACTCCTTCATAAAAGCTGTATTGACTTTTTAAAAGCATAACAGCTTTACATGGCTGCTAATTCAGTATTTCACATACCCCACGGAGCTTCATCTCACTGCTCAAGCCAAACTACTAAGCAAATCATGAGAACCCTCAAAAGCACATGCCCATCAGAGCATCTAAAGATTATAATTCTTTATCTGTAATCTCCGTGGAGCACATTAGTCCTATTTACTTGGGGAAATACCATGTTTATAATCCAAGTCTGCTGTTTGTCTTTTGTCAAACAGTTTGAGATTGCAAGTGAGAAGTTAGCCTTTAACTTCAGTTTCAGCTCTAGGGCTATCGATTTCTCTGCCTGCTGACTATCCTTCCATTGCTGCACACTGCACACTAGAATTCCTGCAGATAAGGAACCTCTGGTATGATGTCCTTGACATTTTGTTGCAAATCTTGACTGTTTTGGAGGGGGCTGGGGAGAGGGCTGAAAGCTTTGTCCTCCACCAGAGGGACCAAACACAGGCCTCCAGATTCTGCTGCATATTTCTCAGCAGGGAATTGTTTTTCAGCTTTATTTCCTACAGAAATGAAGTGCAGGTAATGGTGATACCTTGTCTGCCTGTTCATGAATGTGCAAGTGCAACTTCATAATTAGGTATAGCGTTTAAAAATCCCCAACACATCGGACAACACATTCCATCAATATCGACAGCTCACCAAGTCAGGTAACTGAACACAGTTCCTTTCCAGAGAAAAGAGGCACCTGCTTCAATTAATGGGTTACCTATTTCAAGTTTACAGCTACAGACTGCTTTATCTAAAACCCTTTCAAAGTGTTAGAGCTTTAGGAAGTAGTCATAACAAGGGAATGGGAAAATTGGATTCCAGCAATTTTCCCCTCATTGTGTTCAGTTATTTTAAGCAAACATTTTAACATTTCATGAGAAGGTAAAATTATGTGTTGCATATTAAGATGCTTTTAAAAGTGAAAGCGGTAGCCAGAGGTAACACCACATGACAGGGAGTATTTTATATTAAAATATTAATCACAGAAAACTGGCTTTTTACCTCTGCTTTCATTTTCAGTGTTAAAGCAGTTAAAGACTGAAGTGTCTGTAATACAGGGTTTGAGAATACAAAGATTCTGAAGTTAAAATTATTTGGTGTGATTTTTTTTTTTTAGAGATTATATAAATATCATAAAAAGTACTACAGATTTAAGCAAGACTCCTTGGAGACTGTCAGCTATCCTTCATGCATAGAATTGCTTAAAGAAAGAGTTAAATATTCAGGCATTTTAATTTTTCTTTTTCAAAACTTTATTAGGTAGACATTACTAGATGACATTGTCAAACCCCTTGTGTGCAAGTGAACGAACTCTACAATGTATGTCTTCCCACAATTAATCACATCCACTGCCCCCGCCCCCATTTCTGAATATTGATTCTGAGACGGGTGGAGTGCATTCAAATGCTACTTTACATTCTTCCATTTCATCACGGGGAAGCACTTTTTCAGTCTGTTGCTAACAGGGGCTCGGGATGTCAGTGTAAGTGAAAGGAATGCCTTTAAAGGAAACAAAGTACCGTAAGTTTTGTCTTACGAAATTCAGTCTCATATGAACACCAGATTCATCGCAGAGTCTTTTAAAAATTAAACTGCCTACCGTGATTGTATTTAGCAAAGTGAAGCAATACAGAGACATATCTACTACTGAATACTAGTGAGGTAACATTTTGAAAATAAAACTGTTAAAAAATTCACTTACTTTCGAAAAGTCCTGTCCAGCAGGACAAACATTGGCAGAACACCTTCCCTTGTATCCATGCATGTACATGTGCATATACAACCTGTGTCTACTATAGCTTTTTAAAGAACAAGATTCTATTTATACATTCATCAGGACAAGTTTAAAGATCAGACATTACTAGGGTAGATTCAACAGAAGACTTCAATGAACCATCTTCTAGACCTCCTAAATGAAAAGGCACTCTGAAGAGGGTAGCAAGAAATAATCCTTACAAAACATTGACATGAACTAAAGCAGCCACATAGGTAGCACACTCAACCGTGATTATTGGTATACATTTAAAACACTATCTTGAAGATTAATTATTTGTAACATATTGCCCAAGACTACTTAGTATTTTCATCAAGTTATTACAGCATAAAGACCATTGTTGCAATACTATGCAACAGAAAATATAGTATCAGCTAAATGCAAGACAAAGATAATGGAGAATTTTATCAGCATTTTGGTTGTGTGTCTGCTGGTTCTAGGAGAGAACAAAAAATCATTTAAGGAAATAACGAGTAAAAAGAAACAGTAACTCATAAGGTTGAAGGAGTCTTTTGATACATGGCATCTTCTATTCAATGGATTATAGAAGGACCAAATTTTTAGTGCCTAAAAATTTGAGATAATGCTGAAATAGAAATCATTAAGGTATGTACGAGTGATAATTCACTTACAATTTTATTGCAGTATGGCTCTAAATCAAATTCCGTATCACCAAAACCTTCAGATATGCAAGTTGAATCCCAACTAAAAAGTAGCGTTAACAGTAACATTGTGACAGCTATATTACCAATTATTAACTCCAAGATGGGACAAATGCTCCTCCTACAGT
Source organism: Platysteira castanea (assembly GCA_013397175.1). Taxonomy (NCBI): domain Eukaryota; kingdom Metazoa; phylum Chordata; class Aves; order Passeriformes; genus Platysteira; species Platysteira castanea. Next base: position 135,015 of record VYXC01005348.1, read on the forward strand.
TCTGAAAAACTCAAGAATTTCAGGAAAAGGTTCAAAGGAATATTCTTCTTATCTTCATTTTTCGTTCCTTCCTTTACAAATTCTCAGTGGAGGAAATTGAACATAGTAAAACATAGTAAAAATTTTATGATCATGAATCTATAATCTATCGACCTTCTAAGCATCATTATTCTTCTTACCCCCCACTAACTCAATTTCCTTCTGATAATTACCTTTTATACTTCATTTTTTTGACAGGTAATTGCTACCATCAGCTCATGAAATTCAACAACATAATTTTAGACAAGTAGCTTATTCCTGACTTCAATAATAGATGGATATCAATAGCGGTATCAATGTAAGAACAAACAGGTCCTTTAGCCAATCTAGAACATAAACAGCAAAATTCCACTGTCTCCTGGAAAAGGAAGTAAGAAGAAATAAACCCCACAACATCCATTTTGAAGCTATCAGAAGATAGCAATATGAGTAATACTTTTCCAAATCACACCTCCCACCCGGCCATGAAGGGCTGGGTAGAGCTCTCAGAGCTGTGCCACCATCTTGACTGGTGGTTCAGTCCACCCAGATACCCACCCCAGAGGAGTTACCAACTTGTATTAACAGGATATGTTAGCTCCAGTTGGATAACACTGAAAGGCTGTCAACCTGTTTTAAGTCCCAGCCTAGTTACGGAGCACCTGCGTGTGCCCTATTCCTTGGTGCCTCCATCTCCAAGAATTAGTGCGAACAAGGCATGTGTGAGCCCCCAAGCTGGCAGGCACACCCACAACAGGCTGTGGTCTAACTGAACTTTGGCTGAATTCTCTTCTCCAAAAGGCTGCACTCCTTTCAGTGGTTGAAAACTCATGGCTTCTTATGTTGGAGGAGCCAAACTTACTCTAACAACAACTTAAGATGCATTTCGGCAGAAGTCTGAAGGAAGATGGGAGTCAGGGGGAGGGATAGGGGCAAAGAGCAAGTTAAAAACCCTCAGAAATGATATAATCAGAATTAAAATAAGCATGCCAGATTACTTTTATGATAGGCTAACTTCTTCACTAAGATAGCATTTGTCAACTTTCTGAGCAAACCAATACTCATTACTTTGGCTTAACATAACTGTAGGAGTCCACAGAACAGGAATTCCCATATTGCTCTATTGAGGGATATGAACACCTTCCATTTTTTTCACGTGATAAGGCACTTACACATTTAAAATTCCTCATTATGCAAAACACATTAAATATTGGAATTCAAGTGTTGATTTCATGGGCATTGCTTTCCTCCAGTTTTTATAACTTCTTAGTCATTCCATAAATATACTACACAAAGTTCCTGATTCACTGATGCATCTAGCTTGTATGCTGCCCAAATGCAGAACTAGAAATTGCTTTCTTAATGAATCCACAGTGTTTTGGCCAGCACCCCAGTTGTACACTAAAAAGGATGTGATCTATTATCTCACTACCCTCACCCCTTGCCGTTCCAATTAAACCTATTTTAAAGGGAACTCTTCACCCTAAAATACAACAAAACAAGAGATGGGGGCAAGGGAAGACTTCTCATTGAATTGTCATGGAATTAAGTTCAGCTTGGACATGCTCCTCAGAGATAATTTTTTGTTTTTTTCAGCACTATTCTCATCTCTACCATAGTGACAAGAACTAACAAATAGCTTAAAATGTTATTTTGTACTCAGATGGTTAGTTATGTAACAAAGATGACTGGGCTGCTTAAGTACATTTTAAAAAATGCAAAATCAAAAGCCCTGATGAAAAATAGATTTCAGCACCTTGCTTTCAAGAAACGTAAACACAAAAAAATTAATCTTTTGCTTATAGCTCAGCAAAGCACTAATGAAGCAACTTCTTATGAGATCACATTTTACAGGTCCAATTTGATCTTCAGCCATTTTCAAAAGTCAGTTTCAAATTATGAAATTTAGAAGGAAAAGGAGAGCATTACAAACTAAGTGTGTAAGAATGGAAACATGGTAAACATTTTATTATGAGATGAGTGAAATGTAAATCTACCCCTGTCCTTGCAATTTCTGGATAAAAAGCCCCAGGATGCAAACCGATACGAAAAACTCTTAAGAGTGCATTTTTTATGCAAAAACATAGCCCATGACTAAAGACTGAATCCATCTGCTCATCCAGAGCTTGCATAAGGCATGAAGATGTTTTCTGACTGAATCATAGTTTTACAGGACAGGTTTAAAATACCTGAAGAGCTTCTCTGGATTCTGTAACTATATTTCCTTCTAAAAATGAGGTAAATGTGGCATTGTGTTAGTAACATCATGCTCAATAACAGTAAGTTAAAAATTTCAAAAATACTGTTTTCAGTCTGACAAATTTTCAACAAGGTGAACACTGAATGGGGTTGGCATGCCACTGTGTTTAAGATATGTGCAAAATTCATGGTTATGCTAAACAAATATTTTTACACAGTAAGCTTCTCTTCTGACTTTGATCATTCCAAAACACTTCAGAATAATTTTTCATGTTTTGATAAGCCAAATAAGCACCAAAAAGGGTTTTCTTTTGTACAATATGCATATTTTAATAAAAGTGTCACTATTATAACTACTGTTTTAATCAGTTTCATAAATAAACAGCTGGAACTGTGTTTCAAAATGTATGTATTTATTTTTTTGCTATGGAGTAATTAAAGCTTATTATACATTTTTATCTTTGAAATCAGAGCATGCACTCTCAGTTTTCATTTCCCTACCTTACAGCATTTCACTATTAGGCCAAGAGAAGAGAAGCATCAGTGATTAATTGCCTAAGATGTGCAGTCTGTTCCTTACTGCAGAGAGAACATATGGATCCTGAACTCTTGTGCACAGAAAGGTAAGAATAATCAGCTAGGAAGCTTCAGTCTGCAAGCAACTGCATTTGTTAGTTTTATTACAAAAATAAAATGTGTTAAGTTTGGGGTGTTAAGTACTGCTCAAGCTGTAACACCAGTGAAAACACTGCTTGTCTTTCAATCAAATCAAAGCTCAGCTGGTTTTTCATGAAACAGTAGCAGGATAAACTACCAAACAGATCAGCAGTGTAACTTTTTAGATGTTGTGTGTCCTCAAGTGTATGTATTAACTCCTAAAAATACTGAAAAGTTGCAATTCCAATTCTTACAGTGTGCTGCTATTTGTTATACTGAAGAAAGCGGAATTTGAAGAAATGATATTTAACACTGTCTTTGGGTGTTGTTTCTAATTTTATTAGTGACTCAAAGCATTAAGGTTTCTCTATTGTATTAAAAGCTAGTGTCCCTTCTCCTGACAATCTGCTCTAATGAGAATAATGTTTGGAAATTCTTCCCAACTCCTTCCCTCTCCTGCGCTTACTGAACACACTGGCATCATTGTGCAAATGAGAGGAGTGGCTCCACAGCAGTCTGCACTTCTTCGGAAGTGAACCAGGTTTTCAATTGCTATCAACACACTTCCATATGTTTTCATCAAAGTATTTGTGACCAAATTCCACACTGACACAAAAAGAGTCTTCTCTGGTTTAATAGGGCTCTGGTCGATGTCAGAAATGAAGCTGACTCACTCCAAGTGTAAGGCTTAAAAATGAAAAGAAAGTAAGAAGTTATCTAATAGTTTCCTCATGTAGGATTCTTTCCATCAGCAGAGATCTAATATAGATTATAACAGTAACAGCAATCTGTGGTTCTCATCCACAGCTTGAACCTGCACAATTAGCATACTAAAAAATAATGATGTAAGGTTTGCTCAAGAAACAAAATACCACAACTAAATTAAAAAACCTAACAAACCAACCAAGAGTCTGCACAGCAAACTATTTGGCCATTGAATACTAATCAGTTTCTCAGATCTAAGTGGCGTAAGAAACCATTCCATCACTGGTGAATCTGTATCCTCTGGGAAAATTACTGCCCCACCTACACATCATTTAACATCACACAAGCTGTGATAGTCTTTGGAAGAGCAAAAAGCCTCTTGGCTAAAAAGAATACCTGATGGTGACCCAAAATGCTTTCTAGTTAAAATTGGCAATAGTCCCTGCAAATTAATAATTTTTAATAAAGTAAAATTTTATAATGAATAAATAGGTGTAAATTACAAAACCTAAAATACACCAGGAAGAGTCAGCATTAGTAACACCAAAACCAAACACAAAATCTTCCCTTACATATTTGCACTGCCTCAAAGGAAGATAATAGATCACTCAAAGTGCACTGTACTTTAATGACACTGAACAGGTATGAATATGCTGTTTATTATAGAGGTGGTGAGAACTGAAGACTCACTGACTTTTTTGCACAGAACTAAACCTGATGGGTCAGCTCAGCACAAGGCTATTTGGAGAATTGCTTTTCTCCCTCTTGCTTGTATTACTACTCAGCCTATTACTCTCACTGGCTAATAGATTCACACAAGGAAAAGCACAATTATTTCCCAGTCGCAAGCTCCTGGATAAACTCTGCACATACACCTAACTCTGCTCTGAGATCCCACAGGACAGAATGATCCTGCTGCTGACACGGTTGAGTAGCCCTGGAACTTGACCCCATTAATGAAGTACAACTAAATTCCGCGTAGCGGAGAAAGGGAGAGGGGCCCGTGCGGGGTGGTGTGCCCAGCCAGCCCTCCCAGCAGGAGCAGGATGGGGCACACAAAGCCACGGTACCATGGGGAGGGCCCCAGCTCTGACTGCAGGCCTGCAAGCAGGGCTGAGCGCACAGGCAAATCCATCCCAGGCAAGCTTGGAAAAGAAGGCTAGTGTAGAATGGACTTAAGCATTTCCTAGTTTAAACTCTGCACAAGGATAAATAATTTAAAATATTAACTGCAGTGAAAGCAAACACAATGACCAGTGATGATCAGCATACAGTAGTGTGAAATCTACCTTAGCAGGTTAATTTAGCTGCCTGATGAAGTTTTCTGCTAATGAAGATGGAGTAGAACAGCCTGACGGTTTCTTTACAGTAGTTACAAAAATCAACACACATAATAATAAAAACATCCTTGAATTTCCTAATGAAGTTCATTCAGTTTCTTTCAAATGAATAAATTAATGCTTTTAAAACAAATGACATGGCTTTGATATATATATAAGGTTTGCTGTGATGAGTTGTTTAAAAGCTAATGTTTAACCAAATGAAGTTTTGTACTGAGCTACTGGTCATGCTTTAGTAGGTTATATAATATTGATAAAAATGGTATTTATGTACTTTTCAAGTGGGAGTATTTTTACACTGATGGATAACGACTTTCATATCCCTATTCTGCCTGGCTCTTGAAGGTCTGTCCTGTTCTATAGAAAAGCAAAAATTATTGTAATTCCTTTTTTTTTCCCCTACAGAAAAAGCACAATTAGACTCACTCATCTTTACAAGATCAAAGATGTCTCTTTTTGCTCTGCATAGAAAATGAAGAACCATTTCCCTTTGATTTAATCTGTTCCGATAAAATCAAAATGGCCTAGATGATATGTATGAGGTGAGTTGTATGTTCCTTTTCTCCATCCACAAGGACATGCTTTCTGAATATAAGTAAGTGCAGATCTATTATCTTCCCTTTTATGTTCTTTACTCTAGTATCTTAGTTTCAGATCTTACTGAACTCTAGTTAAAAACTGAAAATGGCAAACATGGCAGACTGAAAACAGCTACAAAGACCATAAGAATATCTCACACATTTATACAGAACCAGGAAAAGAAAGGAAATTAATCCACTGTGTAGTTAATTACAGATAATCTCAAGTACTAAAATATTCTCAAGTGGAATAGTTTGACACCATGTTATAGACTGCATTGCAAACCCAAATCTATCTATATATATCTCGCTCTCTGAGGTCTGAAGGTTTTTCTAAATAATACAAAAATATCTTCATTATTTGACATTTAAAGAGAGGAATAAAAATCCCTGAGTAAGCCAAAGACAACTGATATGTATAGCCTCAGAAAACACACTCAAAACCAAGACCAATTTTAAGGCAGCATCCAACTTTAGACAGAACACAAATAGAAAATTGATATCTCTCAGAAGAAAGTAAGTCTAATTAACAGGTGGATTTGCACTGATAATAGGCTTTGAATTTTATTTCTAAATGTCATTGCTTCCCTTCTTATTTTGCAAATCTTTTAAAAGTACTATTTCTACTGTTAGGATAACAGGGTCAACATGCCCTTAAATTCAAATGGAAATTATTAAATAGTAACTGAGTACTATGGTGTGCTTGTACACACTTTCAAAAAGAAAAAAGCAAGAAAACAAAACCAAAAAGCAAGAAAACAAAACCAGAAGCTGACAGAAAACAGGCATACTAGCCAGCTATGGTAACTTGATATTTGTGTTTCCAGGTAAACAAAAGTCATCAGCTTCTTCCACTGAGGCTTCAAAGTCAGTGAGTATCTTGTAACAGTATTATGTTGGTGGGGCAGAATACTTTTTGCTTAAAAATTACAACTGGATTCAGATTTAACAACAATTTTCAAAGGAAGTGGTACAAAGTACATCCTCTTAAATGATACATTATTTGTGAGCCTAAATTTTGAAGTCTGTAGACTCTTAAGGACATTTCCCATCTTCCTGCTTCCCCCTTTCCCCATAGATACACAAACATATATAAATATGTGTGTCTTCAAACACACACACTGAAAAAAAGTACCTTCACAGTACAAATCCAATCTTTTCTTTAAGATTAGCTTGTATTTTTACAGTATAAAGTAGATATTTTCCTTATTCAGTTCCTTTCTTTATTGTTTCAGAGTTCTAACAAATTTATTCTAGTTTTTAAAATTATATTTGTATGATAAATTTGGATTAAGATTAGAAGTGTAAAAATTCTCAGTAGCTGATTCCTTATGCTTAATTGCGTTGCTTTTGTGGTGATGCACTGAGAAAGAGGTTTGGTAGCAAACAGTGGAACTTAAGAAAAAAAGAGCAAAGATAGCTATTCTCTTCAGAACTGTCACGCGCCAGGAAGAGCAACACTGGAAGCAGAAAGTAAGAATGAAGTGGTCTCCTAAGAATTTACGATCACTCCCCTTACCCTGGATTCACAGATTTTCCTCATGAGACATCAGTGGATACTTCCAGACTTATGTAGTAGTAGCCTACTCAAAGGAACAAACAAACAAAATGTGCTATTTAGGTTATAAAATTTCATCAAGTGATTCTTCACACAGGTAGTGTGTAGCATGTGTATCATATTCCAAGTCAGAATAAGAGAGCAGGTTTCCAGCTTCCCTGCAAACACACTTCAGGGATATCTTGGGACAAATTAGGCCACTGACACATCTTGTTATCTAAACCCTTCAAATTTTTTTTGTACTGTAAGAATTTAAAAATGAAGTCCTGTTGTAACAAATCTTGTCACACCCCCTGCCATTAATATTAATAGACTGTCATAAATAAATTACTGAAGTGAAACCAATCACCAGATTCTTAAATATCACGGCGCTTCAGTACTACGGGTATTTCCCTCTGAGGCACTGCAGTTTGGCGGCGGCAATGTGCACTCCACTAGCAGGAGGACTCAGAAGATAACCAGCTGTCGTGCTCTGGCGTGTGATGGGGTTTCGGTATGCTGAATAGAATGCTGTGTGATGGAAGTTATTTACAGAAGTAGTTTTTAATGCCAAAAGTAGTATGCTCAGTATACAGTAAGGGTCCGAACACTTCTAAGCATTTCCCCCTCAAAGGCCGACACTGAAGTTAAACGAGCACATGTTAGCAGTTAAATTCTTTCTTCACAGGCCAAATCGGTAGTAGAGTTGTGGCTACAATACAGACTTGGATTGTCTGCTTCAGAAACTTAGACTCAAAAAAACCCCTCCAAAGTAATAACTAAAAAACAAAACCAAAAACATTTAAAAAGCAGCAGTCAGGGGGCCCATCTTGTTGAGAGTGCACCAGAGCAAAGAGGCTTTCTGGTCTGCAGTAGTGTTTTCGGCTGAGGGAAGATGGCAGGAGAGCCCCCATCCTTCTTCCAGGGCGGTGGCTTTGAGGCTGTAACCAGCACTGTATTGCTGTGTTGCACAAAACACGGATAGCCCTTGCAGGACCAGCTCAGTTCAGGCGAGTGAAGTCCATCCTCACCAGGGCATACCTGTCCGTGACCTTTTCCTCTGCTTTTTACAAAGGCAATAGATAGGAAACACAAATAAACCTGCCAAAAGAAGAAAACACGAAAAAAACATAATTAAATGCAATCCTTTGTGCAAGTATTGTGTTCTTCCAATCCACCTATTTGGATAGAGCTTTTCATGTCTCAGGAGAATTTAGACCAGGCATTTGGACAAGCAGAAAAAAATACTAACCTGCAACAAACAGTGTCTTTGATAATGAGTTAAGCTACACTTACTTTTCCCTTTACAACAAATTCCTGCTAACCCTACACTCATCTCTGACAAATTAATTTCTGAACCATGCTGTTTGGTACAAGGTACAAACATAAAACTTTTAAAAGCACTCTGGAAATTCTTAGATCTAAATTCAAAGCTGATGTAACTAAACTAGTTTTCAATTAGATTCACATGCAATAGAGACATCATACTACAGTTTTAGGTTTTACTTATTTTTACAAACGTCCTCATCTACTGTGAGGTAATACCAAATGTTTATCGTTGAATAATACCAAGTGTTTATCCTTGCCTGGACAGGGAACTATTTATTCTTAAAAGTCTTGAGAGAAAGAAAGCTGTAAAAACAAAAATAAATAAATATATCACAATTTTTCAGGTGAAAAATAGTTTGTCAAATAGTTTGTACTCTCTCAAACCCAAATGAGAAGCATCTTCTCCTTTCTCTTGCCACCAGCTGACTGAAATGGCCAAAAATTTTCCTTTCAGACACCACTACAGTAACAACATAGAACAAAAGACTACTACAATCACAGGGTTCTTGCTTTGCTCGATAGCAAATTTTAAATGGTACAGTACAGTTTTCAGCTATGTAATTTTGATTTCATTAGCAGTAGTTGGCAGCAAATATTGCTGTAATTACCTCAAAACCAAAACTTTCCTATAAATAATCAATGTTTTTGGAACTGCTCATGCTGCTGCCCTTGACTGTATCTTATCCAGCCAAGCCCAGGATGAGACTTCAATGGCATTCTGATTACTACTGCAAATATTGTTACTATATTACTGCAAAACACTCTTAATTTTTGGTATATTAAAAAAGTTGAGTTTTTCCCCCACCATAGATTATACCACATTGCAGACCAAAATAAGCTTTATTGGCATTAAGTCGTCTTCATTGTTTATAATTCTGGCATAAAAATGCTATTGAATAGAATAAATACTTGACATCACTCACTCTCTTCAGTGAAGATGGTTGGTCTAAATATAGAAATTAACAGCAATATTCCTTATTTGGCCAGATGTAGTCTAGAAAAGCTGTAATAGTATTTTGTTTATAGGTTGTTTGGTTATTTACAACCTTATTAACATAACTACCCTAGTGTATTTTGGCTTTATTATATCAAAATAAAGGAGCCACATCCCAATATACCTCAGGGCTGGGCACACACTGCAAATTTTCAGTGGAGTAAGCAGTTTGATGAAGAGCTGTGAAGCAGCATGATCCCTGAATGACATAGTGCTGCCAACATAAAGAGTGGATATGCACTCACATGAGCAAAATTATACCTTATTGTCACAGCTAATCTCCTTTCTGTGGGAAAACTCAGCTAAGCCAGGCAAAGAGCAGCTTTGCTAAAATATCTGTGTCCACGTTAACACAACCACATTAACAGAGCTTTGATACTGTAATCAAGTGAGTTCACAGTACCAGTTTTTGTGATGGAATACAATTTGGCAGCCTTTGCACTGGATCATATTTTGAGACTGACTCATCTCAATTTGCTGCTTTGTTGCACCTTCAAGCTGGTGAGCTCTTGGGATTAGGCCTTAGTTCCCCAAAAATCTTGTCATACACATGGCCAAGACCATAAAATTGTGATTCAGTGGGGTGATTAAAGGCTGGGTCCAAGTCAGTCAGCCCTCAGGATTACGTTTAAGTTACTCTGGAGTTTTACTAGTTTATCTACACCAGTTAAAGATGCTGGTTTGGAAAACAAAATAAATGGTAACAAAAATAAAGCTAGTAAGTATAAAATGAAAAAAAAATCCTTGAGACAAATTTTTTAGAAAAAAGGTCATGTGTTTAATACTAAAAATGTATCTGTGAAATCTGTACTTTGTCTCCATGTCTTTGAGATGAAAATATTGAGATGTCATATAGAGAAAGTCACTGCATAATCAGTATTAGATTCATTCACATATGTAACTCTTACCTATTACAACAGCTACGGCTCCCAGTGCCAGTCCCAGAACCAATATTAGGGGTGTAATGAGTAGTTTTCCAGCTGAAACGCAAAATTCAATAAACAGTTCAAAGAAAGAATTTTTATTTTTTTCCTTCCAACAATTCATAAATATTTCAAGATCAGAAAAATATTTTTTTCTATTATTTTTAAAGTAATTTATCTCTACAAATAGGATTCCTATTTGTAATTTCATCCTACAATTCAGCCAGGAGCTATCATCACACAGTCAGTTCCCTGCACACATTTCTCTCTGCCCTCTTCATCCACCACAACTCTCTGAGCACAGCTTATTTCATACATTAACGGCTTGCATTTATTTCTGTTTCCATTCTGAAATCCCTCAAGCATCGACAGGAACGTGATAGCTATAAAGCTACTATAATCTGGCTTCTCCGGAATCCTACTGCACAGCAACCAGCCTGGAAAGATGCCAAGCAAACTAGTATCTTGGAAAGTTTAGGTTAGCTCAAGATGATGAGACCATCACCTCTAAATACGCTTCTGTTCGCTTTAAAAGGCTACAGTGAAATGCTCATGTACAGATGTGATTTAGGTCTAAGTCAAACCACAGCCTAATCTATTTTGGATCTACATTTATAAGGATATGTTGTGCCTCTTACATGAGTAGGGCAGCAATGTTGAGCAGCATACTGGCTAGAGCATAAGACCAAAAGCAAATAAAGCATGCTCATATTCTTTATTTCTGATGAGTTCATCTGTAGAAATTCACAGAGTGAAGGCAGGGGTCTTGCTGAAACAGTGAATTTGAAACTGAACCAGAACCCAAGTTATCTTCCTTGCATTGCGCACTTTCAATGGAAGAATTTCCCCGGCTCTGTTGGCTGAGCAGCTGGGTCAAAGACATCACTTATCTGAGCTGTTTGAAAATGCAGGAGGGCAGGCATTTTTATTGATGTACCAGCAGTCTTACCAGGGACTTGAAATTTTGCAATTCTGTAAGTTAGCTACGTGTTTGAAAGATCACTTCTAGAATGGGAGAAAAACTGAGTTTGTTACCTCTCTTCCCTGCCCTTACGTCTCTCAAGCCATTCATATCAGATTTCAGTAAGTGGATTACTTCATTCAATAATGATGTAAACCTTTCCATTAACCTGAGACATTAATTTGAGCAGTCTGAAGGAAAAATGAGATATTTTGGAAATATTTACAGCAGTTAAATGAACTGGTCCTTTTCTTGCTCTGTTTTGATAGCCTTTAAATAAAGGAGTGTTGTGGGTGGGAAACACTAATTCCTAGAAGAAAAAAAATGGGCTAATATTTGTATTACTCTAGTTGCTAGGCATCCTAATGGCATACCTTCTTGGGACTCCACTGCACTGTGCTCTATACACACAGAACTTGTCAAATACATTATTCAAGTGTAGACAGAAGAATGAATGCAAAGAGATAGAAAACCTCAAGAAAGGTCCAAAAATAAGAAATTAAAAACATACTAAAACATTACCAGAGCCTTCAACCATTTCAAGTAAAGCTTATGAAAGATTTAAGGTTTAAGGTATGAACTCCTTAGTTCAGTAATAGCTATGTGATTAGAACACTAGAAAATTATGATGTTTGTACCAAAATTATTAAAAATTTAAATCACTGAGCTGGTGACTGAGCATGCAGAAATAGAGTCTATGGAAAGGGCTAAGCTAGCCTTTGATTGGCATAACTTCTTTTGAGACACAAAGAACAGTTCTTAAGCTAATTCAAGAACTCATTTCCTTACATTTGACAAACTCAGAGCTGAAATAAAGCATGAGTAGTGTCTTTCCCTCTGCCTGTGAATATGAAGTTATGAGTATTGTGTAGTTCCAAGATCTTACAGAATAAAATGACTTTTCATCATCATGAGACCAGGTCTTCTTTTGGTTATCAATGCATTATTTCTAAAGACTGAATTTCAAAACAAAATACTTTTTCTCCTTATGTATCTATCACATTTAAATCCTTAATATTTCTTTACCTTTGTAAATTACAATTAACAAACAACACAAGGTGAACAAGGTTTGCAAATGTTGCCATCAGGAAGAGTACAAACAGCAGCAATCACTGGCAAAGCAGCAGGTATGTACTATTTGCTCCAATAATTTTTATCTGCATTGCATGAAACAACTACAAAATGCTCAATTTTATGTGTCCGAATTGCAAACTACTTTATATCCAATTCCAGTTTGACAAACATTGTTTTTCATAGTGCAAAGGATTTATGAGGTTCTTAATCACAGAGGGAATCATGACACACCAAGAAATGTCACTGAGAGTAAGGATGTTTGCTGCAGGCACTGAACTGCCCAAAGATTCACTGTCCTGTGTCTGTTAGCTCCAAGACTGATAGCACAGAGAGCAAATGGAACACCTGCCTCAAAGCTGAATAAAACCTTGGGTCATTAGCCCATGTGGTGATCTCAGCTTTAGGTTATGACAGCCAGTTTGTTGTTGTCCAAAGCTAGTTTTTAAGGGTAACTTAACAAGAAGCGATCAAAACAGAACCTTTTTACAATTGCACTCAAATTAATGGTAATCAATTTCTCTGCTGGGTGGCACAGCATGAAGATGTAGACATTTGTGGTAGCATAATAACTGTATTTGCAGCTGTCTCCGAGGAGTTGCCTTATTTGTGATACAGAGAATCACGTTTTTCTGCAAAATAACAAAGTATTTCAGGAAACATGAGGGAGTACTTTTCCCTTGCATAACTGGGTTTAGTTACAGGTTTTAGGGTAATATATACAAACCCCCAGATATCCTTAGAGAATTCTTTGCCACGAAAAAATTTTTAAACTAGTTTTAGAAAGCAAATTTAATCACCAGCATATGAGAAATACTAAATTTTATCTTAAGTCTAAATATTATTGTTTGAGTAGAGACAATAAAAGTGTCTACTTACAAATCGAAACAGCAATATCTATGTAGACGTTAAGTTCTAATAAAAGTCTGCATTTGTTTTTAAAGAGTCTTATCAAGTGTATAGAGACTACTTCTTACAAGTCAGATCAACTAAAATATGAAGTTGCTAATGAGGGTTGGATCACAGAATTTCATACTGCCTTCTGTGGGGCTCAAAGCCATGCTTACATGAAGTGAACCTTGTACTCTGCTTGGGACAGAAGCACATGTCAGTCAGATCTGAAAACATCCTGCATTCAGAATCCTATCTGAAATGGTGGTTACCAAGCAAAAAAAAAAAATCATTTTTTTAATAGCTTCATTACATGTTGTGTCTTGTTACAGATCCATGAAGTACCTAGCAACTGATTTTGAATACACTTCATCAACTGAATCCAGGTGGTATTCCAGTGGCATCTTAAGTACACTTAAGACAGCTGAACATGCTTTTCCTTCCTGTATAATTCATCACTGACTCCAGTTATAACAAAACATTCTGCCTTCAACAATTTAGCCAAACAATTATAATGAGAATGAAATCTCTAAGTCTGCTGGGACAGAAGACTAAAACCAATTTCACTTGACTGTACTGGTCCCAGGACAGTTTCTCTCAAAATCAGGGTGGCTAAAGAAGGGAGAGAAATGTCAGAGATCACGTCTGCTGTCAGGTTTTCTTCTTCCCATGATTACTATCACCTTTACATAACAGCTGGTTTATGAAGAAAAATATGTTTAAATTTATGCTGACATAAATACTTTTTCCTTACTTTTCCTGCAGAGCAGTTTGTGACTGTATGCACTTGCTTCTCAACAGAAACCATGACAGCATGCCAGCCTGCCACACGGTGTTCCTTCTACACACTCCACCTAGTCAGATTTTAGAAACAACCCACAAAAACCTTCACTTCACATGGTTACAAAATCACTTTTACTTAAGTATTCCTTCTCCATAGCAATAAAGTAGAAGTAGTCATACAAAACCTCCACTATCTAGCAACACCTCACCAGTCTCCCACAGATAGACAAGATAACATTCCTTTAATTTCCACTACTTGGCTAACTAGCAGAGTAATTTTTCTACAGGAAATCCAACCTTTGCTTCTTACCACATGTTACTAAAATGTAGAGGCTATGCTTTTAATGGCCTCTCTGCTACCATCTCTTCTTCTCCTGACTTTCAGAACAGAACCAAAACCCAGGCTTGTGCAGTAACGCCTACTGATGATAACACTCCTCTCTTGCCTGATTAAGTATTTACATATTTAAATTTACAGTTCTAGCTACTGGGACCTCCCCGAGACTGGGTGTGATCCCTAACTAGAATTCAACATTTCTGGGTTCTAAATTTGATCTTAAATGATCAAGACTAGTAAGCTTTGGCTCAACACATAAACCACAAACTAACAAAACAAAACACAAAATAGTATCAAATATGACAAAGTAGAATCTGATGGAGGGTTCATAAAAGAAAGATATGAAAAGGTCAGCTGGCTATTATTATTTACTCAATTTCATGGTAACAGAAGTAGCCAATGAAATTATGAGGGATCAATACAAAAACACCAGGACTTTCTCCACATGACACACAGTGAAATCCTAGAGCCTTTACCAGAAATGTTGTGGAAGTCAAAATTTAAGAACTGTTGAAACTAGTGAAGGATCCATCCACTGATAGTTATAAAGCAAAGGTTCAGATACAAACCTTAACTAAGGAAGTGTCTAAAGCAATGATTACTGGAAACAAACAGGGAGTGAGATCTTACTTCTAATTGACCATGGCTGGGGACAGACTGACCAGGCAGACCTTTATACAAGCCCAATTAACAGTCACAGATCAATTCTGTTGAATTCTGTTTTACAAAGATAGATGATGCTAGCAAATTTCCAGCATTGAAAATGGCAGAATCCACAAACTTAAACTGTATCACAGTTGGGGATTATACCTTCTTCAAAAGGTCAGGAAAAAGGTCAGGAAGTACAATCTTACAGCAGTTTAATACCTTTTAAAAAACAGATGTGAAAACCCACACATGCACTTGTGTGGAAAAAAGTACAAAAACCTAGACAGGCTCACACATGCAAGTCATAGCCAAAATCTACTGCAATGGAAGAAGAGCTGTGAGCTCAACTCCCAAAATCAAATCTGATGCAAATTTTTGAAGATTTTAATTTTTTATTTTCATGTGTGAGTTCTGTTAGGTTTCCGGACTACTTTAGTAGTTATTTATAAAGTGTATTGGAATCAATATTTTTAACAAAATACCCTATGAGAAATGTAATCTGAAGTTTTGAGCTTTGCTAATCTTTCTTGGTTTATTAATTAATGCAAACCACAAGTACACTTGCAAATAGGAGATGAAAATAAAAATCTCTTTTACCTTCTCTATATGTGATCTTGTAAATACGAGCATAAACATATTTACCACGGAGCTTTAATATCCAAGGTGAGGCTGAACAGAGCTCTGAGCAACCTAATTTAGTTGAAGATGTCCCTGCTCATTGCAGGTGGCCTTTAAAGGTCCTTCTCACCCCAAACTATTCCATGATTCTAATAAGATTACCCATGATTCTGCATGTGAGCACCATTGACTTGGTAATGTCTCTGAGTACAATCTGGTGTGACAGCAGAGACTAATTACACGAAATATAACAAGATGTATTTAAAAACAGCTCACATTGTTTGCCATTGTGACTATTACTAAAAGCTCTCCTGAAATCTTACTAAATGCTTTGAAACAGTTCTTGATGTTTAAGCCTACATTTATTAATGAGCGCTTACATTCATGTGCCTTAATGCCAGCACTGTCTTTTATCTAGACTAGATCTTCTCGTGTGTTGGAATTTATGTCTGCAAAATGTATCAGAGTAGGCACCTTCAATCATTTTTGATTTCCATCCCCTTTCTAGTTATTTCTGTATCTTTAAATCATCTCTCTCAAGGTTTGTGACCAAAGCCTTGCAAGCTTCTGAGGTCAAACTAATGGGCTTGGATGACACACTGTCACTTGTTTAACTAGCATTCCAGGTTTGTCAATCTCCCACAACTTTGTAGAGCAGCACGATTGGCATTTTTATTACCAGGTTATGAGTTTGTGTATCAATTCTTATGTTACTCTGGAAATCATCTAGTTTTCTTACTGGAACATATCTGGCTTAGGAGTAATGTTTTCACCTCAGATCTGCTTTTTCCCACATGTTCCATCTCTTGCCTTTACCTCTACAATCAAGCTCAAAGCATTTCCTCATCCTAGGTGAACTACAAGTCATCTCCAATTTTTATACCTTAATTCAAAGTACAAAAAGTTCCAGTTTCCTTAAAAGTTCCCAGTTTCTGGCAGTTAACACATCCATTTCCTATAACATTATAGGTCACCTTACATGCTGTGAACTCACTACAATGGCTGAACTTAACATATACGTAAGACACCATATAATCTAACAGTCTACTTTAATATCTTGTGCTTCTATAGGCTGAGACATATATCTGGCTCAAAAGCAAATTATGAGTGCCTTTTTGTTTAATAAAAAGACATTTTTGGCATCATACTTTTGTGAGCAAAATTACTGTATCTATGTTGTATTTTGTTTCAAGCTGGATTTTATCTGAACTAAAACTAACAGTTAAAATAGTGCCCTCCTACTCATATGGGAAAACCTGAGTTTTTCAACTCATATCAGGTTCAAATCCAACGACCACTTTATTCAAACAGACTTACACCAAGGTTAATTTAAATAAGGTTCCTCCTCTGACCCATTTCTCCAATATACCTTCAGAATAACGAACACAGCCAGCAACAAGCATATGGACAGCACTTTTCCAGTTTGCTTATGTATTATTAAAAAAATTAGGAAACAAGCTATCAGAAGAGGACACAATACTTAGTCATACACAGCCCATCTAAAAAGGGAGGGCAAAAGCCATATATTTAAATATACTTAATGAGCCACCTTTTAAATAACTGAGAAACAAGTTGTCCATCCAATACTTTAAACCACTAGTTTTAACTGTAATTCACTTCATTGTGCAGCTCTCCACAAGCAACATTAATCCACTCACCACAGACAGAGCCTCGCACTAATCTCCTTAGATGTGGTCTCTCGGGGAGGTAGCGGTATTTGCATCCAAAGATACTGAGGTTTGACGTGTGATCTCCAAAGAAGCGGAGCTGGCGGTATCTCTCCCCACAACGGTAACAGAAATTAGTGTTGCACTGTGAACAGGTCATGTGGTCACACCCTTCGGTTCTCTGGATGTGGATCTGTATGAGCAGAAGGAAAAAAAGAAGTATTATTTTTGCCCCCTTCCTAAGCACAGGAAAGTGGGCACCACCCGGGCCATTCATGTGCCAGATGAAAAGAAGCTGCAAGCAACCCCCTGCTAAGTCAGTATTTGCATTAATCAATACTGCAGCTGGCTTAAGACAATAATGGTTTTCTGAAGCATGTTTCAGAGCATTATATGTGAGTTCTACTGTTTCCAGATTCCCATTTCCTACATAATCCTCCTTTTTTGTTTGAACACTCTTCATATCAGATGAGAATTCTTGCCCTTACTGAAATTTTGGTTTTATTACTGAAGCAGATGTATTAGCACCAAACTTTATTAAAAATAAAAGCAACACAGTGAATATAGTTATGAACTCTGTTTGACCCCTCCACAGATGGGTTTCCCTCTTAGGCCACCTGTGGCTCCACTCCCTTTTCCATCACAAATTGAGTTGGCATTTTGTAATAAACACCAGAAAGACACTGCTGTTACAGTGCATGATTTGAGAAGTATGGATGTTTTTTTCTTCTTTAAAAAAAAGATTCCACAAACTATACGTGGAATAAAAAAAAAAAAAATCACACCAAGCTTTCATGATATCCACAGCACAGCATGAAGCAGGGCTGCCCTGGTTCTACAGCCATCTTTCTACTGATTGCCTGCATAAATAGTTCCCCGTCCTGCATTCCTAGATCACATTCCACAGTGGAATGGTGGATAGCCTAATAATTGAGGTTGAAAGTGATGCTCCGGGGTCATCTATTTTAACCCCTAACTCCAAGCTGAGCTAACTTCAGCCAGATCAGATTGCTCCAGGTCTCATCCCACTAGATCTAAAAAATTTCCAAGCACGGGTATGTCACACCCTCTTCGAGCAATCTGGACCATGCTTCACCATCCTCCCTGGGAATACTTTTTTCCATTACATCCAATTTGAATTCCATCTGTTGAAACTTGCAACAGATAAATCGATGCTTCCTGAAACTCCTATACTTACCTACATGCATTTATTTTGCAGGGAGGTACAGGCAAAGACATGGCATCACCACTCAGTGGCCCTGCAAGCACCAGAGACACTGAAAGCTCAGCGAGCTCAAGAGAAGCTCATGACTCCTGTGGTATCTGACATTCTTGAGAGGGTCAAATGCATTTGCTTTTTGGTGCTGATCAGGGGTAAACTGGGATCTCACCTTGCTTGCCCAAACATCTACTGAAACTGGCACTTTATACATGTAACAAAGTGATGCCTTCCACCCGCAACACTCGTGGTAAAAGAGTTACAAAGGTAACAGGAGTTTCAGCTACACCTGCCAGCATCCCTGTGCCACACTAATGATCTCAGAATTTGCAATTCTCTGCTTTGAAATATAATATACTGCTTTTATACAAAAGAGGGGAAAGACATTCACAAAAGAGAGAACTGGACTATTTAAAAAAAAAAAAAAGCGTTCTAGTGGACAAGTATTCTAGTAGACTTAAAACTTGTCTGACGAAGCAAACGTGCCCCTCTACCCCAAGGGATTCTGCTGTATCACCGGTGTCCTGTTTTCCAGAAGCACCTGAAAAAACACCATTGCTGACAAGCTTTATAAGCCACTTGACCTCAAAACTTTCACAGTTAAGCACAGACAGGGCAAAGTGGAAAGAGAAGTCTACCCAATATTATACCAACTGAAGCATAACTTAAGAAGATATACACTTTTTTTTTCTAAAAGGGACATTACATTGTCAGTTTGACTTCTCACTTCTCAGGTTACATGTGAAAAAAAATGTTGACCTCACTTGTGGAGCCATAGTTTATTTAGTGTAATTCCTCAGATTAACTTGAACTGAAATGAACGAATTTTATTAGTGACTTAAGTATTTTAACAAATTAACTTTAAAATTTAAATCAAATTAATTTTTCAGGGGACAAACTCAGACAGCAACTATACAGAAATTTGTAATTTAAAAGGTAACTTTTCTCATCTGCTGATTCTATCTTAAAAATGCAAATAAGGGAACTAGATCTTGTGACACTAATGAGAATTAACTGGTTGCTTTATTTTATTTTTGAATCAAGACTCTTGAATTCTCCTCTCTCTTCTCTAATTCACCAACCCAATTAAGTTACCATCCATACTCACTGGAATTCTGTAGAATCCTGGAACCTATAAAAATCCTAGATGCAAACCAAAACTACTTTGCATTTCAAAAACAAATTAATTTTTATTGGTAGTAAGAACTTCAAGGCATTGCTACCAATAGCCTTTTATGTTCTACCATTCATACATTTCAGAAATATGCACCTCTCAGAAACTGCCTGCCATCCTTCTACCCATGCTTTCCCAGAAGCCTCCAAGCTCCAGTTAGTCATGCATTACTCATGAATCATTTATCAATCTACTTGTTTCTGCTCTAAGTTCTCCAGACATACTGGCCTCTTGAAATATGAAAGAAGTTGATAAGGATTTATTTTCTTGTAGACAAATACTGCAGCTTCATGCACTTCATGTTTGCTTCTTCATAAAGCAAACCATAAAAATATTTTAGTCAACACTCATCTGCACACATAACTGTCTTCAAATGCTGTGAATCTGGAACAACAGGTTGTACTTGCCTATACCTTTTTATTGCAACAACTTTCCTTTTTTCCAGTGAGGAAAGACTTGATTTAAAAAAGAAGTAAAAAACCCCACAAACCTCAGATGCAGGGCTTGGACTTCCTATCACATGCTTTGCAGACTGACAATGCCAGGTGAACTTTGTATCATTTGGTCAGGCTGCTTTCAAGCCAAAGACATGACATCTCACCAGATCAACTTCAGCTCCGGTCCACATGGACATGCCTCCCTGCTCTCCAGATAATCCACTGACAGAGATTGATTACAAATCTACAGGTTGAGAAGGCAATCAGCGATGGCTCAGATATCACGAGTGTTCCTGCTCCCCTGACAGCAGCATGGCGCACAAGAGGCAGCCGGGGGAATGCGCAGCACCAGGAATGCCGCTGGCTGCGGGAAGCTGCGGCTGTGCGGGGCCCCGTGCCGTGTGACTGCAGGCTCTCCTGCAGCACGGCCAGGGTAGAGGGGGCTCTGTGACAGCACGGCCACTGCAAGCCCCGTTTCTGCCTCCATGCATTCAGTCAAAGCTACAGGCTTCATCCTGCACCCATGGCCTGTTCACAACCAAAGATGTATCAAGGTTTAGCCATTCAGAAACACAAGCACGGCTCCCAGAACAACAGGGGTGAAAACTACACACCAAGGGCAAACACCCAGTTCAGAGTCTTAAGCAGACAACTGAAGTAGCACAGTGGCTATTTTAGACCCTCACTTTACCCCTCTGCATGTTACATGTCCTCTCATAGAACTTTTCTACAGGAATCATTGCCAAGAGTTCTGAGGATGAGTGGCCATGTCTCCCCCAGCCCTGAAGAAAACCTGCACAGCTTTACCCTTTTGTATACAAAAAAGGACTCTCCTCCCTCCAGAAGATGAGACCTAATGTGCAGACCACCTCCAAAAACTATGCCCCGAGTTATTTGATAATGCTTCTGTGAATCAGGTAAGAAGTACACACTCCTTTATTTGCATTGACATGCTTGTTTACTTAAATTTCTGCTGCTGTTCAAAGCTTTCTAAGATAGAGCTGCTATGTGGTCTTTCCTCCGATAGTGTTGCTTTTGAAATCTGTGGTAAGGTAACACCGACATGGAGTATTTCCTTGGTTTGCTGTACTGTAAAAACACTTGAGGAAACAAAAACATTCAAGAAATTGTGAAAAATAACCCCCTAAAACAGTAGTGGGGAGAGACAAATGACATTATAGATTTTGGCAAATGACATCCAGTAACATTTAGCAAATTTGCACTTATTAGCCAACTTACTCTAGAACAAGACCAGCACTTTTTGGACAAGTTGGTTTTTTTTCTTCATGTTGAGAAAAATGGTCTATACTAACTCTCAAAATAGTGTAGAGTAAATCTGGAAAAGGCTCTAGTAAAAAAAATATGTTCAAATTAATTTAATATACAGTTTTAAAAAGTAGCATTTTTCCATATTTCCATACTGACACACAGTCACAACATGGATCTACAATTAAGTATTTGGACAGGGTGTAACATTTTTATTGTCTTACGGAAACACATCTTAGGGAGACCAGGTAAACATAAACTATTCCTCTTAGATGTGCTAAAGCTGTATCCGACTACAGGAAGAAGTAATCAAGTTTAAGCTTATCTAACAGTCCCTGCTATCTTCACATTACAAAGGATTATGTTCTTTCAAACCACTTACCCAAACCACTGAAATACTTGTGAATATTTGCCTGAGGATCTGCCTCTGTATACACATATATCCCATAAGTGTGTTTTGATTTTCTCACCTGCATACCCAGACAGGAAAATGTATTTGACTTCTCCACCGTACAGCTAAAAAGAGCCTGTGTGTGTATCTGTGTGTATAAATAATTATCTCCAGAAGATATCTGTAAAATATGGTCACAGTTTATGCTGTAATCAGTATCACACTTTGAAAGTTATCAGTAATTTTACAAATTACTTCAGTAAAGAAATTGTACCTCTACTTTAGTTTCTACCTTTAATTTCCATTAATTTCAGTTTTAGTGTAAAGATTAAATCTTTAGACACAATTTAATATTGATGTTTCCTCAATCTGTTTGTAAATTTTCAACCAAAATATGAAAGAGGTTAAAAATAAAGTATGTTTTCACCTAAAACATTGCCTCTGCGGACATAGAACATGGATAAATCAAGTAGTATGTTACAAATTATTTTCTCTGTCACTCTTTATTTTATTTGGAAATGTGATTATCATCTGATTCAGTGTTATTTTATATACAGGTTTTGGATGGAGGGATGGATGGGAAAGAGAGGCAGAGAAGCATTAGATCTAATCCTCCTGACTTCAAATTGTTAACTGTCAGGATGCTTATCCCCACATGCCCAAACACCTACTAAAGATTTGATGAAGAATACTGCTTAAGATGTATTTTTTTTAACTACTCACAGATGTGGTTTTTTAAGTAACTGCTGGCTAAGGGGCACTTTTGATTACCTGCAGGTTATCGATTTGATCTAAAAATAAACAGTGTGTTCAGAGAAACATTTTGGAGATTGTAGGCAGGAAGAACTTTTTTTACCTCTGAAGAAAAAAGTATCAAGAGTTTTGGTAGCAAGACAGTTTAATAAAAGGTAGAATTCCCCCTTCAATATTGACTTACAATGCCACATTACCAGGAAGAACTTAACAGAAGTTTTTTTCTGTGCTAGTTTCATAAGTTTCCATACTGCCTCCCACCATGTAGGAGGTTTTATTTTCCTTTTAAGAAAAGAAACTTAAAGTATTTTTTTAAATTAGCAGCTGAACTCATGCAACTTCATGCTTCAGAACTAGTAACAAGCCATGTAAGTTTCAAGCATCCAGCCTTTTCTTTTGAAGATGGTGAAAAGAGTTGAATATTTAAATGTGGCATTTTAAATTTTAACTTATTCAGGCTAAATGTTAGACTTAAGAGGTTTTAGTTCCTTTCTCTTTCCAGCTACCAGCCTTCTTACCACCCCGTTTTTCCACATCCACATTCCGCATTTTTTTGCTCAGTCCACTTTCTTAATTTTTTGACAATTTATTTCAAGTTACATCATTCACATTGTCATAAAATCTGAATCTGGACACAAGTCAAACAATTAAAATCAAAACACATACTTCTTCCCATTCTAAAAGGAACAAAGTACTTTACTTTAAGATTTCCCAGAAAGTGCACATTTTTAGAACTGGCTCAAACCTATCAACTCTTACCAAAAAACAAGCTGTAAAAACTCTGTTAAAAGGTCACATGTGTTCAGGAGGAAGGGTAAACAACCAGCTGCTGATTTCAGAGCTTTCCAGTTTTGCTCAGTGTTTTGAAATCTTTCCATTTCAAGCTATGGCATCACAGGCATTTCTTTCTCAAAGACCAAAACATGATACTTAGTAAACTGATAAACATTTTCTTATTTGCACAGTGTAATGCTCAAAGTGTGACATGCACTTTGTGTGTTTATAAGTAAATCTTCCCATTCAATATTTATTTTCTACAAAACATTCCAGCTTTGACTTACTACTCTGTTGGTAGCTGTGAAGAAAATAGTGAACAAATTTAACAGCAGCCTTCATTAAGGGCAACTGGGGAAGGGGTGTGCAGGGCTGTTGCATCTCATTTGAGTAGTGGGAAATACTTCTCATCTCGGAAGGGACTTATGACATTCTTAGGGTGTGGAACTGCATTTCAGTGTTGAAATTTAATAATAAGAAAGACTTCAGAGAATCATCTAGGCTGGAAAAGACTCCTGAGATCATCCACTCCAACCTTTTATCATCAACCTGTCATCTGACCATGGCACTGTCACATTCAGTCATTTCTTGAACACCTCCAGGGCTGGTGACTCCATCACCTCCCTGGCGGTCTGTTCCAATGTTTAATAACCCTTTCTGCAAGGAAATTCCTCCTGATGTCCAGCCTGAACCTCCCCTGGTGCAGCTTGAGGCTATGCCCTCTTGTCCTGTCACTGGCTGTCTGGGAGAAGAGGCCAACCCCCACGTGGCTACAGCCTTTCAGGCAGTTGTAGAGAATGAAAAGGTCCCCCCCGAGCCTCCTTTTCTCCAGGCTAAAAAGGAGGCTCAGGGAGGACCTCAGCCCCCTCAGCCACTCCTCACAGGACTTGTGCTCCAGACCCTTCGCCAGCTCTGTTGCTCTTCTCTGGACACACTCCAACACCTCAATGTCCTTCTTGAAGTGAAGGGCCCAGAACCAGACACAGCACTTGAGGTGTGGCCTGTCAAGTCCCTCCTTAGGTACAGCTTGTGAAGAACTAACATTCAATCCTACAAAACTCACAGTTTTGCAAAGTCTTAATTTCCCTTATTTAACTTGTTGACAGAGTATTTTCAGCCTTACTCAGACACTGAATAGACTCAAACTCTCTGGAAAACCTGACAAAGGGCACTGTATTTCCCTCAAGCTTTCCATTTCTTTAAAGGTTTATTTTAGGATTAATTTATTCTGTAATTAATTAACCCAAACATTTCTATGATTCTATGATTTTAAGCATACATCAAAGCCCTTTCTTACGATTTCCACAATGTTTCTTTTACATGCAGACATTCTGCAGAGTCAGTGCAGGAACTAACAAGAAAAGCATCTGACCTGTATTTCTCAATGAGTCATTGACAAAACTGCTCCGCAAGTGTGAATTTCATTTCCAGTGCTGAGCAGAAGCTACAAATGTTTATTTTAAATGTATATTTGAACAGTTTGAAACCACTACCTGCAAGCCAAGGGACAGCAGCTCACCTTGCATTTTGGACACTTCTGGGCATTCCTCTGCCCATGTTCGATTTCGTTGGCCCAGTGACGTAACAGCTTGTCTCCCTTCTTGTATTCTTTGCAGTTAACGCCTTCATGCCAGGGAGAGTGGCACTTGAAACACCAGACAAATTGGCAAGATGGACACTGGATCTGTACAAATGAGAAAACACCACACATTTGCAAGCTGGGTGCTGATCCAACTAGAAAGCCTATTTTAAAACCACTACTCTTCAATTAAGAGAGCAGCTGCCCAGCAAAGATCTTACATCTTTTGAAGGATCTGTTTTAAAAACACAAGAAGTTGTGGAAGTTAGCTTCTTCTTTTCCTTTTTAAATGAGAGAAAATACAGAAGTAATTGCTAAAACTGGGAAAGGCCTCAATCAAATGAAGCACAAGTAGCTTGGTTTAATCTCAGGCACTATTTCCCAAATTGATTGTGTGGCTCAACTGACAAAAGGCAGAATGCAGAAAGCTTATTCAGTTGCCTCCAATACATTTGTGAGAACACCTCAAAATTAGCTGACAGTTTTCTGTGCAGTGCATCTGCTGTCCTTTTCTAGGAATAAACTTCACTGTCAAGGCTATTGGCAAGTATGGAAAGTACTTGGTCTTCTGAAGGGGCTCTACAGAACTCAGCATGGGTTATGAAGTTTATTATAAAAATGGTCCTGGGAAAAGGGGCCATGAGCAAGGCTCTCATCCAAGAGCCACAAGTACCAACGGGAAGTCAGGCACGTCCTTTTGCTCCTGATTGCGTCAAGGCAAGCTGAGGCTGTGCCAAACAGCCCACTTGCTACAGACCACACCTAATGGCAAAACCCACAAGCCATATTCAAACTGAGAAAGGATCTATTCTTTCCACTCCCTCGGTTTTAAATCATTGTATCAAACAGGTACCATTGTCATCACGTCTTCTTCCACAGCCTGCTTATTTTTTTATGAAAAGCTAAGGCAGCTGCTGTGTTTGCAGGAGTAATAAATAGAGGCACATTGCAGCTGCTCATCTGACGAAAGACAGGCCTCCGACCTGGATCACGACTAAGGAAAGTGAAAACTAGAAGCCACATTAGACTCGGGCACATCCAGGCTCCCGCAGCATGTTCACTGCTGCTGAGTGTGGCCGCAGAACATATCAGCCTCAAAGATGACAACATCTCAGCCTCTCAAGCGACTGCTGAGCCCTGTCCACCATCTCCAATTGCAGCCCATGTCTGGCACTGCCCTGGCTTTGTACCCAGCTGAAGGATGGGACTGAGGAATTCAACCAGCAAAACCAAGGGGCTTTGGTGGTATCTGTGTCCAGACTTGGCTCACCACCAAACCATGGACACATCTGTGCTGACCATGCATTGTATGGGGGCACTTCTCAGGAAACTACATCCTAGGGAGCAGTCATGTGTGAAGCCCCCAAAACATATTTCTCAAGTTCTCACTCCCACAAGCTGCTGCACCCTCCTGTTGAGTCATTACACTTTCTTGACTACAATTAAGAGTCCAAAGTAGGTGCTCTGATCTCCCTTATATTTTGCTGGGGGTAGCCAAAATTATTTATATGTGCAATCACTACATCTTGTTTAAAGGGAAACAACACATTAGAACTGAAACATGTGAATTACAAACTTATTATTTTTCACCTGCAAACTTGTCCAAGACCATGACAAAATATAAAACAAAAGCAATACAAAATATAACTGGTGCCCTTTTTCAAATTTAGTGAGCCAATGGCCAAGATGCTGAAATCAGTGGAAATACACTACCTTGCATCTCTGTCTCACAGATGAATTTTCTTAACAAAACCAGTTTAACAGAAAGGAAATTTCCTGCTCTGAGGAACCTAAAGAATGATATATATATTGCTACTAACCAAACTAACACAGAGCACTGATCAATGTTTCTACAACACTTTAAAAGCCAATATGCACAAGACAGTCATCTAACCTATTCTAATCCATATCTCCATATCTTTCTTTTTTCCTTTTTCTCTCCCACTTCCTCCCAGCATTGAATTTATGTCTTTCAACAATACAACAGTGTCCTACTGCTGGGAAGACAGATTATAGCAAGCATCATATTGTAGTGCTCAGTATTTGATATGCCTCAGGCAAAGATGGAGTTTATAGCCACAGGTAAAGTGTTCTACAACCTGAAAACTTTTATCAGTTGCAGTATTCAGACATTTGAGATAGAACACGGATGTTAAAAAATACAAACTCAAATCGACAGGTCAGGAAGCTGCAAGTAAAGCTTCCTCATTTAAAAAAAGGGCAACAATTTAAAACACAGATCTGTGGGTTTGGTTTTTATTTGGTTTGTTTTTTGATGAATACCTGACAAATTAATTGTAGACTCTATCTTTCTATTATAGCATGTACATAAGCGAAAGCAATACAGCAGCTACCAGGATATATATTTAAACTTACACATGCACAGTGACATCAGATGTTTCAAAATACATTAATCAGAAAGTATTGAAATACAGGATGAGGCTACAACCACAGGAACACAAAATAACATTTCCTACCACAAATGGCCCTAACTGAACTAGTGAGAATTCTGTTTCATTACCAGTTTCCTTTTCCACCTGTCCCCCTGACAGCACGTTCCTGAAAACTGAACTAGTAAATAGCTTTTATATTTTGAATGGACCACTTCACTTCTCTGTGGTTCAATGCTGCCTGAGCATAACTTAAGCAAGCAAAGAAAACTATGTCCTTTAAGTAGTTATGAACCTTATTTTTCTTGGAACCAGTGGCTGCAAAACAAACCCCTAAAACCATTCAAACTTGGATGCAGTGATGCCCCTGTGCTTAAGAAACAGAAGCAGAACAGGACAATTACAGCAGTCTTTCACATTCTTATTCCACTTTTTCTCTGCTTTTCTGAAAGAAAAGTCAAATATGATTTGACTCATGGTTCAGTAGTTGTGCATGAAATCACTCTAGCAAGGACACAAATGCTACTACATATGATTTAAACCAGTAAAATATATTAGAGTCCAGCAAAGCAGACAAACTATATCTGAAAACCTCCAAAACATTAACCTTGTGTTTTGTCAAATATGTTATTGCTCACACAAACTTTTTCCCACTTACTTTATGATTTCTATTTTTGTTGATTAGAATTGAGAGGATGGATATACACACAAACTTCTATGCCATCTGGAGATCAGCCTCCCTTGAAACAGAAAAGATTACACAACTTTGTGTTCTAACTCTCTTGCTCTCTTAGTTCTCAGCTTTCTGAAATACTGACCTTTGAGGCTAACATGTTCCATTTTTTTTAGCAAGCCTCTTTACTATAAGCTACTTTATCTATCAGTTTCCTCAACTCACAGGAAAAGACTTTTCAAAACTGATAGATAATTTCAACACAAAACACCACTCAATGTGACCTGGTGATAGCAAAACTGACTGCACATGAAAAATATGCCTAGAACCTGAAGGTACAAAAAGCTTAGTGGAATTTTTTGCCTCTTGGTGGAACAGCAGCTATATAACAGGATGGCCAAATTAATTATGCAATTAACTGATTACATGAATTACAGTCTCTAGCTGCAGATACTGTCATTTTATTTGAAAATAAATATGGGCTACAGCCAAAACAGCTTCCTTCTCCTCATCATCAACCCATCCCCTCTCTTCAAACAGCTGAAAATAAGCAACAACAAAACAAACAAAATTTTGTATCCCATTAGGGCTGATCTTTGATCCAGCTCCCAGTGTGACACCAAAACATCAACATAAGCAAAAGCAGGCTGGCAGGAATGAACAGCTGAGAGCAAGGAGGGAGAGCACGGCAAAATCACCACATCCGCAGTAGCTGAGGCTTAAAGGAGACTGAAGCAATGCAGAGCCACGAAGATATCTGCCACTTAAGGTTACCAAAAGTGGGGAGCTAACTGATATGAACTATACAGATCAACTATCACAGCATCTCTGCTGGTACAAATTCCTGCTAGTTCTAGAACAACAAATTTCAGACACTCTTTAGCAGTTCAAACAAAACAGTTTGTGTAACAACTGCATCGAAAAAACAATTACATTTGCAAAGCCAAGCACTCAAGTCCTCCTTTTATGTGACGTGTATTTCTTGACAGAAGTGAACAAGAAAACTTTATTATGAGTCTCACAGAGCAGAGTATTGCTTCTCCATGGCAAGTGGCAGGTCAAAAAACTAACTTTAACAGGCAAAATCCAGAGCTTTCTCACTGAACAAGTTTTCTTACTCTTGTGAAACCTTTACCTGTTCCATGCACAGGAACTCAACCAGCAGTTTTTCAATTTTTGCCCATTTCCTGGCACTTTTGCATAACAGCTCTGACCAAAGATTTGTTAGGGTCTTGTCTGCAACCACATTACACTCTCAATTCAGGACATATGAGAGGGGGCAAGGAAATTTTCCTAGTTAATGCTGGATCCATTAGTGATAAAATATTTTATATAGAAAATGAAATTGTTCTCTTGCTGTTCTCTGTGGCCCTAAGTGGCAGTGACGGTAGAAGAAAGGTTTGGATAGCAAGTTCTCCTTTTCTTGCCCTCCTTCTTCTTCAACATACATGTTAACTTTCTAGGCTTAGTACACCAAGACTTAAATGTCAGCCAAATGAACTGCTGGACCTAGATCAGCTTAGCTGACACAAACCAGCTAAAATAAGAAAAATTAATTTATAACTTCACTGCTTCTTTAAATTTCCATGTTATTTGTAATTTTAAATACCATATCAAATTTTAGAAATGGCACTAACATTTTAAAAATATCTGTTCAAATGAAGTCTTGGATTTTAGAGTGCTTTCCTATTGCAGTGTATAAAAGAGCAAGTGTACCGGGTGTGCAGGCTTGTGCATATGCGTTCCTCACACATGACTCAGTTCTCCTGAAGGCAATACTTGCAGTCATGGTGCAGAATTCATGTGGTGCAATTGCTGTTTGTATTGCTTGCATGTGAATAGGGCAGCCTCAAAAGCCTCCAGTCAGGTGTCTCTTATGCTATACACAAAAGAAAATGAGTCTTCGCCTCCAAACAGCCTGCAATTCAAGACACAATCTGTACAAACCTAAGAAAACAGACAATATTGGTCCACAGATGTGTGTATGTAAATTACTCACATATATTAGTCATCTTTTTAAACCTTTGCCCTGCAACAAAACTTCTTCTTGTGCTAAGCTTAAAATAAATCACTAAATGCACCTACACCAGAAAACAGCTGAGTTTCAGGGAGTATGCTGAAGCCCTGTGGACCACAATCATCCATACTGCTTGCTAGCATTTTCCCAATTATATTTCTGACTAGCATCAACTAGACATTCTTGCACATCATACCTGGGCTCAGGTCAGAGGATACATTTCACCAGAGTCTGTTCCCAGGAGATTTAAGCTCTGCAGATCACAGCTATACACACTGAATCACCACATGACCAGTGAACTGCTTCTGGCTTGCACTATGCATCATAGAGTCTCCCGTTCCTTCTGATTGTGGTTTGTAGGGAAGTTGGGAACATTTTAACTGTAGCATTTTAACTCATAAAAGAGCACTGACACCCTGAGGAATGTTCTCGTATGAGGCAGGGCCACGATACAACAGCTGCACCACCTATGACCCATGCTCGTGGGACGCTAACAGCTCCTGACACCTTAAGAGAGGTGGCTGCCAAAACATTACAAGCTCTGACCTACCCTGGATTACATCTGATGTGTGGTGATGATGAAGCAGATGGGTGAAGGAGAATAGCTGTGGGCAGAAGGAATTTCACTTCCAGTTTCAAATTTTTTCCACCTCAATGTCAGACGACAAAAATCTGAAAACACTTGAGTCCAACAGACAGTGTGGCACCTAATTCATGCTCTACGCAGATATGCACAAATAGCTCGTAACTCAGAATTTGCTTTACCAACTTTTCAACTCCAATGAATACACAACCTTGCACCTTTTAATCTTCATACTGGGCTGAATCTTATGCTGTGTAATTAGGGCTATCTAAATAGTCATCTAAACTCCTACCGAGGAGAACTGGTTTGTCCAGGAAAGGGCAGCTCAATCATGAAATTAACCACAACAAATCTAATAACCGGATGGAAATTAATACAGAACATGGTGCTGCAGACAACTGCTGTCTTCTGGAACTTAGATTGACTTTCAGCAGCTCAAAGCTTCTTCTAAATTCTTGCTTTTTATCTTTGATTAAAATCACAGTATAAGCAACTCTTCTATGAAAAGAAATGCTGTAGAAGTGGTTTTTTCCCCTCTGTTTCTCAAAGTTTTGCATTGTGAATGATGAGACTACAGTAATGTATAACCTCTGGTAAGGGAGTGAAGAAATAAAAATCAACAAGCAGAACAGACAGCAGCTCTATTACAAAGGAAGAAGCAAAGCCAACAGCCGAACATCATAAATGCCCAGAACTCACTCACTCAGATTTTCAGAGAAAACTTAAAAGTTGTGCGCCTAAAATTATCAGTTATAGTGGTAGCTTCCCTTTCCCAGTTTCTTCTGACTGTGACCATATTGTTTGCATGTCAGAAAGAAAACATTCTTTAAATTAAAAAGTGTGTCATGACGAAATTATGCCACCTACCAAAAAAAATACAGGCTGAAGAGTTCAACTGCTTGAACTGTTAGAAGTCAATTAAGTACTTAATCAATGATGTACTACAGGTTCATATTCCTAATCACAGCTTGCATACAGCTCCAGTGAAACAAAAAAGTTCACTTAATGCTCACCAAATGCTGTCCTACTTTTGCAGTGCCATCTAACCCACAGCCCCGGCAAGCATGCTCACTTTGTATTTGTTCTCCAATTTGGCAGGGGTAGGAATGTGGCCTCTCCTCCGGAAGGTTGTAAAGTGCTTGCACTGAGGGCATGGCTTGGTGCTGGAGTCAATGCGGCTGAGTTCCAGGAAGTATTTATACTTGATGATGTCATCATGGGGCAGGTTATAGAGGACAGTTGTTTCATCCAGGTGTTCGCTGCACTCTGTGATGGGGCATTTTATATCCACCTGTCCCAGCTGCACCTGCACAGGGGAAAAAAAAAAAAAGCTGTATGATCTTTTGCTTGGAAAAGTTAAGCAAACACTGGTGAATTTTGCAAGGAAAATTAATTTCAAATACTGTAACAATCCAGAGACTATCTAGCATATCATCTTTAAATTATTTGAGTTACACCAAACACACTGCAATTTTTCCAGAGAGCATTTTCAAATCCAAACAGAAAACCTAATTACCTTGGTAACTGCAGTTATTAAATATATTCTCTCAGTGTATGTACCATGGCTACATACACCACAGAACCAAATACAAGTCCTAACTAACAACTTCCACCCAGTACCCCATACCTTGGGTGTAATGGTCAGTGCACCACTACCATGGCTCATAAAGGCTGTTAGAAAGCAGACAGTGGAAACATTTGCATAATGTTTCACTGCAAAATGACCTGGGAATCACAGCAGAGAGAAATTGAAAGTCAATTTAGGATCAGCAGCTCTGAACCCTGAGCTGGTTCCTGCTCAGCACACTCAGTGCCTCTGCAGTCTACTTCCAAGAAGCTCCTTACACGCCATACTGCACATGCAGAGTTTTAGTTGAGCTTGGGGCTGATCAAGCTAATAAATTTCTCCAGAACACAAGAGTTAAAAGTTTCAAAAAACACACACCCCAACAACAACATTAAAAAACCTTAAAAACCGAACTAAAACCAGAGAAACAAACAAGATTGAGGTTAACAGGACAGAAACTGTTGCTGATCTAATGAGTCCTGATGGTCCCAAGCTAATCCATATGTTCAGATATCCACAGTGTGTTTCCACAGCTCCTGGATCCAAGAACTGCACTGGACCCAGATCTGCACCCTTCACGCTTGGCAGGCTTTAATTGCTCGGACTCCATGCCAAAACAGCAGATCCTACTTGGTCTGGGAGCACCAGAGTTGCATTCACTTGGCAGTGAGCCCAAGTTAACAAAGCCTGCTGGATCTTGCAAGTCTGCAAGGACCCAGCTAGAGCATGTTTGTGTCCGCCCCAAGTAATCTGGAACGAGTGAGTTTTGACTGCACAAGTGCAGCTGATCACCAGTTCAACTCCTTCCTTATTGAGTATCTCCATGAAGAGAAAAAGGGTGCAACCAGCATCTCTTTCCAGGAATTACTGTTTGAAAGTTGGCAACTTTGATTTCCCTAGGCTGCTTATTCTTTAGCATGCTCAATTAGAGAAACCTGCCAAACAATACACTAAATAAGAAAGAAACACCTCAGATTTGGATGCAGATCTTGTTGCTGCATAGTGGTACCAGACTCCACTAATGCAGTATTTAAGCTAAAAAAGGAGGGCACAACTCCAAAAAGCAAAACAACACAACCCTGTCATTCTTGTTTCAGCAATTGAGCCACATGGACTCTAACTGAATGATAATTCAGTCAGGAACCAGAGGATTAAAGAGTCATAACAACATGGTATCAAACCCAAGGTTTATACTGATTTACGAAAAACCCTGCTGCACTACCTCTGTTCTCTTGGCAATGTAGTTAAAACTCAGGAGAGCGAAGAGCTTAGGCATATGTTAGAGACAAACATGCAGGGTGTGGATGGTGGCAGCAAGTCTCAGACCAGAGCACGGTGGAGAACACCTCAGCAAGCCATCATTGCTGTGGTGCCCTGCACAGCCTTGGCTCAAGGTACAGGCAGGTCAGGATGGAGGCAAATCTGTCTGCAGTATGGAGGAGGGGCAGCTCTCCAGCAGTACATCCATTCTTAGGAGGGAAATTCCCCACATTTCATTTCCAGCTCTAAAAGGTGGAAACATGCAAACAACACCAGGCTCAGTTTGGCTTTTACATGGAGGAGGGCAAGTACAGGAGGAGTACATACTCAAAGGCATTAAAAGAAACAAACAAAAAATCCCCCAGATCCTACATACTACGTGCCGGGGAATGCCAACATTTTATACCTGTAGGACACTGATTCACCTATAGCAGCATGTAAAATTGAAACCAAGCATATGGGCCACTGGACTCCTCTCAGAAGAATCACCCAGTGCAACAAGGAGCTGTACTTAAAAAGCAGATGACAACCAGTACAGCACTACAGAACACAAGCACACTGAACTAACAGAAGAATTTGCTACAGAAACACAAAAAGCTATTGCATTAGGCTTAGAATCAGCTTTTGTTTAGAGAAGCATAGGTATACTTTAGAACCGAATAGTCAAATTACTCCCACCTATGACTACTTCATTTTTTAAAAAAATTTTTAAGCATTAGGGAGGTATTAAAAGAGCCATATCTTTTTGCTAAGAGTAAACTAAGCTACAACGGATTAGCGTTAAATAATGAGAAGGTGCATTGTGTCTGACAGTACTTAAGTATTGCTTATATTAAATGCTAGTTAGAACAAACCTGCATTTATAAAACCAAGGAATACAAAGCTCAACATTTTCTGTACTTCATGCCCACACAGAATATGATTAATATATGTGGTAAGAGTCAGGTGTGGTTTCAGTGTTTATTTTGAAAATGTTTTACACCCACTTGAAATAAATAATTTTTAACCTCTGTAATAGTTTCAGCTTTTCAAGTTTGGCAAAGACTGAGCCTTTTCCTGTGTTTTGAATGGGACTGAAGTGAACAGAGCCGGCTTGCTTATTAGCAGTAACTTCAATGGAGCCTTGTCCTACTGAAACAGTCCATCTTTGTGCACTAGCATCAGCAACTGATGGAAGTATAGCTTTAGAGGTAGTCTGTCAGGCTACCTGCTGCCACAGACTCAGGACATGCTACAGAATGAGAAAGGAAAACAAAATAAAACAATCTCTTATGACATTGGTACGAATAACTAGTTTTATTATTTTCCTTAATTTTCTTTTTGTTTTGAAGCTTCAATATCAGCTTCTCACAATGTCAAACCCCCAGGTTTTAAGAATACCACTGTGCATTAAAAACTTCAGAACCCTAAGTATGCAGAACAGCATGCTGTATTTTCACAGCATGAGGAAGGACTGGTATGTCTAAGAGCAGCTGAGCACAGTAGTGTTAAATGTCAGGCAGCATCCAGCTCTTACACCCAGTTGTGCTTCACTTCTCTAAAGCATCTCAGGAGGACTCTGCTTACAATTCGGAAGGAGAAAGCAGGCTCTAGCTCTTTTCATACTATAGAAAGGTAACATTTAAATTATCAGGAGAGCAACCTCCCCCTGACATTTTATTTTAAAAGTGCTTTTTTTTTGGCGGAGGGCAGGAAGGAGAAAGGGCAGGGGGGAACAGAGACAGAACACACACAAACTCTACACTGATTTACTTACTGCCCAAGAAAGCAATGATACCACCAACAGAAAACAGAAACAGATGGCATGATACTTTAAGTCAGAAAATCATTTCCACACCCTGAGCCTTCTTTTAAAGGAAATCACTGTTAACTACACAGAAAGCAAAGTTCAAACCAGACCAGAAAAGCACTGATTTATACCTGTCATTTGGCCTGCCCCAGGCTGGATGTAACATAACATTTGCAGGTTGTACTTGCATTGCTGTACTGCAGCTATATTCCTTAAAGAAGGAGCCATTCTACTTTATAACATATCTACAAACAAGCATTTTCTAACTGAAACTTTACTCTTAGTTCAGAGATGCACATGCTTAACTACTGTTACTTCTTAATGCTGAAAGTGAAAATGGCCATGCCAAATACACACTTTTGCAGAGAAATTTAATTTCTACCAGTGCACCACATTATCCCCTGTAAATTACCAAGGAAGTTATGCATTGAAAAAAAAAATCTGGAAATGCATAAATGCAAGTGAAGGGACAGTCTAGCATAGAGGACTTTCATACTCTACAGGTAAAGAAACAGTTGGATTAAAATTCTCTTTATTTATAAGCAAAATCCTATTCCTTTCTAGTTCACTGGAAACAGTTCTTTCATTTTCATTGGTAAGTTACAAAGCAGTGAAGAATTATTTTTGTTGTACATTTGGAAAGTGTGTCATTTTGAATTTATTTCCTTTAAAAAACCAGTAATAATTTGTGGAAAATACTTGAAGGACTCACCATGGTTCAGAACTCCGTAGTGGTAGGTGCTAACCAAATGCAATCCAAGTAGACATGACTCAAGAAGTGCCAACCAAAGACAGTTCAAACTTTTACTATACATTCTGCACCTGTCTTTAAGGCATTTCTGTGTTCTGAGTACTAACTTCATCAGTCTGGATTCCTGATTTGTGCCAGTGATATCCTGGCATTCTCCATCAAAATTCTTTAAAAAAAAACTCCAAAAACCTGTGAAATATCTTTTCTTTTTCAGTTCTTTCATCCTCCCTCCTTGCTGTCAAGTGGTACAAATCCCCAGTGCTGCTGCAAGACAAGCAAGAACAAACAGCTAGAACTTAGAGTAATTAGATTAGGAGCTACTTAAATTGTATCACTACCAAATAGTGAAAACATCCTCTGTTTTGTGAGTGCCATCTCCTCCACAGAACATTTTCACACAACTGTTGTTCACTGCTTCACAAACCATACTCCATGGGATGTTTCACTTCTACTCTGTCTTTAATTCATTTCTCCACAGACTTGCAATAAATTACTTCCTGAATGCCTGTCTCATTCAGTTGCTCCACCATCTTCTCTGACAACCATCTGCAACATCACTCAAGAGTCATCACTCCTCTCCTCAGGAGGGACGGGCTTCACTAGCCTTTATCAGCACGTGTATCACTGTCCTCAAAAGGATCCAGAAGGTGTTCAAAATGGTCTATTTGAGCTGTCATTAAGATCATCTAATGGCCATTTATTATTAATAAAATTGAACCAGAGTTTTTTCTATTGTGTCACCAGCTCACAGAGACCAACCCTGAAAGGGTTCACGAGGAGGTTCCCCTTCACATGTCCTCTAAGTAGACTCTGTGTTCTCCTTTCACAAGTACCACACCTGTGGATGAAGCCATGACAATGACATGGTGGCTCCTGCTCCACATGACATTCAGAAAGTCACTAAAGCACAAATACTGCAGGCTTGAGCAGACACCACCTCTTTTGGTTTTGAAAACTATTTGTTGTCAATGACTTTTGCATTTATTACCACACTGTCAACACTAAAATAGACAGAAAAAGAAGTAAAGTCTCAGGGCCCTTGAAGTACTTGCTGGTCCCTCATCCTTCCAGTGAAAGGCACTCAAAAGCAAGAAGCTGGGAGGGAATCTAAGTGTACATAACTGCAATCCAACCACCACCTGCACATCAAAGGTTTGACCCTTCTGCTCCAAAAGCAAGTCTTCTGAATGCTTTACAAAGCATATTTGAACACAGCATCAACCCAAATTCTCAAAGGTCATCTAGTTTTTAGAACTTCAGCCAGAGGCTGAGACTCCAGCTTCTTTCATAACTCTGAGGACCACTGTCAGGAGCACACTTACACACATCCATGTCCTCAGGAGCACTGTGGAATGGTGCAGCTACACACCAGCGAGGGTCACAGCCAGCACCACCTGTGTGGGAAGAGACCAGAGTGGCTTTAGCCCCAGAAACAACCTAAAACCTTAACTGGCAAAACTGGCCTTGACTGCCTGGAGCAAAACTCCACAGCATTTTGTTTGTTTCCCATTCAAACTTCTTTTTCACTCCACAGTCACATCTATGACTCTTCTAAAAAAACTATGAGGATAAACTGGAAAAATATTCTTCAGAATGCACCTGAACTCAAGCACCCTTTTTCTTAAAGGCCTCTTAACTTGCTTTCTTGTTTGATGACATGGTGACATGAAGTTCTACTCCTTTTCTTTTTTCTTCCACAGAATTAGGTGTTACCTGCTCACATGGATCTGATATCAACAGAAACATTCAGATTTCACTCGTCTTGACCACATAGGGATAGGATTTATAGACAGTTACTTGTAGAAAAACAAATGAATACTGAAATTCTCCTTGGAAAGAAGTGAACAATTATCAACAGGGAGAGCTCTCCCTTTTTGCCTTTTCATCTCCTGTTACTTCACTGAGTGAACAAAAAAGGAAACAATTTTATCTCAAGTAATGCATTTA
Organism: Platysteira castanea; assembly: GCA_013397175.1. Taxonomy (NCBI): domain Eukaryota; kingdom Metazoa; phylum Chordata; class Aves; order Passeriformes; genus Platysteira; species Platysteira castanea. Next base: position 172,841 of record VYXC01005348.1, read on the forward strand.
GAAAAACTGCACTGCATTAAATCATGCCTCTGCCTGCTACTACTCATCAAACCTAGTGCACATCACCAGCAAGCATGGAGGTTACGTGCATTCTTTTCTGGTGTTCTAGAACACACAGTGAGCTGAAGCCCAGAGCAGAGGTAAAGCTTAGTCCCACGCCTGGACAAAACCAGGGCTAGGACTCCTGGATGGCTGCTCATTGAGCTGGGTCACTCTCTGGCAAAGAGGCATGCCAGAGTTAGACGGAGAGACTGCCTAGCAGAATGCTTTATCTTGCACTCTCCAGGGCTCCCAAAGGTTGTGAAAGCTCTCTTTCACCTCTCCTCCCCACACGTGTGTGGGGGCAGAGGGAGGGGGAAATCCCAGTGGAGGAAGTTAATCTGGGAAGAATAATGGCAGAAACTGCAAACCTTGGAGGAATCTGACCCAAACCCACAGCCCTCTCAGCATTCATTAAGGGAAAAAAGGAAAAGCAGAAAAGCTTTCTGCTTTTGTCCAGGTGCGCACATTAACAATGCCTATGCTAATTTTTCTATTCCTTAGATGACACGTTCACTTTTACTAAAAGATCCAAAGATGCTCATGAAAGAAGAGCTTTGAGGACTGCAAAACAAGCCAGATACCTGCCCTTTCTCAGCTGGCAAATAGAGGCAGTTGCTCCTGCCTAGGAGTGAGACCAAAAGACACCCATATTAAAGCTGAGCAGGTACAGGAAGGGATTTCAGGAAAGAAGCAAGAGTCAGGAGACCATCCACATCCCATGACACACTTAAATAACCTGGGCATCTCAGGAGTGAGCCCTGCTTGAAGGGTCTCAGTAGCACTGGAAACACAAGCAGCAAAGAAGAAACACCTTCTTTGAAATGGTTACAGTTCATTAGGCTTTCAGCATAAGTATAAAAACTTGAGAGCCAAATAACAGAACCATAACAAGCCAACTCTCACAGCTGATTCTTGTAAAGTAATATAAAAAGCTATCAGTTACCTCTTTAATTAACAGTCTTCAATTCAGAGGGAGACAGCCTGTTCTCCTATAGCCAGCATAAGACTTGTAGAAATCGTCATCTGTGTGTGAATTTGTTACCCGCCAAACCTAACCCAGCTATATCCTGCTCATCTGAGTTCTCTGTTAAGGCACAGGAGCCCATGCTTACCTCAGAAAACAAACTAGAAAGAAAACAAAAAAAACCTAACTCCCCAAAAATCAAAATCCAATTCTCCCAATTAAGGAGATTACACCAAAGTGTGCTCAATTACTTCAGCAGGTAATTTTTTTGTGTATTGTCCAGAGAAATTGTTGATGCTCCATCTCAGGAAGTGTTCAAGGCCAAGTTGGATCAGGTCCTGAGCAAACTGGTCTAGTGGGTGGCATCCCTGCTCACAGCAGGGGGGTTGGAACTGGATGATCTTTAATGTCCCTTTCAATCCAAACTATTCTATGTTAAGCTGTTACAGCACAGTAAAAATCATGGTCCCAATCTTCACTTGGAATCATCACTTTGGTCTTCAGGTGGAGTCAAGAAAAATCCATAAATAGTGAACATTTATCCTATAGTTATTTATGTTGAAAAGGATAAGCTCAAGAGTTCATTCTTCTACTATTCTGCTATGTAGTAGTCAGGTTCCCCACCAGACATGAAACCTGGTACAGGCTCCTGAGCCCCCATTTGCCAAGCAGCATTTTATTTATTTCAAATAAAATAGGGCAAATCACTGTATATTTGCACAACATATTCACTAATCTGTATTACTGAACCTTTAGTACAGATAAGCCCAAATGATATAATCAGCAATAGTTAATCAACCATTGGTCTCTCCAGCAACAGCTGCTGTTATGTTTTACTTCTGTACCTACAGAAACACTTGATGCTTCATATTCTTTCAACAGAAAGTGGTACTTAGCATAAAATGAAGAAAAGCTCCCATAATCAAGCAAAGGAGGTAGGAGAAGAGAAGTACACTCTCCCTTATCTCACGATTACATCCCAGAAGACAGCTACGAAACCTAACAGAGGTGGCACGGATACTTAAAAAATAGAGAGAACTTTTAACACAAACGTCTCAACTATTTTCTTCACCAACCTGATCATCTACATTCCTCAGCCCACAGATAAAAGGACAGGCATTTGATAGCTGCTCCTAAACTGTCCTGCTTTCCTTCAGAAAGATACCTACAACTAGTTTCCATGCCTTTGCTAGCTTTTAGGTTGTGAGTTTTCTCATGCATGTATTAATAATCAGTATTTTCATGCTTGACTATCAAACATGAAACCAAATTGTGTCCTCTTTACTTGATGAATTTAATACAGAAACAGCAGAGTTGCACAGGTACAAGCAAAATCAGAAGAAAGCCTGAAAAGTATTTTCTAGCTGGCAGGTCAGGAGTAATAATAGACATTTCTTACGTTCAAGGTATAATGTATGAGATTACAACACTATCACTTGTGTTCCCCTACAAACAAAGTAACTTGAAGAAACTCCTTTATGTGTTCAAGTTGCTACAAAGTAGCTGCAAATTGATTTATAAATAGTTATTTTGCTCTGCCTTTTTTGCAAAGAGACCCATCTCACTGGACCAGTACCAATCCACAACACAGCTGGTTTTGGTGAAAAGCTGTGCTAATAAAAGGTACCATGAAGTGACAGAAATTGGTAACTTCTACATGGCTTCAGTGATGGATGTGCATGTTGACCTGTTTTCAGGAATAAACCTGGGAAAGGCTAATGCAGAACAGACTTTCAAGCTTCTCCCCAGATGCCATCACTTGGACAAACCCTAGATACTGTGCTGTAGCTCCAACTTCACATTACTTCATCAAGTTATTTCTCACGGTGCCCTGTAAGTTGAAACCACATTTCGATTCACATTTAATGCAATGATGGATACAGCCACAACAGGGAACAAACATACAAGATAAACACGTGCAAACAGCACAGCCTTCTCCAGGGAGCTGAGGTAGAAGCTTAATCACTGATTCTGACCCATACTTGGAGAAGCAGAACTGAAGTCAAGTGTCACCCCAGCTAGGACCAAATTACCCATCACCAAAGAGTTAAACTGTTACCTAAGATACCTCAGCAGAAAACTATAGCACAGAAGAAAAAAATCTTCTTATGAAAGTTGAAAGTACAATTCTGTCCCATAATTTATCTAATACCATACAGAGTGCTGCACTCGCCTAGTGCACAGTAATTTCTAAACAGTTTTTTAACAGCCAAGCTACCAGAGTTAATTCTCCTGATGATCAAACTCTGGCTGTAATTCTGGGGTTGTTACTGTGTCAGGTCAGTCTACCCAAGGATCTGCCAGAATAGGGTCCTCACTGAAGCTGGAACTTCAGCTTGATTAAGAGACAGTTTGTGTATTAATTACTGCAGACCTTGTTTGTCAAAAGCAGCTAGAATCTTTGTATCATAAAACCATTAGAAACAGCAAAACAAGGGGGGAAGTAGACAATACAGGTGGTGTATATTAGCAAAATCAAACTGTAACTGTGTTTAGAACAATACATTCCACTTTCCACTTTCTCCTAAAGCAGAGAAAACATGAAGCAAGTTCATTTAAATTCCTAAAGGCACTTCTATCAGCTGACTAGTCTATTAATATATTCATTTTCACATCAGGTTTACAACAGGAGAGGAAATTACAACTTCCCATTTTTTTTAGGAATTCTCTTTATAAAGACAAAACAAAGCAAATCCACGACTACTTATCTCATCTGCAGTTTATATATGTAAATCTATGTTTAACAGAAAAGTATAACATGACATGATCTTTACTACCAACCTTTTACTACTTCAAAACATTGATATGGATTTGACAAAGCTGTTGCGAGGTAGTGTTGTGCTCTGACAGACAACTTCTGTGATGAAGCAAAAATGAACAACAAAGGTAGAGAAAGTCAAGTGTCCCAGGTTAGACTCCTGGCTAAAATCTCAGTGTTAACAGTGAGGGAGAGATTTGATTTGTGCAAAAGTACCATTGTGATCAGATAAGGCTGTGGAAATACTTGCATGTAAGAGAAAAAAAAAACCCAACAAAAACACCACAAGATAAAATATGGTTTCATTTCCCTGCCTTAGGCCTTTAATCACTTTGAAAGTAACAGCAGTCCCAGACAGTGTATGAATATGGAAAGGTGGGAATAACTGTTGTCATCACTGAATTCAGATCCCTGCCATCATCCTTTTTGGCTGGTTCAAGAGACTGGCCTGGAAAAATAAGGAAAAAGACGACTCCCACCTACACAGACTTCTCTTTCAGGATGGTATGCCAGGGTTACCCTGTATTACCAGTTTAAACCAGTGTCTCCAGTTAAGTGATCAAACACCTGCATAGACCTGAAAGGTTTGGGGTGCAGGTCCAGCCAGACCTCTCACATACCAGCTGTTCCCAGTATTCCTCCCCTGGTCTCAGACCCCTTCAGCCACTCCATCAGGTCACAGTCAGCCAAGACTGACACTATCCCACACTGCACCCTGACTAATGGCTAAAAACTTACGGAAAAAGTCAATGTAGCTCTCCCTTCTTCCTTTCCCTTTTAGAGAGCAATTGCAAGGCTGCAAGGAGGGAAGTTTCAGTTAGCTAACACAGGAGACTGAGGTGTTTTTAAATTAGTTTCCCAACTGATGAAGCAGCTAAATTAATTCCGCTGGTGACACATGATCACTAGTTCACAACCCAAGAGAAAAGTGGGAAGTGCACAGACAAGGAGAGGCTCTTGCAGAGGTAGTTGGCCACCAGTTGTCTTACCTGTCATGTCAATCTACACCTTCAGATCAAGTACCAAGCACATCTCGTGTTAACTGTGTTTACTTTTAGGAAGCTACAAGCACAAAATATGCTCAGCAGCTCCTCTGAGTAAAAAAGAAAAACTTAATGGCAACTACAGCACCAGGGCTGGAGGGGTGCACTTGACCACTGCCTCCATGTGAGAGTCTAAGCAGCAATGTTTTCCGCACAGGTGCCAGAATTTCTGTTCTTCAGAAAGCAGCCTGCATTTTAGCATAGCTAGGTGATTATTAGGTTTATGAGTACTAATGTATATTTTCCCATTTTGCACAAGTACTTACAACGCTCAGTAACATGCACAAAAATCCTTTGCTGAGCTTCAGGTCTCAGCCCAGCATCTGCTCTAACACCCACCCCACAGCCCTTCAGATGGTCCTCACGCTTTCCACTTCTGTTGGCACAATTCCTGCTCTCCTCTCAGCTGTCTCAGGTTAGGATACAAGAGTCTTACTTGTAAAGCTAGAGCAAGAGGAATAGTTATGAAGTAAGTAGGTTTTTTAAGATGAAAAAATACATTACTTGTACTGAAACAACTAAGTTAATAGGTAACCTCAGCAACTGTGGACCAAGAAGCAGGGAGGAACTCTACCAACAACTGTCATATATGCTACAAAACATTCTGAAGCAGCTGACCATAAGAATAAAACAATGATTATTAAAAGATATACTGTGAACAGGACACCTCATTAACTTGACACACACTGCAAAAAGTTTTTACTAAGTATGTTTCATGTTTCTATTCCAAGAGTAAAGATAATACCTCTGGAGACTCCAAGTCAAAAATGGTTATAGTAGGAGAAACTGCTTACAATCAGAAGAAAACCACAGCTTTTCATTTCTGTAGGTACTGCCTACCTCTTTACAAATAAAAATAACAAACTTGTCTCAACATCATTCCCTGCAATAAACAAAAACCCCCAAAAACAGAATAATCAAGGATTATTGACTACAAGGGTTTGAAAAATTATGAACAGGTTGTTAGACACCTAGATAGTTCACTTCTGCCAGCATTAAACTTTTGTAGGGCTTCAGAAACTGGTTTGTCACACTGAATTTTTATAGAAGCGTTTTTGCAGTACCAGTAGGTATCAGAGTTTTCAAACCACCACCAGAAAGGACTGCAGCCTGGGGACCATGAGGTGGGGAGGTAAAGTGAGGCAAAGGAGGTATCAAGTCAGCTATAACCATCTCCACTTCTGAAGCCATGGACTCCAGTAGTAATTTAATTCAATACCAGTTGAGGAAATTCTAGTTTCATTAATTATTTCCAAAGAATGTATAAAATCCTCAGTGAGAGAGATGCTACCAAGTGGGAACTGAAGCAGCACAGGAGTAGAAAGGAATTGTTACAAAGCACGGTAACAGAGAACACAAGAGGGTTTGTACACAAGGACATACATCTCTTCAACTCCAGATTTTGACAGACCAAAAACCAAAAGGTCAACAGATTTTGTGACAAAGTGATAAGCAGATAAACAGAACTATTGTTAGCAAGGAGGAGCAAACTTTTGAAAAGTATTTGATTTAGCATCTCATTAATATTTTCATTGAAATGGAAACACTCCACATGATGTCAAACACTGACCTGTCTAGCCAAATATGGCCCCTCCTGAAATATTAGTTTTGTTTCAGATTTTTAATGGTATAAGAACTATTGTTCTTCAGAAAAATAACCCAACAGTTCTTCCAGATCTGCACACTGTGATTATTCCCTATGGTTAAGTAATCATTGACCACCATTTACCACCAAAACAAGCTTCTATAGAGGCCTGGGTACCTAGGGTGATTCACCTCAGAAAGGGGAAAGAAGTGACAGCTCTGTTAGCTTGTTTGGGGAGAGGAAGAAGACAAGAACAGAAAATTCAGGAAAAACAAAGAAGAGGCACCCAAATCAGCCTTTCCTAGGGAGTCTTGCCTTTCCAATAATTTGCATCTTTTCTCTCCTGCAGTTTTCCCCTGGAAAACAGCATCCTCTTGCCTGACATATACACAGAAGAAGGTCTAATCTTCAAAATTTTCTGAATCCACCTAATTTTCCTGACTTACTTGTAAAGTTTTTTTTTAATCTGCACAAACAGCAGGAGCTGCCACTAAAAGCTGCTGTTGTTGCTACGCAGGAAACTGCTGCCCCAAAGTACACTGCTTTCTGTGCAAAAGAAAGGCAGGAATATTTGTATTTATGACTTTTGTGCCTTTGAGAGAATGCCCAAAAACCCAGTAAGTTTTATATACTTTTCACAATGCTCCCTGCAACAAGGAAAATGGGTGGCATCCTGCTGCAGAACTAAGTTCTGAGTTGTATTCAGATTTCTGTCTAAGAATCAAAACATCGCTGCCTGAGAACAAACACGGCTGTGTTAGTTTCCTAATAAACTCGGCAATTTTAGAATTTCTGCTCATGTGTGTCTACTTCTGACTCTTGCCCATCACCCCAATACACTATAGGTTTTTGAACCTATAGAAGAAGAATCATAAAAGCTGAGAATTTCTGGCAACACAGTAGGACAGAAAACCAGCTTGATGGTTCACAAAAATGGACTTTCCCCAACTACTAGGATTTCCAGTACTTGTTAAAACATGTCTCAGAACTGTCCTTGGTGGCAAGAGATCGGGTTCAGCGACTTCCCCACCCCCATATTCACAACTGGATAGGAAAGGATGGCAGAAGCATCCCTCCAGAGCTAGTCCCTGGCACTCCCCCATGCCCCTTATGTTCACACTTGCTGTCCTACTGTGTGCCTGTGCAGCCCCATAACTTCCTACAAATACAAAGGCTTACTAAACTTTTAGTACCAAGTAACTCATGATATTAACATTAGAATGGCACATCTGAAATTCAGTGGGTTAACTGAATTAAAGCCACTCTGACTTTCTTCCCTTAGACACTCCATGTATTCCCTACATAAACTGAAGGTGACCTAGTTGAAACAGCTTTAAGAGGATATAAAAAACTAATTTTTTTTTTGGTCAAACTTCATTTGAGAACAGGCTAATTCACCCAAACAGCAAGAAAAAAAAGTAACTAAATAAATCTGTTAGAATTTATATTAAAATATCAATGGTGTGGTGAGGCACTGGAACAGGTTGCTGGAGAAGCTGTGGATGCCCCAGCCCCCAGACTGGATGCGACCCTAGACAACCTGATCCAGGAGGTGGCATCCCTGCCCATGGCAGGGAGACTAGAACTAGATTATGATTATTTTTAAAGTCTCTTTCAACCCAAACCATTCTATGATTCTGTAAAAATATAACCTTTCAAAACTGTGTCACTCAGGTAAAAATGACAAATATGAAAAAGCTAAATGATGTTTATAGTTAAATCCCCAAGTCATCGGCTGTCAAGCAATGGTAAGCCATTATCAAGGGAAAATTTAAGAGTATTTTATTAAATAAGTTATATTTAATGAAATATCCTTTATTAAAGGTGAAAGTAATAATTAGCTGTATTCTTATGCATAGGGTAACCTAATCATAAAGACATTTTTAACAATGAGGTCTTTGGAGTCTACTTTCAACCTCTACTGAAATACCTGTCTAGTAAAATATTTTAATGTAAGTATGGTAAGAATTATAGAAGACTGAAGAAAAGACTCACATATAGTTCAAGTGGAATAGAAAAGTGCCTGAGTCTTTCAACTGATCAGTGATTCCCCAAAATGATCACTTATATCTCATGTTTACATATGCAGAATAATTATTCAAGTTTTGCACAACGAATGACTCAATACATACGAGAAAGTCTGACAAAACGACATAAATCAAGAAAGCTATAAACAATATTGAAATTTGGAAAAAAAAATGAAGCCACATACCAGTGCTAATGTCCATACGCTTGCACATCTTGTGTCTCTAAAGTACAAATGGTTATGCCTCAAAGTGCAACTTACAGTTCAACTTGATTTCTCATTTGCAAAACTGTAATCAGTAAGAAAGAATAGGCTAGCAAGCCTACACAGAAAGAATGATAAAACAGATTATGAAAGCATTTTTAATGTGCCCCTTCAGCAATTTCTGCATACCAATCCTCTAAAGAAAATTATTAATTTCTCATTATAGAATATAAATGTCTTGCAAGTAAGAATGTCTTTTTCCTAGCACCAGCTTAATTTACCTCAAAGCACAGCTCCCAGTGATTTTGAGTGCCAAAGGTGAGTTCACAAACTGAGTCACTGCAGTAAGTGGTCACCTGTGAGAAGTCCCCAGGGACTTCGCTGGGATCACCCTGGAGGGCTCTAATAGTACCAGGAAGGGAAAAACCGACAACGCAGTTCTTCTGCCTTCACTATTACATTATTCTCTCTCATCTCATGGCTCCTAGACTCATGAAAGTTGTAGTAATCCTCTACTCCTCAAAAACATTTCTGTGGGAGAGTATCAGCTTCTACACACTTTTGTCAGCAAGGTGGAAATTGATCCATCACACACAGAGGGGAAAAAAGGTAACTCTCAATGAAAGGGAATAACTACTAGCAGCAGCAGGCAGTTGCCTTATGCTGATCAGCTGCTAGGGAGATATGTGCCAGGAGAGATCACATCCCAGGCAGAGCAAATAAAAGGAGCAAAGCCCGGCAGCCTCAGCTGCAACCAGCAAGCACCCAGCCTCCCCTCTGCCCTGCTGCCTCTGCTCCTCACATCTCTTCTGGTCCCTCTGCACCAGGATTCCCCACACATCACACTGGCCTTATTCGTCACCAAGCTGGATGGTCAGCCCTCAATCTCTGCATCAGAAGCCGTACTGGATGTCCACTGGAAAGCAGGCTGCCTTCAGGGACCATGCCATGGCACAGCATCCAGAAACACGGTGCCCTGTCCCATGCAATTTAATCCACCACAGCATATTACAGGGGTCTAAAATTGCCAGCATGGACGAAGTCCCACACGACTGGAACATGTCAATGCTGTAAGAATTAGTGAGTTAAGCCACCTAATGAAAAAACCTGAAGAAAATACATGATGAAAAACTGCAGTTAAATATTTCATTTCCTGTGTACAGCATTTGTAAACATGAAAACATTCTGCAATACTGAGCTCCTCACTCAGTCACTGAAACACTAAAGACTTCTAGTGAAATAATCTAAATGTGATTTGTTGGGGTGGGGTTTTTTTGTGGTTTCTTTGTTGTTTTTGTTTTTTTTTTTAAACCACAGGAACAACCAAGTAAGTGGGTTTCTCCAAAGTGTACTCTCTGAGTTCTTCAAACTAACCATACACTAGAATTTCCCCCAAAGATTCAAGCAGGATGGAACATTTCCATTTGGAAGAAACCAGGAAAATCTAGAAGCCTGGGTTAGGATTCTTCTATTCTAACAGCAGGCAATAAATTGCACCTGTGATACAAAAAAAAAAAAAAATTGGGAAATTAGAAAATACACTTGCTAACTCACAATGGACTTCACATGATTTTCCTCCTTAGCTATGACAGCAGACAAATATCTTAGGATGAAAGATGTTGGATTCACATCCTACTTGAGACTAGACAAACTGCATACATGCAGTACTGACTACCCCACAACAGAAGTACTTTTAAGAGACCCTTGGAAAGCAAGACCCATTAAACTGTAAATTTGTATACAATACAGCCAAGAAAACCTGGCCAACCTGCAGAAACCACTTAAGATCTAAGCAGAAAAGTGGAACAAAAAGCAAGAAAAAAAAGTCCACATGATTGGAGTAGGACTTTCCATTAGTCCCTGCTAAAGATGGGAGCATTGTAATTCTGCCTGTATTCCAGGAACTTTATAATTACTGAGCTGTGCAAATTCAGAGAGCAGAGAGGACCTAATAGCAGGAGTCCAAACATAGAAATCCAAAAGGGAATATGAAAGGAAGTTATGCAAAATGTGTATTTTTCCATTTTCATTATATGATCTGTAATTTAACTTCAGTATGAGAGTTTAATTATCATCATTGGTATCGTTACCATAATCAGTGTAATTCAATACAGTATCTACAGGTTCAAGGAAATTTCAACAATCAGGTACCACTTCCCCAAATTTACAGTTTTTACGGGAAAAAAAAAAAAGTTTAGAATTTTACAAGTTCGCAACTAGTTTCACATGAAACAATACCAAAAAGCACCATGTTTTCCCCAAAGAGTTGAGGCAAAACTGGTTTTTAAAGTAGTTTGAACTGGAGCTGCAAGTAGGCATGATTCCAAGGATTTCTTACTGTGGTCACCACAGGACAAGTATGACTGATCAGCTCTCCTAATTCTGTATTTTTCCAGTTCAAAAAACCCCCAAAATCTATGAGCAATTTCTTGTTTGCTTGGGTTCACATCATGTAGTATCAGAACATTAATTTATCTGTTGTACAACCCAAGACATGATATATGCAGAAAATTTCTCTAAAGCCTAAACCCCCAAAGACCAATTTCTAAAATGTGAATAAGTGGTGAAAGCAACAGTATGCTAATGCAACACTTAATTTCATTATGCCATGTGATGTGTTCTGCCTTTTGGGTAGTGAGAGCTTCCTGTTATCAAAAAAGCCCCCTTTTTTTTTCTGGTCTCATTAGTGCAGCCTTACCTGCCCAGTTGTATTAGTCACTTCCTGCACAAGCATTTGAACACCTACATGGCATAAAAACACCTCTTATTCCATCCAACACAGTACACAGGTTTAACTGAAACATTAAAGCTGCAAAAAGTAAACCTGTCTCCCGTGACATCATACACAGGAACTCTACTGCTTCAGAAAGTTTAGATCTTTTTTGCAATGCCCACCCAACGCAAACCAAATTCTGCTCAAAGAGTAAGAGAGGAGGAGGAAAAAAAGAAGGAAAAGCAGATAAATGAAGTCAATCACATGGTTATTTCATTCTCTTTTCCTTACTTATAGACCTTGACAGGTAAGAAAAGAGAGAATAAAATCTCTTCTTCTTCAAGGAGATGGGAGGGTGTCTTCCAAAACCTTTTGTAAAAACCAGTTCAACAGTCAGATAACTACTACATGCTTTTGTACTTCCAAATTTCACAACCGTTCCACTTTGCAACCAAAACTATCCCTATAATAGAAGCACATGGCTACTGAGCTCTGTCTTCAAAACCAATGTGCTGGAATCACAGATGAGTAATCTGGCTAGCCCGGAACTTCTGCAAGCCATGTCCCAGGACCATTCACTGCTTTGAACATAGGTCAGACCCCTCTCTAGCAGTGTACAGAGTAGCAAGGAGCAGAGAAGCCAGCTGTAAATGAGGTGTCATGAAGGTTCTGCCCTGGTTTAAGTGTCTTAGCTGAACACAGCAGAGTGATACCAGCAGTGCAAAGCATGGACAGCTCTCAGGGAAATCTACCACTTGCTCTAAAGCAGTTCATCAGACTAAAGGAGGTGACATCTAATTACAAAAATCCTCCTGCAAGGAAGTCTCTCTCCTGGTCAATTAAACATTGCCACAAAGAAAAACAAGACAAACGCTTCAAGACTACAGAAATAAGCAAAGTCCACAATTGAGTAATTTTCACTTGAATGCCACTGATGAACAATCTATCATGTGACCAAGTTTGTCTTCAATTCTATAAACATTTTCTGAGTGCCACTACAAACACTGTAGGCAAAAGGATCACCATGAAAAGGAAACTGCATTTTAAAAAGCTCCTGACAGTGGAAAGGAAACTTAACCAGGAAAGGGAAGAAGAAAGAGAGCACAAGTTGGAAGCTGGTAAGAACAGAGGTCACTCTCCAGGATCTTTACAGCACTCACTAGATAAGCATACACCTTTTGAAGAAGCTCAACTTCCTGCCATAAATAAAGGTTTTATAACACATTCTAAATCTGTATCAGCCAGCCATTTACTTCATTTCATCCATCTTATTACTTGGACAGTAGCATTGCATTTTTCAGGTGTTTCAAGAGACCATTACACAAGATACACTATTATCTGATATATTCCTATTATCTGATATATTCCAGATACAGTTCCCATCAGTTTTTCCACCATGGCTTACATATATGAAGAAATCCATTAAAACCATACAGCTTTTAGAAATATTTTCAATGTTTCAATGCCTATTGGTGTCAGCATATATCAATCTCCATGTTTGTGCAAGGTTTGTTCAAACCCAGAAGTAAGCTTGTTGTAATCCAACGTGTGCCTCATATTGACTTCAGAGCCAAAATTTAAATCTATCAGTGCTTCCATTAAATTTGCCTTTCCAGACAGACTTCACTAGTGAACTCAGAGACACAAAGTGATATAACCCTGCAGGAAACCAGTTTAGTCTGGTATAAACCTAACTTAAGAAGAACTGAATAACAAAAAAAAAAAAAAAAAATCTTTCATGCTGCAGTTTTCAAAGGTGCAAACACATACAGAACATTAAAAACATAAGGCATGTGTGCATGGCTACCGAGCCTCTACCTCTATGCAAGATTTAGCGATTTTCCCTGTGGGTCTAGTTTCTACATAAAGCAGCTATAAAGAGCACAACAGCTGCAACAGGTTCATCTAGACAGTTTGCAGAGGTATTTCATGACTAGTACAGAAACTCAGTGTTTATCGCATCTCAGCAGCAAAGCCCTCCCTCCCTATGTACACCAGGCCAGGCACAGAGACAGGATGGATTTCGCTATAATATCCAATAAACCACCTTGCAACCACCCTGAGCTTCCAAAGGACTATCTGGCAGACAACGTAAGTACTTTAATAATGCTAAAATCCTTCCACAGAGCTTTTCAGATACTGGTATTAAAAACCGGAAGGAAACAAAAAGAGCAAACAACAACTTAGAATGAGATAACAGGAGATAAATCCAAAACGATGATGCTGCAGCCTGTCAACTGAAACACACAGCTAAACTACACACTAACAGAAAGACAAGGATATTCAACAACCAGCTACTTCCTTCCAGTAATTTACAGCAAATTTGCCCAGGTGGTAACAGTTAGTTTCACAAAAAAAATCTTTTTCAAAACAGACCCCACGCCCAAACCACATGATTTCAGAGATTGTTTTTCAATGTTACATAGCTCTTCCACCTTAACCATCTGTTCTGTTCATTGTTTTAACGTAGAAGTAATTAGTGGAAATTAAAACAATCACTGGTCTTTGCTAAATGTTCTCTCCCCTAAGTTTCTTTATACAACAGCCTGCATGAATTCCCTTGGAGAGTTATTTCATAAAGGCATCCTCTATAGCCTAGGTCAACTCGGGTAACAGCAATGCAGTCTCTCCTCTGCCAGCAGAGGGAAGGAATCACTTGGAAACTGCTCTGATTCAGCCAGATCAGTCTAACCAGAAACTGTCTCAAAAACTCAGTTTCAAAATTTACTTGAGAGCTATTTCTCTTAAAACCAAAGTGAGACGCTTGACTTTACCTTCCATACAGACAAAACAATGCCAGATACAGAGCACTGTTTGAAATGTGCTGCTTGCAGGTACACATTGGGCATTAAAAAGTATTTTACTGTTTTCAGCGGTCAAGAAAAAAGTAATGCCAGAGAATAAAACTCTTCTACCATTTCCACATTGGACACCAGCTTCTCAACAGAGTGCACTGAGAAGCATAAGCAGCCTTACCATCCAAATTGGGCCAAATTCAGCGCACAGTGGTGCCACACAAAGTCTTCTTTTGAGAGTACTGAAGGTGCTGGCTTTGAGAACTGCTCTGATACTGCACCTTTCTTACCAATTTCAGAGACTGGGAAGACTCTCCCAAATCCCTCCCTCCAATAGAGGCTCATACTGATTTCTAGCTTAACTTAATTCACTGCAAGTTTTAGAGTTTGTGTTGTGCCAAAAATTCTTTATAAGCACCTACCCAAATTACCCCCTCTTGCATTTAGACAGAACAGTCATTTCTTCTCCCAGTTCTCCTTATGCTCAAGTAAGCAGTTCTGCATCCGTGCAACAGCTCTTTTCTCCTTGCAGTCCTTCTTGGTTCCTGCCGTTTTGCTTAAACCTGATTTACTGGGTTTGCATGGCCTGGTTTGGCAGGGGAGGGCTAGCAGGGGGAGAGAGACTGGCCTCTGTGAGAAGCTGCCAGAAGCTTCCTCCATGCCCAGCAGAGCCAATCCCTGGTGGCTCCAAAGACGGATGTGCTGCTGGCCAAGGCTGGGCCCATCAGAAATGGTGGCAACACCTCCGGGATAACAGATTTAACAAGAGAAAAAAAAGTTGTTGCACACATGTAACTGTGGCCAGAGAAGAGCAGGCTGGGAGTATGTGAGAGGAACAGCCCTGCAGACCAAGGTCAGTGCAGAAGGAGGGGCAGGAGGTGCTCCAGGTACCGAAGTTGGGATTCCTCTGCAGCCTGTGGTGCAGACCATGGTGGGCCAGCTGTGCCCCTGCAGCACTTGGAGGATCACAGGGATGCAGAGATCCACCTGCAGCTCCTGGAAGAGACCCATCCCGGAGCAGGTGGATGCCTGAGAGGAGGCTGTGACCCTGAGGGAGACCTGTGGGGAGAGCGGCCCATGCTGCAGCAGCCTGCCCATGGAGGACTGCACCCTGTGGGAGTGTGACCCATGCTGCAGCAGTTTGAGGACTACTGCTCATGGGATGGGCTCACACTGGAGAATTTCATGGAGAACTGTCTCCTGTGGGAGGGATTCCACAGTGCAGCAGGGGAAGAACTTCTCTCCCTGAGCAGTAGAAGAAACTCATGATATGATGAACTGACCATAACCCCCCCTTCCCTGTCTCCTAGCACCCTGGGCTAGGAAGCGGAGCAGGGAAGAAGGGAGGGGTGGGGAGAAGGTGTTTTTAAGGGTTTATTTTACTTCTCATTATCCTGCTCTGATTTTGCTAGCAATAAATTCAATTAATATCTCTAACGTGATTCTGTTTTGGCCATGATGGTATTTGGTGAGTGATCTCTCTGTGTCCTTATCTCAACCCATGAACCCCTTGTTGTGTTTTTGGTCTCCTGTTGAGCTGCGGAGGGGAGAGAGAGAGAGGCTTTGGTGGGTGTCTGGCATCCGGCCAGCATTAACCAACTACATTAACCAACTACACCCGAGATTCCAAACAAAGCCTCACTCCTCTCCTCTCTGTACTAGAGCCTCAAATTGCATTCAGGTTTTTAGTGGTTTCATCATTATCAGCTGCTTGCATCATCTGCTATCACTCACCCAGATCTGCTGTCTCCTACTAACATTCCAACAGTCAGACAAGCTCATACTTGAAAAATAAAAATAATCAAAAACCTCTTCCTTTGCTCCTTCTTTTCACCATAAGGACAGACAAAATTCTTCTACATGGAAACTCGATACAGAAGCAAAACGATAAGCTAGTATCAGAAAACTTATGATCTGGTGCCAGTTCATTACTGAGGCAATGAGGGACCCTTTTCCCACTCTCCTTTCCCCAAACATCTCAAAGCTTCTCACCAAAAAAACATGCTTCTAGCCTGTGACAGCTGTAGTTACAGCCCAATGCACATGCTACAACTTTTCTTAAAATCTAGATTAATTTTAAAAAGAGGCTTAAAATTTTTATAGGTCAAAAGCAGTACATCTACGGAAAGATAAAAAATCAATCAGAGTGGAAAAGGAATATGCTGGAATAGTCATTATTTTGGTTGTCTTCTTCAATAGAAATTTTTCGTTTTTTACTTTTATACCAAGAGACTGTACGACCAAGCTCAAAAGAACCTTCACTATCAAAATCTAATTATGCATACCAGTTCTTCCATGACAGTGCTGTACCTTGCACTGTTGTACGTTTTTAAATGTCATATTCAGTAATGGTGTGCATTTTGTGTCCGGAAAAAAAAACCCCAATCAAAAAAAACCACCAAAAAACCTAACACCCCTATCCCCACTCACCAAAAAAACCCCAACAAAACACAACATAACCCACACAGTAAATTCCCAAAATTCTTCTATAATTTTAAGTTCTGCATCTTTTCACTTGTTATTCAAACAGATTAGGAACAACAAGAAACTTCCTTTAAGAGCTCTGTGGTGCAGAAAAAAATTTCTCCCAAGAAAATAACCATCATACTCGGCATTGCCTGGCTGCAGCAAACTAAAGCTGTAGAAACAAGCAACATCAAAAGAGAGGTTCCTTACCTGCAACAATATTCACATGAAAAACTCCACTTGCAAAACTATCTTAGGAATAATCTATGTTACAAAACACATGAGGATGCTTTAGAATTCAGCTAGTTGAAAGCTCGTATTTAATGATGCCACAGGCAGCGGAGATAGGACCAGTGGGTACCAGCCTGGGCTTGACTGGGCACCTCAGTGCTGTGTGCAGCTTGGAAGAATTCCTTGGACCCTGCCTGTCCAAGAGCTGTGGGTGCAGATGCACCTTCAGGCACTGGATAAACTGTAACTTCCGTCTGGATTGTGAAAGAGGAAATGATGCAGCAAAAGGACCAAACTGCAGTTTTGATTTCATTGAGCTCCAATGAAAACCCCCATCTGTCACCTTCGTAAATACGTCATTTTCAAATGTTTTGGTCTGACAGGCTGCCACAGTTGCCAAAATAAATGGCTCGGCTTAGCACTTTGTTCAGTACCACCTTGTGGTGAAATAAACACTTGCGTACTGTGCACAATTAGAAATTGGATAAGAATAAAAGAAGCAAAAAATGACTGTGAGAGGTTACTTTTTAAACCAATCTTTTTTTCTGACAATGGATCAAATGATGTCCAAATAGTAGGGAACAAGTAGCAGACTGACGTGAGCAGCACCGCTAGCTAAAACCACTGTATACCATCAGATTTAGACAAGTCTCCTTTTCCTGACATAAAGAGAAAATAGAATGAGATCCAGAACTCATTTTCGACCCTTAATTTACCAGAAGCGATGGCCTGGCCTTGCCTGACTACCTGTCATGGCTTGGGTGAGGTTCTCATGAAGCATTACACTCTGGGATAATTCAGGTAGGATTTGATGAGTTACTTTCACTGAAAGAACAACAAATCAAGCCTTGACATGAAATACCTACTTTGCTGAGACAAAAGCACTCATCGATGTCCATCAGTAACAGCTGCAACTCACTGCAAGGAAGATTTGTATCTTACTGACTGGGAAGATGATAGCAATTTAAAAAGTTAGAACTCCAAATAATGTCTTGAATGAATGGACATCTTCAGAAGTTTGAAAATTACTCTTTAAGTCTAACTGAGAAATACAACAGAAGGCTGAATTTACTTTCCATTACACAAATGAGTGAAAATTTCTGAGTCTGCTTGATTTCCACTGCCCTTATGTAAGGCAAATGCGGACCACCAAATACGTGCATACTTTGAAATATCCAGACTTTATTAGTGTATTTCACTTTGGCCGCTTTGAGGTCTAGGTGGACCTGTATATGTCAATACACATAAGTGTCTAACAGCAACAACACTTAGACTGAACTCCAGTGTTCCACAACTCATTTTCTGCCCTAACCTCCATATGGATTAGTTCACCACAATAAAACATATTATCACCATAATTCTGTCTGGAGCCCCAAATGCACATTTTGTACTTGGTATGCAACATTAGGCATCTAAATACTATGGGCCATGTCTGCTCTTTAGCAGATCCATCCATTCCAAAAAACTCTGAAGTTGCACATTCTTTCCCATTTTTAAGCTGCATGCTAATGCCATAAAGTTAACTAAACAGAGTTTCCAAGCTATCGCACAACTGAACTGCATATGCATGTGAAAAAGCACTGAGCAATTTATATGCTTGCTCCTGTGAGGCTTCTAAGCAGACAAATTATACCTGACATTACACAGGTACACTGGAATGGAAAGGCATAAGGTGTCCTCTCCCCAGTTAACATTCTCATAGTGAGCAACATTCAAACAGCTGAAAGGTTAAGAAGCCCTTCCTCACCCTTTCCCTGCCCCCATAGAGCAGCAGTAGTACTGACTATAGTGAAAGATTTCCTTTTGCTTCTGCAGGGAATTGGCACCCCTCACAGGCACTCTGTAATTGTGTCACAGAGGGGATGCTTCACCTACCTACGCCACCCACTCTGCTGCCAATGGGGTATAAGTCTTCCAGCAGCTCAGTAAAACACTAATCCATTATTTTCCTGGAAGTTCTATACTTTAAACTGTGTTTAGAATCCTTACTATTTTTCTTTTTTTTTTTAAGGCTAGATTTATTTCCTGCCTGCCTCCATCCAATAGGAAACCAGAAAAAGAGCTAGTCCCATCTCACTTTCTGGCCACAATTTAGCAGAATAACAGGCCAGTATTCACCTGCAGCTTTAAATAGAGGCCAAAGATCCATCCTACATGGAAGCCACCAGTCTTCATAATTCCCTTTTGTTTTATGAAAGCTTACCCTGAGCAAGTCCACCTTCTGCAGCAAACCAGTTCCTACACGATCATCGTGCCCTTCCCATCCCAGCAATCTTCTTCTCCCTTTTCTTCCTTCCTTGTATTGTGTGAGCAACCCCCACAGAGCCACGTCACAGCTGAAACAGTTTGGATAGGACTTCCCTTTCCTACAAGCTAAAGGAACAGAGTCATTCAGATCACCATCCTACACGCCCCAAGAGGATACACCACCATTCCTACGAGATCAGAAAGCCAAACCAAGTAAACTAGAGAGCTACCTGCCTTTGCTGCCATTCATATCATGTTAGTGATAGAAAACAATACACAGTGGCATCAGGATGACTAAGCTTGAGAAAATGAAACTTTGCCCCTTTTGTTTTCCAGTACAAAATCTTATATAGTTTGTGCCGTACTTAATAAAAACATCGTCAGGGAAAATGAGTGCTCTACAGTCTACTAGCAAGCTTGCAAGGAAATGGAAGTGTGATAGACTTAGAAATTTCTTTACCTTTTCATGGAATTCTAATCCAGAAAGTGCACAGCCTTTCTCACAATTAAGTAAGTAAACAAGAGCAACAGCACATCCCAATAAGGCTGTCAGTAAAACTATACATCAATCTCAAACTGAAGGAGTGCGGTAGCATCTAAGGTAAATGTGGACTTAAGTGTAGAATCTAAGCCTTTTCAAGTCTAATTCCAAATCTGGCCTAAACTACTGTTAAACTTCTGACCTTCAGCACTGAAATGCACAAAATTTTATTCTCTCTTGGTAAAGTCTTGAATTTGTTTTTCATCCTAATTTTTAAATTCCAAGTAAAATTCATTTCTTTGCCCTACCAAAATTTTTTCAAGTACTTAAAAATGGATTCAAAAATTAAATAGGCTCTTCAGCACTAGCCAAATTTGCCACTTTTTCTAGTATAGAAAAAGTACTAAGTATTTGGCTAATAAAATCCTATATACAAGGACTTTTTTAGTTTTAAAATATAATTCACCAAGAAAGTACTTTGAAAAGAAGAGCAAGAGAAACATAAGCACAAGCAAATAAAGAATACAGAAAGACAGATAAAACAGGGTGGGTAAGTAATGGCCTTCCTTCAGGGGGAAGCCTCCAGTCTAAATTCTTTAAAGAAATTACATCCTTTACAACTCTTAATCATTTTGACAATGTACTGACGTCCTGGCCATTTAAAATACATAATTTCCTCAAGCCTGGCTGGTTTAGACAGCAGGAAGCAAGATATTTGTACAAGAAGAAAAAAGGAATGAAGGGCCAAGAGGCCCAGAGCAGTTGGAAGAAGAGTTGTTCTGGGTGGAGAAGCAGGAATGGGGCAGAGGTGAGCTGAAGGCCTTCCCAACCCTCATTTAACTCCTTCATTTCTTTATGTCTGGGCAATTAAACCTCAACAATTCAGTTTTCAACTCATTTCATTTTACATTCCCTGGACTGACTCCATACCTGTGCCTGGCAGCTCCTGTGAACAGCTGGTGGGAGCAGCGGGAGGGAAGGCATGCAGCAGATGATCTCCTGATGGCTCAGCCTGTCTGTGGGCCCCAATGCCAACACCACCCACAGACCAGCGAGGTGCAACACGTTGGCTGTGAGAGACAGCTGACAAGGACGGCTTCTGCTTCACAGAAATTACACATTTTCAAATTAGGTTTCAACCCCAGCTAAAACAAAACTGGTTCTCCATCTCCCACTGCAATTTGCTGTTCACAGGAAGACTGTACACTTCAAAATCAACTTTACTATAAACACCAGCAAACTCGTGGTATCATCGTAGCACCCACCATTTACCCTCACCCCTCACTCTCAACATTAACAATTTCATGACACCATTTATCCTCCCCTCAGGAACTCAGGTCTTTCTTCATTAGCAAAGCCCTTTCTGCAACTGTTCAAAGGTGACACTATCTTTTCTATTCTCAGTATCTTGGATCCCAGAGTTTTATTGAAAATGTTCTTAGCTGTAAGAACAGCCACTCTCTTACCCTTCACTTCATAACAGCATGGCTAAGAAAGGACAGCCACAATTCCAGCTCTACATCTGGCAAAGACCTATCCAAACAAGAGGAAGTCATAGCTAGCCATGTAGAGTAAGCTCAAAGCTACTTCTGCACAGGGAACAAACATACCACATGCAGTGCTCATACGCTGACAGAGCACCTAGGCCTACACACACTAGGATAACTAGGCAGTATTATCATTCAAGAACATTGCTCAAAACTAGTTTTCTTTAAAAATTAATTTCAAAGCATTTTCATCAATCCTGGATTTTGTAAACTGTTCCAAACTTAGGTTTTGGCACAAACTGGATTCACCAAGAAGCATTCCAGATGGACTAAAAGTCTTGCCTTGAAAGACTAACTCTTACAAACTTAGAGTTACTTGGTATCATCTCGAACTGCGACATCTGGCTAGCAACAGCATACTGGCACTGCATACAACACATCAGGAGAACACGACAGACTTTTAGAAGCTGTTTGCTGAAAACGACGGAGAAGTTTAGATGCTCCTGCAGCTTATAGGCTGCTCATATCTGATGGACTGAGTCTACTTGCCTTCTCCTCCTGAAGAACACAGCCAGCTTACAGTGTCTGAGGCTGCTGATTTGGTTTAGAAAGCCTGTAAGTCAGCAGGTTCTTTTCTTCTCCTGCACCTCTCTTTCTCCTTTGGAATCTTCTGTGTTCTTGCAATGTCAGCTGGATGGGTGGTCGTTCACCCTGCCACCACCTCTTGGTAGGCAGTTTGCAGTCATCCCAGCAGCTCCGTAGCTGGTGTTAGAGCATGGTTTCAGATTAACTACTCCTGCAAACACAGAGCTGCTTCTGCACTGAATGACAGTGGCCTTTCTGAGCTCTGGTTTGACTCAGGACACAAGCAGCTCAGATGATTCAGCACTTGGTGCCTACATTTCTGCTGGCTGGTTTTCATCAGCAGACTACAGCTTTGAAGATGTATCATTTATATGATACTATCAGGCACCTGATGAGACACAGGTGTCAAGGCCCTCCAGCTCCAAGCCAGTACTAGTTTTATGTGATACAGATTGCTCCTAAATTTTCCTCTTTGCTATGCAGCTTTATAATCACATTCCCCACAAAAATCCCAACTGTAACAGTCAGCAGGGTTTTTTTTTCTCCAGCTCTTTCAGAAAGAAATCATGCACAGAAAATAAAGAGGTCAAAAAAATGACTTCAGGTCACAGAGAGAGAAAGACTGGTAAGAGGTCCTGAGCAGAGGGAGTATGATCTCGATATTTCATGCTCAGGAGAGCAAGATTCTTGTCCCACCAAAGCTAACCATGCACAAAATGTCAGATGCAGTCCCTCCCCACCCCCAACAATCCCTTCTGATTTACTCAAGGCTACTAATCTCATTAGTATTCCTATAAGTAAAGCACCATAAAATCTGATGAATATAGTATGCTGTTTAAATGAACTCACCTGAAGTCTTTTAATATAAGAATGACTACTCCAACAGAGTTACAAGACTTACAAAATAAACCATCACTAATGAGCACAGTATCAAAACTGGATTATCAAGTTTCTCAATTTGCATGTAGAAAAAGCAGGCACCGAGGTTTCTATAAAACTTTTGCAGCTATTTTATAGGAAAAGTGAAATGCTCCCTCTGACTTAAATATACAAGCAGCCCAGGGAGGTTAGGAAGTGAATCACTCTTTTAGAAAACCTCTGTATGCATAGTTTCTGGATTAACCTGGGTTTGGTGCCATGTTTAATGGAAAGAAAGATGGGAAATGAAGGAGGTGAAGGAGATACGGATGTAATATTACACCTGTGAGATTAAGTGTCCTGCTTCTTCCTTCTCTGTCCCAAGTTTGTATGCTGGATGAAAGAGTGCAGACATCACAGCTCCCAGATGAATGGGAAATGGTTCTTCCACACTTTTGACCCCAACCTCACTCCACACATACCTGGGAGTCCACAGAGGGAGAACACTGGCCTTTCAGACAATCACACTCTTCAACCTCATCCATTAAGCATAACAAGCAACAGCTCTGGGCTGCATCGACTCCTGGAGACAGGGTTTGCTGGTACCTGACTCAGGCTCTGTGGGATCCACACCAGATCCTGAGCTGTGAAAGCCACCACCCCACATCCTGAGCTACAAAAGCCACAACCTCTTCCCTGATAACCCATCACCCATACCTATCAATTACCATATCATCAATTTCTTTGAGTCCAAACAAATAGTCACAGAATTTTTTTGTGAATGGTAGATCAACTAGATCAATTTTTTTTGTGAATGGTCGTAGTGAGACCCTGAAGAGCCCCAAGGGCTCTGTGACTATCAGGATGTGAGATAGAATAGCTAAATTGAGGCAGAGGTAAAGTTACGCAATTTCCCAAAGTCAGGCTCCAGATCAGCCTGGGCATTCCAGGCTCGCCTGCTAAGCTTCTGCTCCAGCCACTAAATCTTTGAAAGGGATTATGCAGCAAGGTGCCAGTGATAAGAAAGACTCGACTTGACCTCCAAGGACCTTCAGATGTTACCCTCATTTTCCAGCATGCTGGTAACACGAGAAGCAAACTCTGCGGTTGGAGTATTTTCATCTGGCATTCCTTTTAAGAATGCCTAAAACTTCAGTTGATTTTCTGATCTATAAAGGGCTCCAAGGCAGAAATTCTGATGCTCTTATATATTTGCATAGGAGAAAGCAGAGTGCATTAACAGAGCTTTTCCTTTGCTACTCCATTAAACATCATTTCAGGAATCACAATGAAGCCCTCATGAAGAATACAGCATTCTTCAGAGAGAGAACACACACAGACATCAAAGGCAACACGAATTATTTTAAGTGCTATATTTCTGCCAATATATTCCACATTTTCAGCATGAGAAACCACCCCTCCAGAGATGTGGAGTCAGCCAGGGCACAGATTACTACTTCTCTGACAAGGAAACCAGATCTAAACTATGTACAATGCTGCTTGGGGTTTTGTTTTTTAGCTGTTTTTTGTTTGTTTTCAATTTCAGGTGCATTCTTAAATCTGGTTGATCATATCTGAAAATAAGATCTTTTAAAATTTTCAAACAAAACCAGCTTTTCAGCATTTACCTCTTTTGATCTTCTCATAAATTTTAATTTGCTGCAAAAAGTGCAAAGTCTTAAAGATGAAAGGTAACGATTTCTAACCTACACTGGGCTTTTCACTCATCCTTCCCAGAAATTCTTCTAATATAACTGACATGGCGAAGCCCTTCTCTCTCCCCAAGATGACTCACAGAGTCCTTCCACAGCACAAAGGAAAGACAGATCACTTCTTGTTCTGCCTGAAGAAATATCACTTTCTCGTCCTTTTCAAAAAGGAAGATAGGAGAAGAACACATTGGACTGTTATTTGTTATATTCTGTTTCATTTTTCCCTAACAAATTTATCAAGCAACTAAAATTCTGCCTGGTCATAAAAGCATCTGTAACAACATGTCCACAGAAGTGCTCTGTGAATCTCAGTCCTCAAGATTAGTATTGCTGCCCCACCTTTAATGTACAGGAGTAAGGTGCCATATGGCCATGTGCCATATGGGTACCTCTCAACAGCTGCAGGGATCAGCTTTGTGGGTGTATAGCAAAAGTAGTGGCTTCCTTGAAGGGGGCATCCCTGCATACACATCCAACACCTGGACAATGCTAAACCCACTTCATTGCGCATATACCTGGTTCCTAGGCCAGCCAGCTATTTCAGCCACCTAGCTACTGCTTCATTCTCCAAGAGCCAGCCTAAACCAGGCAGAAGAGCTCTTCAGTACGGCTGTAAATACTAGATCATGTAACTTCAATTACATCACTGTAAACTACAGTCATCTGCAGAAGATAGGGAAGACCACTCTGACATCACAACACTTGGCAATTTCCAGCTTCAATGAAAGTCAATATTCTGACACGTGACCTCAGTGGCAGATATCAAAGTGGCACAAATGTGCACTGACAATATAATTTAAAAACTTAGTGAGAATTTCCAGTCCACCACTTATCTACAAATCAAATCATTCTGGTCTCTGTGCATAAAGTCTCAAGAAAGCTTATTAAGTGTTCCTGAGTTTCAGTGTTACAGGAAACACACAAAACATAACTCTGACCGGCCAATCCATCAGTTCCCAAGTTAAGCTCTGCGCTGTTACCTAAACATATCCAAACGGGATCATAAAAATGCTAGTGAGTTTACTGTTAGCCAGAACAAATGCTACCAGCACATGCTATATAGGCTAGCAGGGCTCAGAGGGAGCAAGTACTTGACTTCGGGTAGCACGTGCAATTTCCAAGCAGTGAAATGTACCCTGGTCAGGAGAGGCCTGTCAACTACTTATACAGTGCAGAAGTAGCTGTAACCATCCATCCCTTCCCTACACGCACAGCCCAGCAGGAGCACAAACTACCCCAGCACAGCACCAAGCCCCAACAGGTGTAAAAATACATTCCACCACTAAACTAGCACATCTCCACCAAGCACATCCTAAAAATTTCAGCTGAGTAAAGCATAAAGGTTGTAAGCAAAGGATTTAGTTCGTTTTGTTTTTCCCACGTACACAATACTTCTCCCACTGTTCTTCGTGTTTAAGGTATAACTATACTAGCAGCAGAAATACACAAGTATTCTGTGGTGCTAAACTAGCTACTCAAAACATTAGCAAAGACAGAGCTTAGTTACCTAGCTGCTGATTTTGGTTTGAAACAGCAGTTCTGACTGACAAAACAGTGATGAACATGTAAGTACCCTACATGCCAGCTATCTGCCCAGTATGAGCAGCTGTCTGCCCAGAATGGAAAAGTTGTGTTTTCAAATTTCTTTCTCCAAATAAGTTATCGTTTACTGTTGTTAACCGCAATTGTTCACCACTAGTCACACACACACTATTTTAACCTTGCATAATTGGCATAACACCAAACGCGATGTGTCCTGCGAGGACCAAGCCGAGCGGCTTCGCCAAGGGCCCGAACATCCGCAAGCCCGACCAGCAGCGGGCAAAACCCCCGGCTCCAGGAGCCGCTTCGGAGGCGGCTGCCAACGCTCCCAAACTCCGCTCCTTATCATTCCTCAGCCTCCTCTTAAAAGAAAGCTGGTGCCGCCAGCCAGGTAACAGCAAGAGTTTGAGATTTCAAAGCGAAAATACTTTTAAGGATGGGAAGGGCCTGAAAACACAGAAATGACCAGCCCGACCGGCTGCGTACGAAAGCGCAGACCAGCGCTTCGGGAACGGGAGATCGCTGAATCCGCAGCTGGCACGCAGGTGGCGGCCGAACGCGTTCCGTACGGGACGGGAAAGGCTCCCTCCCGCTCCGCACGCCATGGTCCAGCCCGGCTCGCCGGGCCCGGCGCAGCGCTGAGCCCGCCGGGCTACCCGAACATGCGGCCACAGCCCCCCCAGCATACCCCGGTGGCGCCCGCTGGGAAGTACCTGGGAGCTGAGGTACCGCCGGAGGCACTCCTCGCACACCGCCTTCTTGCAGCAGGACAGGGGCTTGATGGGCTTCTCCTCAAGGCACACGCGGCAGCTCAGCACCAGCAGCGGCCCGAACTCGCCCGCGATCAGCCCGGAGAAGGGCTCGGGCAGCAGGTACAAGTCCACCACCTCGATGCTGCCACCCGACGACAGCGGGTCGTCGCCCGACACCACCCCGCGCCGCGCCGGGGGGTGCCCCACGGCCGGG